>JBBPDB010000128.1:5764428-5832898 GCA_037974465.1 Brachypetersius altus
CCTCGCCCCCCCCCCTCCCCCCCCCCCTCCCTCTGTCTATCTCGCTCTCTAACTCTCTTTCTAACTACACCCCCTCTAACTCTCTCCCTCTTTCTCTCTCTTTCTGGCGGAGGGCTGAAACTGTTAGGATGAGAGAGGGGAATCTCCCATAAATTAGAGTTCTGCACATCCCCAGACACTCTGGCACTCAGCCTAAACAGCTGGCTGCTTCCCTTTTTTTCATCTCTGCTCTCTTCCGCTGCATTCCTACTCCTTTTCTTTCTCCCTTTGTCTTTCTCTCTCACTCTCTTCCCCACACTTGCTTTCTCTCTCTGTCCATCCCCTACGTGTCTTGCTCCAGATGTGGCATTGTTTAGACACTGTAGTTTTGTTCAGGCTGTCAGTGGAACTGCCCAAGGCTGATGTCATGCTCTATTTTTAAGGCAAAAACCCACCAGTTTTTTAAACATTGTCTTTCCTGAGATGATACATAAGAGTTCAGAACGTAGAAAAGATCCTCTTGCTTGATTAAGGTTAGGCTTATCAAAAAGTTTCTAACATTTCCATAGTACTGGTAATCATTGTGCATGTATTGGGAAAAAATATATAGAGTGACATCTGCCTAGAGTATCATAATTGAAAAATCACATGCTCTTGGATCCTTTCCTGGTTACCAACAGTTATTGCAAGCAGCACCTTGTGCCACCCAGGAATATGTGTGTGTGTGTGTGTGTGTGTGTGTGTGTGTGTGTGTGTGTGTGTGTGTGTGTCTGTCTGTCTTTTGATGGAAACCCAAAGAGAATGTTAAATACACAGACGAGTGTGTGCATGTTTACATGGGCCTCTGTGGGCAGGGCTTTTTGTGGGACTGTGTGTTTGTGTTTACTCTGAAGGTAAATAGTCTCATACATTCATTTCCCAGTCACAGCCTTGTGGGATACTTGGACTCTGTCCTTCAACTGCTTCAGTTGTGCATTGTTGCAACTCCTGTACCCACTCTTGCCCTTACCGTGTCCAGCCATTCCTTGATGACTGAGGGGCAATTGTGCTGTGTTATATAAGCTGAGCAATCTATTGGGAGCCACATTAATGACAGTCAGGGCCCATCGTCACATTCCTCATGAGGCCGATTCAGCCGCTCCACTGTTTGGCTCTTAAACACTTCTGTTTGCCCAGTCAGGGTGAGCTTCACTGCTTCAAACAAACTCCTAGGAAAGGTGGGGGTCAACTTTGCAAATGTTTCCGGTTCAAATGTTCATGTTTGCTGTGGACAGACAGTTTCAGGAATCTCTGCTGAATGATGCCACATTTGTGTTAGGAGAGGACTTCAAGCTATGCTTGAACACAGCCACTCTAAAATTAGCCATAGCAACGAAGGACTTTTAAAGTCTTTAGAAAATAAAGCTATATCCAACCAGTTTACCTGCTTTTGTGGCAATGAAACCTGGACTAGCATTTGGATTTCAATCCATGCCTCTGATAAGAGTGTCTAAATCCAGTGGCTTAGGCCCCAGTAGAACAAGGCTAAATATGATGATCTGTTCTTACAGTTCTGCTTAAAGGATGTGTTCTTTGCCTTTTTGCATGAAGGTTGTAAATGTTGTTAGTTGTAAAGCTTGCCAGTTCATTCTGGAAGTCATTGGAATACATTATAAGGAAATGGATTTTAGATTACCATCCCTCCTCTACAATTGCTTGTGAATATGTGCAAAGCGCAGGTTGCCTCTAGGCTTTCCTGTGTATGTCAGTAAATGCCTGCTGTGTTTGCCAGTTCAGGCAGGTGTAAACAAGAAAAGACTGTGTGAACCATCCTAAATTTATCACGTTCATACTTTTCTCTTTCCAGGCCTTAGTACAAGTAGTGCAGCACATGCTTTTGTGTACATCACTGTCAGGACTAAAATGGGGAGGCTCTAGGCTAGTTTGTGTGTGCTGTGATTTCCATGGAGGCTTGTTTACATTCCCTGATGCATCAATAAACCCAAAAGGATATGACACCGTAGTCCCTACTAGTCCCTATATATATATATTATGCATAGCACATACAGATGCTCTGGCTATGTTCCAGATCCCGTTTTCCGAACTGGGTTCAGTATTTGTCTTGAAATAAGAAATATAATTAATGTAAGTACACACATGCAAATGCTTTAAGCTATGCAAACAGAGAATGGGGCAGAGGGGTATGTGCACTTAATGAAGTGGTTCATCAGTATAGATACTAAAAGTGGTCTGGGAAGATGTAGCCTATCAGCATTCTCTCCACATAATGCTTGGCTTGCATGGTCTTTACAAACAGCGAGCACAGCAGTTGTTTATATGTAAATTGTTTATCTGGGGTGATTGACTAAATTCTTCTCACCCATTTACTCACATTCAGTCTGATCTTGACTTTATACAGCTGGAAGGACTTTATATGGCTTAGCAAGGCACAGTCAAGGTTCTTGATGCTTCATGTCTGCACTTTGTTGAGACATGAAGAGTAAAAAGGCTACATGGCAACAGCCAGGCCAAACATTCACTTTGCTGCTGTTTTGGAAAGATACATAGCATGCAAAAAGCAATACATTGAACCTATTGAGCATTAAGAATTTACAACATCTAACTAAATTATGAATTATTTTAGAGGATAATACCCCCATGCACCCACTGGGCAGCGATTAACAAACACTCGAAGGGTCAGCGTAGGGTGAAATAAGGGTGAGTGTGATCACACTTATCCGAAAGTTTGAGAGGGAGAGCAGTAAAAAGGCTCCCATACATACGTGCACAGACCCATGAACAAATACAGGCCTATAGAACCCACACACATATATACACACATGCACATGAACTTGTGGGCACTGAGGTGCATGAACACACTCACTTTGTGATGGTCTCACAATTCATTCATTCATAAATGTAGGTGCTCAGACAGGCTGATTCATCTGTCTAGGACTCGGGTGACAAATTCAGAGTGCTGGTGCCGCATGCTTCATATGTCAGTGCCAGTGATCCTGTGGAAAAGACTCGGGCCCGGCCCCCTTCATCCTCTGTACACTCAGTCTCTTCACCTCCCTCTCAATGTCCTCTCACTTAGTCCTCATCTCCTTCTTCTTCGGTCTGTCTTACTGCTTTTGTCTTAACCAGAGTTTAAACAAATGACTTTGAAAATGAATCAGTCAATTAGCCAATTAGCCTTATGTGTCTGAATATCAGCATGTGTCTTGGTGAGGGTTTGTAAGAGGATCTCTTTTTAACACTGGTTGCACCATTGATTCATAACAGGATTTTCTGTGTTCTACACACAAAACAGCAGAAGACAAATTCAGACCTTGGAGACCTTTTTATTTATATATATCTACATATCTTCCAAATAATTGATATTTCTGATAAAAATATCAGAAAATTGTCATTGCAATCAAAAATCCAATCATGCTTTTTCAGATATTTAGTGTTATACACTAAATTACCTGATTGGAAAGTGGTTACACTATATAACTAGCTCTGTCACAAAAACTGTACATGTGGGGAAAAACTAAACACAGATTTGAAATCAGCATGAAAAACACTACAAAACTCACATAAACTTATCTCTGATGATAAGAGGAGTAAGGTGTTAATAAAGATCCTTATACTTTTTTCATAGATTGTGGCAACCAGAAGTCGTGCTGTGAAGTGTGTGGACACAAGATGGACAGAAAAACACAATATACATGCACCCAGTGCAAGAAGTACATTTGCAATAGACACACAGTGAAACTCTGCCCCTCCTGTGTTGTATAGTCTGGAATAAAAATAGCCATGTTCAAAGAGACTATGTGACAGATAAATAATACACCATAGTTTTGGAAAAAAACATGCTTCATTTGTACATTTGTTTATTATTTACAATATGCAACCAAAAAAATGAAGATCCTAGGAGGGATAAGTTTAGTGCCTTGCGTTCTAGGGGAGTGTTAGTCTATCTGCCCTACATGATTCAAACACACCAGATGTTCCTCAAAGACTTAAATTAACTAATGATATGACCTGATATTGCTAAAAGTGCAGAGAAAACACAAACCTCTGAAGTCCATCTGGCGCTGTTAGACTTCTCATAACCATGCCATTCATTCAGGCCACCACAGCCGTGCTCCTCCTGTATGACGTGAAAGCAGCATTTATTCATCGGTCTTTCTTAAAGACTAGAGTGTAAAATGCTGTTGAAGTTTTGAAGGCTTTCATTTGCCACGTTTCATTTGCCTTCCTTTGTACTTATGTGACCATTTTCAGACCCATATCACTCACTCAGTGAAGTGACATTGATGAATAATTGATGGAGATGTCGATGTCAGTTTGTTATTGATGCCACTGTCTTTACTCTTTCTCTGTGGTTGTATTGTGCCTGTGTCCTTTAAATTTGGTAAAATGATTGTCTCAGCTTTTAATGGTTGGATACAGTGAACTGGGTCAAGGCTGATTGTATAGAGGAATGAGGAAAGGAGAAGTGTCAGACTTGGAGCTGGAATGGGAACGTCGTAATGACCCTAAGGACGAGGAGATGTGAGTCACACTGCTCCAGCTGCGTGCCAGCTGCAGAGGGGAGACAGAGAGAGAGAGAGAGAGAGAGAGAGAGAGAGAGAGATGAAGAGCAGCAGTGAGAGATAGAGTTTACAGAGCTGCTTTTATGGCTGTACAGGTGGAGTGATGGAACAGGTGGTCAGAGGGGGGAAAGAGTTGGGGGGTCAGGCAGATAGAATGCCATTAGTGGGAGGAGTGGGGTTGTAAAAGGGGAGGTAAAAACTAACGTGAGGGAGTGGTGACCATACATACACGAGACAAGGGCAACTTTCATTTCTCCACCTTCTTCCAATTTTTCCCCAGGCAGCTGCTGTTTGAACTCCCATCTCTTTTCAAGCAGGTATAACAAACAAGGAAAGACAGTAGAAAATGGTTATTCACAGTTTGTACTGTTTCTACTAGGAAACTGAATGCTTTCGGGGGCCTGCTACCTGCTAAATGACTAAACAGCACAAAACCACTTGAAAGAAGTTGTTCCAGGCATAACCTTTAAAAGCCTCTTCAGCCATTGCCTGTGGAAAATCCTGTTTGTCACATAGTGTGTGGTGTGTTCAACCCCCTCATAGAGGTTGTGTGTGGGGGTATGAGGAGCATCTGTGTGCTAGTGTGCCAGTGTGTCACGGCTTCCAAAATTCCTGTATTTTTCCAAGAAAAATGCTGTCACAGTTTTCGACACGGACTGCCTGCATTTCAATCTACTGTTGCTAAATAGTCAGGCAACTATGCTGAATATGTCAGTTTCACAGTGAGTTATAGAGCACATGCATTTCTGTAGAGCTCCTAAGATTTTGTTTTGTAAATGACATTTTGTCAAACTATTTACGTGTCACTCAAGCATTTGAGTGTGTGACTCAAAACTGTTAAACACACAAATGCCTGGAAAAGTATGACAGGCATAAACAGGTTTCCCTTCTAAAAAGCCCCCATAAAGAGGCACAGATGTGTGAAAGCCTGAGGTGGGCCAAACAGGCTAGAGGGGTCATGAAATGTGCACTGTGTTACCTTTTACCCCTTTCCTTCCCCTGTAAATGACCCGCTTGGCCTCCTCTCATTAAAGCATTATAATGACAAACACACATACATGAACATTCAGATGAAGTTTTTGGGTGTGCCAGCAGAGGTCTTTTGTTGCGTTTAGCTCCATCTAGAGCATCAGATTTGAGATTAGTGTTGGTTGTATTTCACTTTTAATTTTATTATTATGAGCAGAATGCTAGTGATGCCCTTATATCAAGCAGACGCTGAATTGAGCAAGAGAAAACCACGGCAGTATTATAGATTCAGCTTCTGTATGATCCCAATGAGCCTCATTTCCTTTTTCACATGTAGCTCTAAACAGTCAAGGATATGAGAAGAAAGAGCTTTATTATATAAACCATGTGGGACTATTCCGATGCAGATGGACAAGGAGAAAGAAATCGGAAACCCCGGGACGCACATGGCTGTGTTCCTCTGCCATATGATGTTGGCAAGGAACAAGTGCTTTTTGGCTGTCAAGAGGGCAGGAAGTCTCGACCGCAGTAACACCCTTGCTTTGATTCTTGCAAATGCTTTATGCTTCATTTCATATGATCCTCACCTCTCACCACTTTTCATTCCACTATCTGACATGCAGTGGCAGTGACATATGAGCTGGTTCTTGTGGTCACGCATTTAACCTCTCCTCACTCCAAGTGTGTGTAGGGCGCACGTGTGTCTGTCTGTGGTGCGGAGTCGGATGCAGTCCCTGATAGTGGCTGGAATGCTTTTCCCCAAGACAGAGCGGTAAGATAGTCAAGGAACGTCTCAGTTGGATGCCCTTTTATGGCTGTTGCTTTGGGCCATTCTGTGTTTTTGCAGCCCTAGGAAGGCAGTCCTGCAAGATGTTAACACATTATTAAATCATTGCTTGTCGACCGCATTATCATGAAGTTGTTGATCCTGGAATATTTAGTTCAGAATTATGTATGCAGGGTCTCGAGGAGCTATTATGTAACACTGTGGGCTAGTTCATTTTCTCTGAACTATATAGTATATAATACTGAAAGATAACATTGGTCTCTGGTGTATATTGTAAAGCTGAAAGCAGGTGGATATTTCACTCAAACATCAGTTTGTCTTAGGATATATTTAATTTATCAGTCTGTTATGTTATGCTGCACAAGGGAATAAATACATTTCTCACTCATGTCATATCTATCTAGTCTGATTGTCTGGTAGCCACGAGGCATATATAGACAGAATACACAAAAATTCAATCATTTCTGTGTGTAATTGGAAGTGAGTTCTCATATGTTGCTTATACGTCTGTTAAAACATTAATGGAAAATAACCAGAGCACCACATCGTGATAAAACAGAGGTTTCATGGCAAAGGTGAATACGTGAATGCTTTAAAAAATAATGAGTCGTTGATGAGAGTGGGCCTGCATATCTTCCACTCTCATTGGCTGATCTCTGGCTTTGTATCTCAGAGTATTCAGACCCTGAGGCACTGCTTGTGGTGGGCAGAGCTCCAGGTATGCTAACTACATAAATGTCCTGGGTCTGCCACATAAAGGCTTTCCCTGAGAAGGAAAGCCCAGGCTTTCAGACTTTCCTTCAACAATAGGATGTCTAATAGGGAGATCATATCCTGGCCAACCTCTGCCCTTCCATAAGGGGGGGGGCTTTAAGCATGTTTAAGGGGCTTGGTGCCGAGATAGCCAATGTAAAACACCTGGATTATTTTCTTTCAGTGGTACAATTCTTTAACACACACACTCAATCTCTCCCTCTCACTCTCTTTCTCTCTCTTACACACACACATACACCCCCACACACCTCCTCACGAACTCATACTGACATATACTTATGCTGACATGCCTCACTTTAGGAGATTTCTCCCTAGCTGCTATCACTGTCCATCAGTGTGTTCCCCTCAGTGGTGGTGGTTGAGTGTGTGTCTCAGTGACAGGCTAAATAGCTTCACTCCTGAGAGAGTGGGAGAATAGCAGCAGAACAGCTCAGCTCGGGTTTCTGTTGCAGTCAGTGTGTGCTGGGAGTGAGCCACCTCCGTTATATTGAGCTTCATGTTTCCACAGGCTTTCACTCCCCCCGTTCTGATTATTAAATAACATGCTTACTCTCTGCTATTCCGTCCGACTCCCGTCATTGCGGCTGATAGTCTGCTGGTACTGCTGAGACGGTGTTTTCCATTCTCACCCACTGAGTGTTTTGGAGAGGCTGGTCTTTTCCCCGAATGTTTTGTACCATGCTGATTCCCTAATAATTGCAGTATTAAAAAATGATGACATGCGTTTTCAGTTATTTATGATGTGCACAGGCCGTAATTTTCAGGGTGACTTTGATTATGATTGACAGGTTATCATTCCTGAGTCATGCAGTGCCACTGTTCTCCCTCCTTGGTCTTGCACAGAAGGAAAATCTCAGCAGTTCAGGCCTCCGACAGTAAATTGCGCCACAGTAGCTGCAGGCCATTTTCATTCACCCAGCAGCATGGGTCAGGTAGAGTGAATGCTGTAAAAGCCACCGCACCGTGGCTCTCACACACACTGTCCTGCTGCGCTCGGGCCAGCAGTGATGTGATCCACTTTGAGGTGGTGGTGGTGGCAGTGGTGTGTGTGTGTGTATGTCTGTTTTGGGGGGGTGGTTCTAGTCTGGGTCTGAGTCTGGAGAAATGCTGAAGTCTGCCCCACTGCCTCTTGCCAGCTTTTGCTTTGCATGGACTTGACCAAGATTTCTTGACCTAATTACTCTTACACACATGTATGGAGGTGAGGTAACTTAATTTATTTACCATTTTGCGCTCTGTTTGCTGGCCTGTAAACTACTTTTAGTGGGTGTTGTGCAAATGAATGTCACCTTGGGGAAACGGTGAAGGGATGTTATTATACATTAGTCTTGTTTTCCTTCCATGGCCTTTTTGACAGCTTACTTTCTCACTTCTGTTTATGATGTGCATGTGACAGGAGTGTGTGCGTCACATGGAAACAGAGACTTAAGTTATTGTGACATAAGGTTTAAAGTGGCTGAGTAAGGATTGACTGAGGAGAGGAGGAGGAAACAACAATATGTCAAAAAAAGAAGAGAGAACCTTGAAAAGCTCCACCAGAGACAGTGATTTGAGGGAAGGAGAGAAGACTCACTTTTATGGGGATGAGGAAATAAATTCCACTTTTAATCTGCGTGCAGTCTAAAAATAGCCTCCCACTTTGTGCTGGCTGCCCACTGGGGCATGCTTGTTAAAAAGTCTGGTCTCCACTAAGAGACTGTGTGAGTGTGTGTATGCGTCACACAAAAGATGGGAATGCAGGAGGCAGGGAAAAGTGAGCAGCAGAAAGAGTGAGTTCATAAAGTATGATTCCTGGTGCCGTCTGCGCTGCACGTCAGACGCCCATGCTGTCAGTGAGGGCTGTTCAGACAGCAGCAGAGAAGTGGCCTGTCAGTCAGCCTCCTGCCTGGACTAGGCAGGGGAGCGAGGAAGCAGAGTAGTAGGTCTGCAGCTTCCACAGCACGATTAAACACCTTTTGCCCTCAAGGCTTTTGTGAGCCTTACTGCAGCAATAAAAACAGCTAGTGCTTCGAAACGTGCAATAACACACAGGGTTTTACTGGACCAGCGGTGTGGCAAGGCACTTCCTCACTCATGCTTTCTCCTTCTGTCTGTCTTTCCTTCCCTCTGTCTTTTCTTAATCAAATTCCAAATACATCTAAATTGTTGTCCTCGTTCACATTTTTGCAATTTTTTATCTTTATCAGGAAAATGTTCCATAATTTTTTCCTTTTTTTCCCCAAAGCATTTGAAAACACAAGCTACCCTTTATATTATGTAAACATCAGGTATAGACAATTGCACCAGGTCCCACTATGGGCCTTATATAAAGAAAATGATTGCCACAAATGATTCAAAGCCTCATCAGCTTCCATAAACAATACATGCACAATCCTGATGTCAGTTTGTCCCTGTTTTATTATCATACTGTTATTTGCAATTATGAAATAATGTATTTGTTATGTAACCATTTTTCAAATAAATAACTATTCATTGTTTATAACTCTAAACTAGTTACAATATAGTCTAACAAATAGTGCTAGTGGATGGATTGGCACACGTTGAAGGCATAAACTTGGTTGGAGAATCAGTACATTACCTTTAGGTTTATTTAGTGAAAGTCATTTCTACAAGGGGGGGGGGGTTGTTTCCTTGTCTTATAAAGCTATCATTTTTGGAGATATAAAGCAAAGCTTTTTCTGCCCTCACTTTCAACAAGTGGATTATAAATGGAAAGGGCAGGGCTAACACTGTTTGTTTTCAGAAGGGTGGAGCAGATGTAGCCCACAGGCCCTCAAATGGCTTAAAATGCTTATGAAGCACCTCTGCCTTCATTCCTAAGCCCAATCCTGCCCTTGAGACTTGCTAACATATCTGTGGAAGGTCACTGGAATACATCATCAGGCCAACATGCCCCTGGCCAGTTGAGCTCCGAGCTGTCAGAAAGACCCAGCAGAGACGCGTCTGACCCTATGACCCTGGAGCACAGTCTCCATGTTCAGACATGAACCCCACCAGTGAGTGAGAGCAGGACAGAGAAAATGTGTGCTTTAATCCCACACCTTTGTTTAGCCCTCCTCTCTGCGCTGACCTGCACAGCAGCGCTGGCAGAGCCTTTCCCTCTGAGCCCAACATTCCAGCCTCAACAGGAGCTGCCGAGGATGACACTTCACTTCCTCTCGCCTTCTCCTTTTTCTGTCTCTCCTCTTCTCTCACTCCATCCTCCCCGTAGCACGCCAGTTGCCAGCAATTACATTCTACTCAGACGCTGCTCAGACAACTGAAGGAGCCTGCCAAGGACACGATTACAAAGGCCGCAATTACGGCGCAAAGCATAGCACAGCATAACTGATAAATGAGTTTAAGAGCTTTTCAGCATTAGCCCAGAATACCAAAGGTATGCAAAGCCCCCACCCACATCCTTTCTAGAAGGTCAGCGGTGCCTTTTTTGATTCCAGCACGACGTCACTTTTCCCACTCAGACCAAAGCCTGTGTTCTTTTACAATCAGAGATCAGCTGCAGTGGCTGGATGGAGGGATTGCATCACTGATCAACGTCAGTTACGCAGTGAGCTCATGACTTATCGCAATTTACATTCTCGTCAGCTCAAACGCAGAGACAACAGAGCCAGGCCGGGTCTGGCAGAAAATCACACAAACGACACTTTGACACCATGAGGCTTTTTGTCCTTATCTAGGCCCTCTTTTTGCAGTAGACAAGCTGAATGCTTTTGTTTTAGGGAAGATTTTTCCATCCCTCTGCTTGCTTTGCTATGACCCTTTAAATGGCCATGGAGAGGCTGTCATTTTTATGTCCTCTGAGGTTGTTCAACCTTTTTAACGTTTCAGAAATCTCCCAAAAAACTTTTACGAGCCTGTATTTCATTTTAATCACCCTCTGCTTTGGAGGCCGCGTGACAAAAAGAGAGAGAAAGAGAGAGAGAGACTCCCTTCTGTACCATACTCTTAAAAACACAGCAACCTTTTTTTGTGTGTTATACCCCCCTTCTCAAAAAAGTCAACTTTTTCTCTTTGAGATGTGGTGGCTTTGAACAGAAGGGAAGCAGCAGAAGTTACATTCTTGCTGTGCCTAAATTCCTTTGTCTAGATGCTACTGTGTGCTTCGGAGTGCAGTTGCCAGGCCTCCTCCGCGTCACTGGGACATGGAAAACAAATCAATGACTTTAAAGGTTCTAAAAGGAATTCTGTTAGGAATTCATAAAAGAATTGTTGTTGCATGATTGTGCTGATAATTTTAGTTTTCGGTCTTATGTGTCCCCTGGTTAATTTGTAAGTGTGTGTGCTCATGAGAAAGCAGCTCATTGACAGTGTTTTCCTGACTTTTAGGCCAGCTCAGGCCCCACCCTTGTCCCATTAACAGTAGCTGGTCTTAGAGTTTTATGGCCGTGGGATTCAGACGCTGCCAGCTTAAATGGACGTGCATGCAGTAGGACATGGGTGAAGTGCTGCCGCTAGCAGGGACAAAGGTGCTTTCCCAGCTGTGTTGGAAGGATGAGAGTGAGGGCAGAAGAGGGGCAGAAAGTGATGCGGATACAGACCCCAGTCTGTCCTGCAGCTGGGCCTTCTAATGGCCTATGGCAGTGTATCCCATCTCAGCAGCCCCAGCCCCAAATGGTTTATTCATCAGAGGCACTCCAGGGTGCTACAGTAGCATGGCCGTCTCACACACACGCACAGAGGGGGAGGCACGTAAATTACACCTTACATTCCTCATCTCATGCCTTCGCTTCTTGTTTTGTTTGGATGGATTACTGAACTGTGCTTTCTTTTGCAAAAGGTCTATCCAGGAAATCACTGGGGCAGAAATGTTGATAGAGCCACGCCTGATTTTATTTTATCCTTAAGCTCCTGTAATGAAGTTTGTAAAGACAGGGTCAAGTTCACCTTCATGATGCTGATAATGGCCGTAATGAGAAGAGCATTTATAGCCCTGTAGAGATCTGTATTTCCAGACGGAATTAAATGAGGCGTTCCTGCAATCACGCATTTCTTTAAGTTGGTTATGGTATTCCTTTAACCTTTCAAAACTCAGGGTGACCTCAACTCCTTCATATTTCCGATTTTCTTGGCACCCTCTTTTCCTTTCCTCCCCTTCTTTACTATTTCTGAAATGCTTTAGATGGGGAGATTGGGGAGGAATGCAGGGATACTATTTCCTAATTTTAGGCATAGACTCTCAGATGTGCCCACAGTAAACACACACTCATGCATACACAAAGCCTCTTTTCACAAACATTTTCTTTTTGTTCTGCACCTACCGCAGTGGATTGTGGTTAAGGCGATGGCCATTCGATCAAGTGATTTCTTTGGCTCTGTTACTGCACTGGAACACATTAGCATCTAATATCTTTTACACCAAAAGCCCCAACAGTAGCACTAGCTTATATTCAGTGCAGTACTGATAAAGTGTGGCCAAGTGGGACAGCAGCACACAATAGAAGGGTAAATACCCATCAAATTGGCCTTCACCTCCTACCAGTTGGTAATTTGTATGTTTCTCAGTTTGGGATCCTCTCTGCCTCTCTCTCTCTCTCTTTCTCTCTCTCTCCCTCTTTCTCCCCTTCTCCCTCTTTGGCAACAGATGGTTGAGGGTAACTATTTATATAGAATGCAACACATCGGTGGTTGGCCATGTGTTTAAATGTTCTAAAAACATTCTATAAATGTTTTGTTTCAGGAGCCCTGAGTGTTCACCCTCTTATTCTATTTTCTGAATAAAGGGCCTTTGCAAAACAAAATCTAAACAGGAAAGACCTGGAGCCTCAAATCTGCTCCTGCAGCCGCACCACTAGATCATTTAATTAGCCTCTGAGGTTCTGCCATTCGAATGAAGCACATGCATATGAATCTGGTAGCTGTCCACAGGTAATTGCATTTCAATACTTACATTTAACTTGATCTGATTAGTGAAAAGGCTTGTTTTCATATGCCATTTATGGAAGTATTTGTGGAGTTGGTGGATTCAAAACGATTTGCATGTGTTATGAGTATAGTGTGGATGGCTCAACCCAATTGGGCTGATCAGGGTTCTGGGGCATTTTCCAGCTGTCCGCTGGACACAAGTGTTCAAGCAGATCTACTTGTGTCCAGCTGTAAAAATAGGAGCAGAAAGAGGGGAAAGTATGATTCATGAGCAGAGGGACAGGGTTACAGCATGCTGTGCAGATCTCTTTGTTGTAGAGGAGATCTGTCTGCTGTCTGCTTTGCTGTAAAGAGGATCTGTCACCTGAAGGCCCTCAGTCCCTACAGGCTGGGCAGAATTTCTCCTTCGCCAGGGCATCAAACCAGCTAGGCAACACCCTCAAATAATGCAGGAAGCTGGAAATACTGGGATTATTTTGCCAAGTATACTGATTTTGTATCTAATAATCTAATACGACCACCACAATAGCGTCTCTTGGGAGCCCGCTAGCCACAGCAATGGGCAAGGTTTATTAGCTGACAAGGCTATGCAATAAGGCTACATACTTCAGGAACAATACAGCAGATGTAATCTTTGAGAATGAATTTGCGTATCTTTCTAAAACGTATTATTTATTAAGATATTTGTTGATCTTATGTCCAAATGATGAAGCAGTCATTCTAACGTTATCGCTGCTTGCTCAGAAAGCAGTGACATTTTGTGGGCAAGAGGTTGTTTTTTTTCTGTCAGCTCTCTATAAACGTTCTATTAAGTGCTCTTGAAAGACTACATTTTCTATAAGACCCGGATTAGCAAAAGCGCAAAGTTTCCAAAGTACACAGCTCTCTCTGCGAGTCATTCTTTGGTTTGGCTGAGATTTTCACCCCACACACAGGCCATGGAGGCCTGCTGGACAGTGGACACATTCTCCAGCTGGGCATCAGGTCCACACTTGCTGTGCCCAAACAGAGCCGCCCCGAGTGGGGGCACAGACCGCGTCTCACACCCCTGGGCACCTACACACACGTTCAGCACAGACTCCTATTTGTCATCAACCAAATGGTCCTGCAGGAATGCAGAGAGACGTCCAAGAGGACTGGCCATGGAATATGTGGAGGGTAAATAAAAGATGTGGTGGATTCATTTACCCTTCATCTGAGTTTTGTGTCTGTGTTTGGACTGCATTGACCTCAGTGAATTGCGGTTAAGGTGATGATTGCTAGATCTGATCATTTTCTTGGTGTGATTGCTAGGACTTAAAGCATTGCTTGCTAATATTCGTCATGATATCAGACTTCACAGTACTGAAAATGCAATATGCAAATGAGTGTTTAAACAAATACTGAATGCTTGTTTGTGTGTTACAAGCATCTTGACTGTCTACATTATCCAACAAACATAACATGAATTAAACATACACTGTTTTGATAAAATAGTAGAAGCTAATTCATAAAATGAGAAGTACAAGCTTTAATAAATTGGATAACAGAGTTGCAATAATAATTGCTTCATGTTTTAATGATACCCGAACATTTAGATCACAATGTATCTGAACTGAATAAACCCTGCAATAGGTTTGAAATGAGGTCCCTTTTGCTCTGTACATTTTCAGAAAGAAGTACTGAAGTCCTATAAAAAATGGCAGTCATGTCTTGCTGGGATGCGAACGATGCTGGGGCTGTGTCAATACTCAGAACAAGTGTAACTGCTGGGTGTCTGCCAGCATGACCAGTCACTTCTGATTCCACTCCAGTCGGTCTGGATGACTGCTGGGCCTGTCCGGCCAAAGCGACCCATTAATACCAGTTCTGTGTTACAGAGAGTGGATCAGTACCAGTTCTGTTAAAGAGTTTTAAGACTGGACATGGACAGGCTCTATATGACCAGGCTTGGGGCCATGAATGGCTTCTTGCAGCCACTGTACAGAGCGTCATTCTTCTCAAGCTGATGAGGGACTGACATCCGAGGGGAAACCCAAGGAAAGAGCTGTTGGGGCAGACTGGATGTTTTCCTATTCCCCCTGGCTGGACAGGCCGTATCAGATGCTGTTTTAATGTGCTTTAAGCAGAAAAAACAAGGTAGTGTCCAGTGACCTGGTGAGGAGCGACACAGGACAGCAGGTACAGGCCCCTTCATTCTACCTCTCTCTTTCTCTCTCTCTCTCTCTCTCTCTCTCCCCCTTCATCAAATGAATGAAAGAGAGAAGAAAAACATCCAGGCCTGCTCTAGTCCCATCATCAATGCCCCAGGGTTTGTTTGTGTTCAGAGTTATTCACCCACTTTGCCATTTCCCCAGGAATCTTAAGTAGCCCCGGCCCGGCTCCCTGTCCCACACGTAGGAGGGCCTCTGCACAAATATGGCTCTAAATGGTGTCAATCTCGCAGGCCTTGTCTCCTGCACTGTGGTCAGACCCAGATGGTGCTTTTGGATTCCAAGAATAGCACCTTAATGCCTCCAGCGTTCCTCCATACCTGCCTCTTTGGCCTTCTTTTTATTCGTTATGTTGGAGATTGATTTAAAAGCGACTGGCATTGGCAGCAGTCAGCAATGGAGAATTATCTCGAGGTATCCAGATTGGTCATTCATTGGCAAAATCCCAATCTACAGTGAGTCAATTAGATGCCGTTCTGCTCACAGGTTGCTGCCAGTGCTTCAGACGACTGAGGTCAGTAATACGGATACATGCACATATGCAGAGACATACGCACAAGCATGAGACTGAAAGGTCTCAGATCTCCAGCAGCACAGAGAAAAGCAAGCATTAGCTCTCGCATTGATCTCAGGGGCTTTCACAGGGGAATATTTGTGAATTTGAAAAATAAAGTCATCCTGGAGCAGCAGAGGAAGATGAATGGGGTTCTGTGCTGGGGCTGCCGGGTGGACTGAACCCCTCTGTTTTGTTTTTTTTTTTCCTCTTTCCTCCGTTAGAGTGGGTACACTGGGCCGCCTGTGCAGAGCGGGGGCGGAAGCAGGACGTGGCTGTGTAAGGCGATCTGCGACCCTGCACAGAGCCCCTTTTCAGTGCCGGCCGCTCGCCATGCCACTGCCACACATCAGGCAGTCCTCCGGCCGCATAAACAGCAGCTCACATCAGGGACAATCGCAGCATGCACCGGCACCCTGCCGGCAGCCTCAAAGAATCACCGTGAGAGAAAAAAACATTCACCAGAGGGGCCAGCAAACGTTAGAACGCTCAGCTACCACAGTTCAGAGCAGAGTGGAACACTCAAGCGTTTTCAGAATGCTGAAATGATTACATTAATTATGCTTATTATTGTCATTCATCATAATTCCTCAGGTGTGGGGAGGCAGTGAAATGAGAGAGGTCTATTTCGAGCTGTTTCTCACTCACTGATTATGTCTGCACTCTCTCCACGTCTGACAGGTCTTTCCTCCTCTCAAGGCTCCATTCTGTTCTTGACATTTCTCCCATTCAATCTCTACAGTTTTTTTCAAGGTGTCATAATTGTAAAGTGCTTGACCTCTGTCTTCCTCAGATTTCAGGGTGGCGGGACCGCCCAGGGTACAGTAGTTCTCCCTTTCATTAGGTTATTATGCTGAGGTTGCACAGCTGCAGATGAATAAAAGTGCTTCTTCTTCTTGGAGAGGTGGCCATCGGCTAGGCACTTAGTCAGAGTGCCACAGTGGAATCTGAAGCACTCCAACCAGTCTATCAGTTTCCCTTCATTTTCACTTTAATTGCTTGGATATTTCTAAACCATTACCATAAAGTGGTTTCAAACGGGATGCATACCACTTGGTCTCCCACAGCACAAAATAAACAATCGTAATAAAAGGATATAGTTAGAATCGGAGAGCGATGTGTGCAGAATGGAAGTTGAAAAGGCACTGGCTGTGTGCTAGATGAGTGAGCCCTTTGTCTGAGTGGGTCTACTTATTATTGTTTCCAGCTCTGTCTGTAGGTTCCTGTCAGAGGTGCCTTGTAGTCTTGTCAATGTCTCTTACTGCCTCTGCACGTGTATGAGTGGGTTACGTGTGTCTCTGTCTTTGTGTACATGTGCACGTATACAAATGTGTGAGAGTTTATAGAACAAATTGTGTTACATTTGTAATGTGTGAGAACAAATGTGACTGAAGAAAAGAAAAGATTACGGTTTAATAATGAACTTGAGTTTTATAAAGTTCAAAGTCTGGCAAACAAAACGAAAGCTGAATTTTTGGCTTCTCAGACACAATGGCAGGTATAACGTGTGTTCCACAGATTCAGAATTAACTGAAATAAATAGTATTAAGAGGCTCTACACAAGCGTTTTACTGCCTACTTTCTCAAATACCATGTCATGCACTGGTATACTTAGAAAAGGCTGAGTTGTAATTAGGTCATTTGGACATTTCCTTAGACTATTTAAAGGCAGCATGCTTTAGGAAAATGCTGGTACAAAGTGACTCACGCATTCAGTGCCCGGAATTCCCTTCTGCTGTTGGCTGGGCAACTACTGTTTTTGGCCCCGCAGGGCAAACTCAAATAGAATGTGACAAATAAATGAAATAATGAAAATTGACTGCAGTGAGCCACTCATCTTACTAACGCCCATCTTTTATATGAGACAGGCAGAGGCTGGTTTAGAACAAAGGAAATGTATAAAAGAGCAGAGAGTAGGCAGGCTTTCTTTTCCTTTCTGTCTCCTTCCTTTCGTCACCTCCATTTATTACTTTCCCTTTTTTTCTTTCTTTTATTCTCAGTTTCTCCTTTTCTCTTCCTTTTCTCCTTTAAATGGCTCCTGTGAATACTCACCTCTTAAGTGTGTCCTTTACCTAAACTTTGCACTGTTGCCCCTGGCGTTTAACCTCAAACAGCCAGTGAGATCATTTTGCCTTCAGAGCCTCATTTTCACCCCACATTTCTGCTTACTTTTATCCACATGGTAGCAGTGAACTGACCTGCCTGCCTGAGGCCTGAGCTCATTCCCTCTTACTCAGTTCCCCCCAGCACCACTCCACCCCAGCGATGATATCGCCTCTCTGTGAATACAGAAACAACAAAGTATGGGGATTAAAGTAGCCCTGTTCATGCATGATTTACGTTAAGCAGAAAGCACTTATGCAGGAGATAAATATGAGTGTAGAGCATACATGTGAGTAGTGGGGAACACAAGATGAGGTAGAGAACAAGAGATAAAGGTAGAGGTGCTCAGTGTTACAGCAGTTCACCGACCGGTACATAAATCAGTGAATCCTGCTAGATTTATAGGAAATGTCCAACTTCCTGCCCATCAATCCCCTCTCTCTTTACTAACAGTGTACCACAGGGCCTGTCTATGTTCCTCTGAATGTGGAATTTGTGCTGTGTGTTTACATTCAGCCTCCGCCACACTGATCTTCGTACGTGAGCCTCATGCGTCAGAAAATACACTGGCTGATGTGTGAGGCCGACAATAGATACACACATGCTGCCATATGGGCACACACAAAAACAAACACATTCTCACATAGAGGGAAGGTCCTTTTATAGGCATTAGTTCATACAGTTGTATACACTGTGATATAAGCACCGGAAGTGGAAGCAGAGGGCATATACAAACACACTCATGCTTAAAATGAAGTTTCGAGGCAGTATATATGAAATATGAAGCTGGATTACTGGTACATCATTTGGCCAGTTCTCCCATTTGTCGTCTTTTGTAGAAATAACAGCCAGTGGTCAAAACTAAGTAGTACATCCTGAGTATTTTTGTATTGTGTATAGCACACTTGCATCACTATTTTGCATGAGGTTATACTACTTTTAAGTCATTTTCTGTGTTTTTGTTTTCGCCTAGGCAATTTGGCAAGTAAATAGATAGATCTCTGTTGAATCAAGGCATTTTAACACATCAAATAAGTGAAACTGAATCTTTACCTCAGAATCGGTGTATTAAATTCTTGTTAAATCTCATTATATTTCAATCAGAAAGAGTACGACTTCTAACGCTTCTTCCCTTCTTGTAGACAAATCAGTTTCGGTCTCTGCAACACTAGAATCGACACTTAGAGTATCTGAAATAGAGCATACACATGGTATTCAGTTTCTGAAGAGGATTGTCATGTGCCCCTATGAACCAAAGCCATTCCTGAGTGATGTGATTGGCCATAGCTGAGCTTGTCCTCACATGCTAGATGTGAATAATGAGGCTATAGCAAGGCACAGAGGGTGGAGCACATTTCAGGTGGAGATAATCCACCTATAGGCACTAAGACTGAGGCTGTCATTTCCCCACAGCATGTCCCTAAATGAACTCCTTTCAGCACTCTCAGTGAAACAGAGTGAGAGAGAAGCAGCCTTATGCTTCACGCAGGGCTGGGCCAATGTCCGTCATTGGAGGCTGCTGAGAGGATATGGAAAGAAATGGAAGTAAACACCAGAACCTCAGCCAAGCTTCTAGAACTCACTTATCATTGGTCAGAGCCAAGCTTCTAGAACGTCGTCATGTCCTCTGACAAATGTTCTCTCTTTGTGTTTTTCTCTCTCATACACACAGTCCCTTTCACAGAGCAAATAAAAGCAAATCAGCGGCCAGGAGCCAGCTCTCGCGATGGATGAGTCTGATTTTAACTTCTAATGAAAAGGCCTATGTAAGATCAATTGTCAACTAATAAGATGGATTTCATTGAAAACAACACTTGCTCATGAAACGATGCTGAACCCAAGATGATGAATGGATGCATGATATGAATGAGCTAACTTGGGTATGCAGATGAATAGCACCCCGTGCAGGGCAGGGATGTGGTTCTTCCTGCTCTCTTCAGCTGACTGGGCTTATTGTCTGCTTCCCACTCATTTTGGACTTCATTAGACCAAACATGGCACGATTAAATGTTTTTATATTTAGCTCTCAATCTTCTCTCTCTCCACTCTCTCTCTCTCACTCTCTCTCTCTACTTATACTTGGCAAAGCTCATTTTACAGTTAATAAAATAGAGCTTCTTTGGAGGAGCAACCAAATACTCTGACCCAGACTGGAGCGTGGAATAGAAAATATTGATGCTTTGGGTGGAAAGGGATGCTAGAGGATGAAGTTTTAAAGGACTAAAATGGAGTTAATCAGGGGCAAGGTTATCAGAGGTTCACTCTGGAACCAGAAACCTGTCCCTTTTCCCATCTTCAATAATATCCTGTCTGTTGACTCATCCATTGTTAATATAACACATTTTTCCCACTTACTCAATGCACAAGTTCTGTTCCATAGCTTTGTAGGCATTCGGGAATTTGTATTAAACAAAAAAGTGGGAAAGATGACTTTTTAAATGCCCTGAAACAAAGATTCCATCATGTTTGTGGAATGGTGCGGTTAGCAATATGGAAACAGACTGGTTCAGAAATGTAGTGGTAATAAAAATTGTCTGAAGGAGAGGAAAAAGGGGAAACTTGGGAGGGGGTAAGGGGAGCTTCTGGAATTACACGCTGCAACACCCCCACCACACACGCACACACACACACATTCACCCACGCTCCCAAATGCTCTGCTAACCACATTTCAGAGAAGGAGGGGTGTGAGACAAGTCTCCAGTGTTACTCGTGGTGGAGTGTGGATCAGTGTCTAGGTTCTTTAAATTGCATCCCAAAATAGGCCTATAACCCCTGATAAAAACCTCTCTCAGAGCGAGGCAGAAAAGTAACAAAAACTCCTCTCCTGCACGTTTTATGCTACTTTATTGGACAGCAAAGTGCTAAAAATACGTGGCTGTGCAGTTGCAGCTGCACTGACATGCCAGCTCTTTTAAACTATCTGTATATCAAAAATGTCAAATTAGCCATCTCAGTGTTCTTTTTTTACTGCCATGGGGAATTATTCTTTTTTTTTCCAGCCACTTTTTGTATAGTTGGCTGACACTGAGCCCAGCCTGCCTCCTGTTGCTGACATTTCCCAAGTCAAATACTCTTGAAAGGCAAATTGCTCGGATAATGGATGTTTCTAAAAATAAAAAGAGAGTAATCTCCTCTGAAGGTTGGTTTGGCTATGGGTCTGTGTGCTGGCCGAATGCCAGGCGTTTTGGGCAAGTGGTGGTGCTCCCTCGGCCCGTGGCTGTGTTGGGAAGTGTTGGGAGTGCAGTGTGAGAGGACTTTAACTGTTACCTGATCCCATTCTCTCTAAGTCAGCTCAAAGAATTGCGACACAGTCAGGCTGGCCTCTAAGCACCTACAACCCCTCCGCCTCCTCCCACAAGGGTCCACTGTGATCCTCTCTTTCCCTCTCTTCTGCAACTCTTCTCTAAGCAAATGGCATCTTCCATGAGAAGATATTTTGGTGCGCCAGGTGTCTGGAAAAGCTGACAGTGTCAGGGAGGCCACCCAACGTTCCTTACTGGTTTACAGTCAGATGAAGAGAGCCATTGTGTGTAAAGGTTTCAGGACCTTGAAGATGCAGGCTTGTTATTCAGCTGAGCTGTCATGGATGGACGGCACTTTGTTTTTCTGCTTTATCTGGAAGCCTGCTTAATAGTTTACTATTCCCAGAGACTTCACTGGCTCTAGAAGCACATCCTGTACCCGATGGAAAACACATATGCCTGCATGCGCACATTACTGTACGTGTGATCGCATAATTCATGCATGTGAGAAAGTGTGTAGAAGAGTGTAAGTGTTGGAGATGGATGCCTTATTGCTTCAGTGTCTCAATTTAGCACATTAGCATTTTAACACCACTCGCTTCTGTGTGGTTTTAGGGATGGTCTGGCACTCTTAAAATGTATGTTGTGTAAATGTAAATGACACCCCTTGAGTAACATCCTTCTCAATTGGGTTAAACTAAGCCCACATATATCAGCATTTGGTCTGATGCGGTTACTCACCCAGAAGGGAAATCACATTCATTAGTTAAAAACAAATCATTTTTGGGTCTCAGGAGTTCACACCTCAAAGCTATAAAGACAACATATGATTCATTTAAGCCTGAATAATGGACACGTAAGTGTCTGGGTGCTATATGCTGCATTAGACAGACAAATTGCTTACAGAAAAAGATCCTTAGGCATGATGGTAGTTTAATCTTGGTTGATAAATATCGTGAGAGACTCTCAGTGTAACAAAAGCATGAGTAGCACATTTTCACTTCAGCCTAGACCACATACAACCTGCATGGGGAGGGGTTCTCTGGAAATTGGGTTTTCACTCCAAGAAATTACACTGGCTTAAGTTTTAGTAAGTGAACGAGTAAGTAAAAGCTGTCTGACTTCATTTAAAAACACTTTCACAAGCACACACAATCCCAGCTGTGCCCCCGACACACTAGAGAGTAGTAAAGATTTACATTTAAGATTGCATTCAGACACAGAGCTTGTTTACATTTAAGATTCAGAACACACATACTCAAAGGAGCCCCCCTCAGCCCAGAAAGGCGTCTGGGTGGTGTGTGTGGTGTGGGCATATGGAGCTGATGGTGGTATATGTGGGGCAGGCTGACTTGACACCAGGCCTGTGGAACACACAAGCTTGCCTTAATTGACTTGTAAAAGTGCCTAAAATGCTGTTTTATGACACCATTTTAAGACAACTCACATAGAGTTTGATATCAAGTCATGCTTAGCCATCAAATGTGTCACGGGCACCCTTTATTTTCCAGCCAAACTCTCATAAACTTTAATCTGCCCTGAGGAAACGTAAAAGAGGAAAGAAGAGCCTATCTAAAATCTCACCAAATTGGCAGTTTGATAGTGTGATGGCAGTAAGATGGTGGAGCAGAAGGCTGGTAACCATGTGCGTGTAGATTTAGATTGGGGAAGTCAGGTTGAGGGTTGTGATGATATAAATGAGCCCGTGCTCTTTGTGTGCTGACAGCTGTGGATTTGGTGCTACTTCTGGTAGGCCCCTGCGATCCCAGCACTGCGCTCTTTGTTGTTAGAGATAGCTCGCGTTCCCTCCGTCGCAGATCCGAGAGGCCGACTGGGCAAACAAGAAGGGAACGTGATGTATGGCCTAGGGATGGAAGGAGCACTGCTCTCCAAGAAGCTTCCGCAGAGTAACTCACACTCCTCTGGTTCACGAACACACAGATACAGGCGCTTCAGCTTTGACTGCAGCTGGAGATGGAGGGGAGATGTGACTTTTCACAGGCTGATCCAAACCCAGTCACAGCCCAGTCTCCAGACTAACATGCCAAATACCAGAGCCAGACTGAGGATGGGGTGCTGGAGATAGGACTCCTTGGGAAATGCTATCAAAAGTCCTAGGCAGCAATGACGCTTGACATATTTGTGGAAATCAGTGCAACTTTACTGGAGGAACCTCAGTCCCTGGTACAGCTAAAAACCCACTTTTACTGGAAAAAGTTTTAGTGGAAAAAACAACTCATTGAACCATAGGCCATAACGGTGGGAACGTATTCTGATCAAGGGCTGCAGAAAAAAGAATAAGTTGAACTGGGCAGAATTGTTATGAGTGCGCAGAATTTGTATTGTCTGTGGGATGGAGGGAGGTGGATCATTCTCTTAATGACTTGAGGGGGGGTCAGTGAACACCAGAATGACAGATCCATAGATCCATGTGACTAATATGACACAAATTGTTGCTGTCATTAATGGCTTATTCATTATTGGTTCCAATGAATTTTGATGAATTTTCATTCAGTTAATTTATTTATTTTAGTTAGTAAATACATTAATGGGCACTGCAGCACCAACTGAGGGTGCTGTTCAGTAATTGTTCATTATTATTATTAATTATCCCTTCACTTATATGTAATTTATGGTATTCTGAGTATGAGGAACAAAGAATATATACAGATTTTTAGTCCTAATTGTATCAAAGTGTTTGGCGTTGTTTAAGATTGTCGTTAATCTGGAAGCTTTAATAAAAGTTTTGGGGTTTTTTTATCTACCAAACAAGTCTATAATCAAAGTGGAGTGCAGGCTGGAGTGAGCTTTAAGACAGAAAGCCATAAATCCCAGAAAAATGCACATTCCACCACTCATTACTATTGGAAGAGAACAGTCATAGCAATTCAATGTCATTTACTTGTTCAGCTACAAGCTCTTTCAGTAAAACCTTAATGTGAATCACCTTAAGGTGATTTTAGGAAATCTTTTAAGCCCGTTGAGATTAAAAGCCTCGTGTGCTTAATAAACGTGAAGCCTTTTTCATGCTTTTTAGAAGAGAAGAAGTTGTCTGAAAGTTTCATATATGTCACTACTCACCCCATCTACCTTCCTATTAGAGAATCTATTAAGCAAATCTGTTTATCTACAACATACAGTAAGTATACCTCCAGATTCATATGTTTATTTGAAAAAATGCATGGTATTTTTTCAAATAAACATATATATATATATATCTATAGTAAATACCATGCATTATATATATATATATATATATATATATATATATATTAGAGGTGGACATAGATACATTTTTTTAACGCCGTTAATCTCATTGGAATCTTGGTGTTAATGGAGTTAACGACATTAACCCCACCCCCCACCCCCCCGACAGAGAGACCGAGACAAGTTTAAAACTTGCGTGAACCGGACAAGTCACTGAAATATCAAGGTGAAATTCATCATAGCTTGCGTACAGTGGTACACATATATACATATATATTTAGTTGACGTAGGTAAAATTCTAGGAATCAGCCATGTTTCACTTGCATACATCAAGATTTGATGAATGGCATTTTTAGTTTTGTCTGAAGTTTGGCAATGTTTGCTAGTTTTAGGGTGTTATATACGTTTCTAGACTGATTCTGTGCAGTCTCTTGTTAGAACTAGTTGGGACTTTAAATGTGCCAGATAAACAAATTATATTTTGTGCCACAGTAGGCATATCATCCACAAATCTGTAAACATCAGTCTGCTTGGGTGTTAGTAACTGTTGCTAAGATTTAAGAATGAAGATTTTCTTGGCAAGCGTTAGCCAGGCATCTCTGTCAGCAGGCTTCAGCTGCACTGTGTCAGGCACCATTCTTCAGTCCCTCAGGGTATCTGCTTTGTCCTAGTATGAAGTATTTCTGCCACTCCCTTCGCAGCCCCACATCACCTGTGAAAAATTCAACTGACAATGATGCTCTAATTAGCACAATCTAAAATGCCCGCTTTCCTTAAACTGAGTGATGTGATAGCAAACTTGTTTTAACATAATACACCTGAAACTGGCTACTTTGCCAAAATCAAGCGCTGCAGTCGACCTAAAGACCACATAAATGCAAATAGCGCATGCTGATATTAATGTCCAGGCCTGTGAAATTTCCGAGCGAAAATCATGAATTTGACAGTAAAGGCTCTGTGTTTACACAATGCAATTTAAATATTTTGATAAAGATAAAGGACAATAGCCTGCTTTACTAAAAGGGGACATATTATGCAGTGTTCACTTTTTAATAGGTCTATGGGCTACATAAAACATGTTCATGGAGTTCTTTGCACAAAATCACTCTCTTTTCAGGTAAGATCTCACTCTCTTTACAGGTAAGGCCCTTTCAAAATGAGCCGTTTCAGGGCTCTGTGCCCTTTATGCAAAGAAGCTGTTGCTGGCCATGCCCCACCCATCCCAAGCTATGAGCAAGCTAGTTCATACTTAACTGCTATAGAAACACAAAAGTCATTATTTGAAACTACTTACATCTCCCTCATCTGCTGACTTGTCACAGATAGTAGGTACAGAACCCCCATGACGCAAGTTAGCTCCTTATTCTACATTTTTGTTCCACCTTAAATAGTAGTATTGTTGCTGGGACAGGTCCATCGAAAATGAAATGAAATCCACGCAGTTCTTCAGTTTTCTTTGTCTGGTAGAAAGTGTAGGGATGTGTGCTGTTCTTTGCAGCAACAACACAACACTTCATGTGTGACTTGCCTTTGCCTGTGGCCATAGCTCTCGGCTTATCTAAGCTCATAAAACTAGCAGATAAAATGGCGGATTTTCAACTATTCTAGTGTGTGGGGTCTCGACAGATGAGGGACGGTTCTATGCAAAATGGACCAGTATTACGTCGCAATGGGCTCGGTATCTAAATGGCCTGAAACTGTGAAGAATAAAGCTGGTGATATCTCTTTATGTGAGAGTGATTTTATGCTTTGTATAGCCCATAGACCTTTTAAAGTGAGTTTTGCATTTGTCCCCTTTAACATCCAGATCCTAGCTTGGCTTGCATCTACAGCATCACTACAATATTGTTTTATGTGTATTTGGGCACAAATTAATTTAAATGTTAGACTAAGTTATACTGTCAGGGGGATTCCCCATGTGGAAATTTAGTTCAACGTTGAAGCAGCCTGTAATCAGCACTGAACCAGCCTTCATAAATAAAGTACTTTTCAGCTATGCAGAACATTGAGGGTAACAGTTTTAATCTTCACTCTGGTGTATTTAGAGAAAAGTTTGGAGAAGTGTGTGAGAGACAGAAAAAGGGTGAAAGGGAGTAAAAGTGTCCTCGCTGCTTTTTCCCCCCACTGTGTCCCCAGCCACACAACGCCCAGTCATTGTCAGTTCAGTGTAATTATGGGCTTGTACCATACCATTAAGTATAAAGGGTCATGCATGTCACAGAGAAGTACAGGTCACGTGATCAAGCTGTGGGTTCCAAGCTTAATCTGCGGCTCAGAATGCATACTGGAAAAGCTGTTATATTAAAGGTCCTGTAGTGAATGGAGACTTTAGATTTATAGCTTGACTTTTATCTTATTTATGCACATGTTTAACCAATCATGGTGATCGCCACTTCTTTATAAATCTTACCATTAAACAGGCTGTGTCTTACCAGCTACACCAATTCACACAGAGTGAGTAAAGATTCTAATTTAACACTCATCAGTCTTCTATGTGGAAGATGTGTGTGTGTCTTGAGTATCTGAAGTCACCAGCTTAAAGGCATTGTACCAAATCTAATGGGAAGAATTTCCATGTGTCTCTGGATTCAGTTGTGTCTAAAGCCCACAGGAGAAGTTGTGAGCAGCATAATGCAGTTTGTTCTCAAGATACGAGAAATGCATGGCCTAGATTCATGCCATCGGCAAGATTAATTAAATGATGATTGACAAACAGAGAATGTGACTTGCAAGTGTTTGACAGGAGTGCAGAGCAACAAACAGAAGTAAGCCTTGGTTTTAAAAACAGTTTACATTATCAAATCACACTATGAAAAATGTTGAACTGCATCATGCAGTTTACATTTCTAGTAAACTGAGACTCTGATTACAGTGGTAAATTAGGTTTGAGAATTATTTGTATGAAATATCCATTGTCACTTGTAAGTTTTGACTAATCATGACTTAAATTCCTTAATTTTGTAGCAAAACTGGTGTTATACTGCTCTCTCCTGGTGACATGTGGTATTGCTTAGCGGCAACTGTTCGTTCTCCAGTCTTATTGATCTTGATCTTTTTTTTTTCAAACCACCAAACATTGTGCACTTACAGCACGAAGATGTTTTGTTCATGAAATAACAAATGATTCTTTTTCTCTGTTCATTTAGATCTCGTCTATGCCAACTAATTTTAAGCCAGCATACTTAGCTTATTTTCTCTCTTTTCTTTCCAGGACTTCAAGATGATGACAGATGATCACTGACTCATGGAAGATATGAGGAAATCAGAGAGAAGAGATTAACTGTGTGCTTTCTGCTTATGTCGCTGGAGAGCCATTGATCCAGACTACAGCACGATGTCATTGTGTCACAGACTGCGCAGATAAGGAGCAGCCCGCTGAACCAGCCACGCTGGCACCATGGCAGGAGAGACCAAACGGACATATGCCACCAAAGAACTGGACACAGAGTCCCACCAGCAAGAAAAGGGGTCGGCAAGAGAGCAGTTCAATGAGAAAGCAGGAAAAGGGTCCCCTGAGCACTTTCAGAATGTGAGTCTGGAGCCACAGACTGTTAAGAATGGTGCTAAGTTTGTAGAGAAGGAGAGAGAGAGCACTCAACAGCGCGAGGCTGTTATCCGGCCACAACAGGCAGGAAAAATTGATTTCAAGTCACTGCAGAATCGTTCAAAGTTCACCAGTGACAGAACATGGACTAGCGGGAAGGGCAGCCCTCAGTCCCCCAGTGGGAAAAGTCGCAATCGGGATAAGGGGAAAAGGTCCGGAAAAGGAGAGTGTGGTAACCCACAGCACCTGTATAGACTGAGTGTTACAAATCCACGCCCCAATCCGACAATCGGGATAGCTTATCCGCAGCAGAAGGTTTCACCTCCCAAGAAGCTGGAGGCCAGCCGGGGCCCTGTCTCAGGCAGCTACAGGTTTCATGTGCCAAGCATCCCAGAGCGAGAAGCTGAACTGCACCAGGAGGAGCTCAGCTACAACCGCTGCTTTCAAGAGGGTTCCTCCAACCTCACGCCCCCAAGCTATACCTCACAATCAGTGGGCTCTGCAGCTGGGGGCCCTGCTCACCCGCACCCACCTTCCACCGCACTGCAACAGCAGCCTGGACAATTGGAGGCTAGTAACACACAACCTGTCAGCCAAATTCTGTTTCCTGACTTTCAGTTGAGTGGTGCTGACATGTGGCAGTCTCCTGATAGGACTTTCAATAATGCTAGTTTCGGGATCCCAGCACAAAAATCAAACAATGTTATTGATGTTAATAAGCCAAATGGGTTTGTTCCTTTGTCATTTCAGTATGGGTATCCATTGTTAGATGAGGCGTCCTCAGAGCCCTTCCCCTGCGATCAGAACCCACAAACCCAGGACTTCATTGAAATTTCTCTGGGTTCTAATCAAGTTCCCCCAAACTCTTTTTCTTTTCAGTCCTCCGGGGAGGGGCATGACGTTGTTCAAAGTAACACACAATACAATAACGAACAGACAGATGACAGACAACCATACACTTTACACTCCAAACCCCCCCAGTACGTGCAGACTCCTCAAGGAATGCCATCATCTGTACATTGCTCTAGGACTGTAGCTGGGGATGTTAGCAATGATGAAAGCAGTCACCAATCAGAGCAGAATAAGAGTGCTTTATCTGATGAGTCAGAGACTTATTGTCCGGTAGACACTAGGGATGCTGTTGTTACAACAGGGAGCAAAAGGGGCTGCCATTCAAAAAATGGAGCATGTAGTCAAAGACTTCTTATTCAAGGCAGTGTCCATCATGTCAGAAATATTGCACAGGGTCAGAGTTCACAGATGCACTTTTCAAACAGAGCTTACAGCAGTCCTCCGCCTAGCACCATCCACATGGGTTCAGCACCTCATGACAAAAGTACCAGTAAAAACCATAGTAGGGTAACACAGTCATGGGAAGGGTCCAGTAAGACCTTCCTATCATCCATGGATCAGAACTCCACCCCATATCCTGTTCAGTGCCCAGCATCCATTGAGCAAAGACAAAACGTCGGAATTACCAGTCGCATGCCGTGGCAACAGATACACCTTACTTCAACCATGCCAAACCAAAACAGGATTGAGCTTTCCAGACAACTTAGTAATCAGCAACTAACTTTTTTGTTAGCTTCATCTGACTGGACAGAGGATAGTAAGTGTAAAAAAAGTAACATTCACAAAAGCTCCAACAATTTTCCCAGCAAAAGGCCCAGTGAACCTTTCTCAAACCTAAGGCAAGACAGTGTCAAACAGCCCTCAAGTACAATAGCACCATGTCAGTTTACGAATAAAGTGGAATCAAATCAAGGCCAGGTCACTGATCCCAAAAGTAAATCACTATATTTTGGCATAAACCAGACAATGCATGGGTCATCTTCAAGGACTCCCACCTACTCCCCATTACAGGTCCCTACCATGGGATTAATGTTGGTTTCTCCATATGATTCCCCTTCACATTCACCCATACAAAATCCAGCTTCTAGCAGCACGTGTTCTTCCCTTTCACCAGAGTCTACTAGCCCTGCTACTAGTAGCTCTGATGACAGCCAAAACTCAAAGGTTCCTCCACCTCAGTTTTATCACCAGCACCAGGGTAATAAGGCATCTTCAGACAATCTGAACACAAATCATCATCACTACCATTCAGAAGTATCACGCACTCTGCACTACAACCAAGAAAGAGCCCAAGAGAACTTTTCTTGTAATACCAGACATCAAAAGCCTAACATGGAAAATGGGAAAGTTTGTATGGACAGTTATGGCATGGAACATCATCCACCTCCACCTCCATATTCAGCTCACCAACTTCTAGCAAGTTCATTAGCTACAGCAAACCTTGACCAACTGGATGTGCTTCTCACATGCAAGCAGTGTGACCAGAATTTTAATAATCTGGCTTCTTTTCTTGACCATAAGCAATACTGTGGACAGCATACATTTGCACAAAATGACTTCAAAGATGTTCGCAAAGCGGAAGACACTAGGAAATTTCATTCTGACCACACAAGAGCCATTTCATCGGGGACCAGTTTTGCTTTGTCAAGGAGTTCATCTGATTTGCATCTCTCCCTGCTAGGACTTAACAAGAATGGGGAGATCATACCAGACAGTGAACCCAAAGTTGATACTAAAGATGATCCTATGAAACTCATGCTGCCATCCGCACCACTCCCTGATTTGGAGATGGAAGACGCTAAGTTAGACAGCCTCATCACAGAAGCCTTAAATGGTCTAGGATATCAGTCAGATAATGCAGAGATTGACAGTAGCTTTATTGATGCATTTGCTGACGACGACGTCACCACTACAAAATGTTTATCCAATAGACAGACTCTAAAAACCAAAGACTCCTTGGTGTTTGAAAGTAGAAGTAAGCATGAATTCACATCCAGTGAGCAATCACTAAGGCAGGAAAAGTATTCCTTTGAATCAGACTTAGATTGTCTCAGTTCTGACAACAAACATGCTGATGTTATCCACAAAAAAAATAGTCGGGATTCAGACTCACATGAGAAAAGTTCCAAAGAGGAAACATCTCTGGTGAAGAGGGAATGCACCTCAGGGGAGTCTAGCACACACTCAGAGTGGGTTAAAGAAACATGTAAGTCAGACAAGATAGCAGAAGAAAGTGAGCAAGGTCCAAGGTTTCTCTTGTCCAGAAATTTTTCGGAAAGATGTGGAATCAAAAGTTTGCAAAGCAACTCCCCATTACTTAAAAAGGCCGCTCTTCAATCCCCTTCTGCCAATAGGAGTCCCACATCCCAGAGGCCAGCTGTGAGGGAGGGGAAAAGAAAAAGGACCAGTGGAGGGAGTTGGAGTAAGGAGCTCATTCACAAAATAGTCCAGCAAAAGAACAAGCTGCACAAGCTCCATGTGAAAGGCACTAAAAACATGCAGTTCTCCCTGGTGATGGAGAGAGTGACACCCACAATACAGAACCCCACATTCAGGGAGTATGACTATGTCTCTGATTCAGATGAGGACTGTGAGCCAGTGAAAATAGCCAGCCAGGGACGTCTGAGCCAGAGCATCCGTTGCAAATACACGTACACAAAAGAATGTAAGGGGAGGATAAGAGCGGATAGGAACAGGGAAAGTCAGTGGAAGCAGGACAAGATAGAGAGTTTTGAATCCAAGAAATCTGAGGCTGTCTCTCCATCTTCACTAAAAGAAACTTCTGGTCACCAGAGAGTGAGAAGGCGAAGCAGCAGGTCTTCCACTAGTAGTGAAATAAGTACATCTGTGAGCATCTCCAGCGAAAGCATCGGCAGTCCTAAAAGCATTGAGCGTACAGACTCAGACTGTGAGAAAAGAATGGAGATAAGAAAAAAAGATCAGGATCCATGTGAGCAGGAGCAATCTCCACAAAGGCTACTAAAAGAGTCCAGCACATCATTAGCCTTGACCTTCACCAAAAACACAAAACATTACAGCACTGACAAGATTCTACTCTCAGAACTCAAAGACAGTTACTCTACTTCAAAGTGTTCAAATGTCATCAGCACTTCAGAAGAGAGCGCATCTGAACATACCTTGACCAAAAGTACTGTTAGCCTTTCAAGGTTCAAAACCACCAGAGTAGAGGTAGAGGAACAAATGGACCACTATGGCTGCGAAAGAGAGCCAACACCACTCGGCAAGGAATATAAAGATTACTTAAAATGTGGCACAAACCTCAGAAGGCCTGGTGTAGCTTTGAACCCACTGAAGACCAAAAACGACAAGGATACAAACCACCTGTATAAAATCAAAGGAGACAACAATGACTTTTCAAAAGGACAGTCGTTGCACAAGAATAGAGAGGGGCGGAAGTCGCATCAAGCCTCTGAAACCTTATCAACTACCCTTGAGAACATTAGCAATATTTCTACTGTCAAAGAAACAAAGACTGGTGACCTATTCTCTGAGCCACCATCACTTTGCAGCTCACTCATGGATGATGTCTGTGAATCACCTGCTAAACTTCGTGATACATCCACTCAGAAAGACAGAAACTGTCTTATGCCTTATTCTTTAGAACATGATCAGAGTCTCATGAAGTCACCTCTCTCATTTGATACATCGTCAATGTTTGCTGACCTCACAGTAGGTGGATTTGACAACAACCTGTACCCAGATATTCACCTAACCAAAGAGGGCTTTGGCTCTGTAGAGACCACAGCAGACAAGAAAGAGCTCTTTGAGTCATCCTTTTCACCATTGTTAGAGCAGAGAGACTGGGGCCTGATAGGCGATGTGACTCCTGAGCTACCCGATGAGATTTCACAGTACAAAGAGGATTCAGATGTAACAAATGATAAAAAGACCAGTTTTAACCCAGTTCCTTTCACTTTGCCAGAGAAAATAATGGACTACCATCCAAATCTCAACAGCTGTGTCTCTGAAGATGAGCTTGAGATAAAAAGAATCGTGACAGAGCTTGAGAGCCAACTCCAGACATCTAAATTAAGCACCACCTCTACACTTGACCATGAGACACCAAAGCATCTGACCATGAGTAAATTTTCACCTTTGCGACTGGGTAATGAAAGTGACGGTGAACAGAATAGCTTGGATGTGGTTTGCTCATCGGGAAGTTTGGCTCTTGCTGCACCGCCAGACTCTCATCCAGAGCTTTTCTCTGAACCTGACCTGCCATGGGCAAGTCCAGTCCAGTTTGGGCTAATGGGTGGGCAGCAATGTCTTCACACACCAACCCACTCCACTGTGGCAGACACCCCAATTAATTTATGTCATGATAAAATAGATGCAAGGAATGGCACAGATCTAAAGCTATCTGCAGAGAAACAGCCAGCACTAAACACTGAAACTAAAAGTGAGAACAATGATTCTCTGGGCACAGCTACAGAAAAATCTGAAGAAATGATTGAGCATGAAATATACACAGAAAATCTCATGAAAAGCCTTGAAGTGATGTCAGATTCTTTGTCATCAGGCCTGGAATCATCTCGATCGCCTCTTCAAGAAACAGAGTTCAGTGCTGCTGAAAAGCCAGAGAAAGAAGATGATGACAAGACAGACCCCACAAATGAGACTGAAAGACTGAATGCTGGAAACCAAACAGTGGAACTTAATAAGTACTCAAGAGAACTGAACAAAAAGATCTTGGAACATCCGAAGAAAATTCTAACACATAACATTTGTGAGTCAGAGTTAGATGACACATTGATCACAAAGGAAAGCCTCAGTGTTGCTGAGGACAATGATGTCATTCTCCAGGTCAATGGTACACATTTAAAAGAGCTACAACCTGATAAAAACACCTGCGAAAGAGCTCAAGACAAAGATTGCGAGGAAACATCAAACACAATGCAACTATCAAAGTCGCCAGTTAACATGTTTGAGCACAAGAGCTGTGAACAATATGTTAATGCAGAGACAGAAAATGCTGGTCTTGGTCGGGTGGATGACCTTAATTCAAAGAGCCTTTCCATTGATCCAAACGTTCCTCAAACACCCCCAGAAAAACTAAAAGAGGAAAGCACAATGTGCAGCAAACAAGAAAGCACCCAAACAAAAGAGAAAAGCGATGATAAAGAAATGCCTGAATCTGTATCAGCAAAGAGTAGCACTCAAGACTGTGAACATGCAGTTGACACAATAGATGCAGTGAAAGCCAAGTTGGATCTAGAAAATGCTCAAGTCCTTGACAGCATTGTATCTCCTTACAGTAAGGATGGCCAGTTACTTGAGGTCCAGGAAAGTGATAGAGACAAGATGACTACTCATGAACATCCACAAATGGTGGGAGATCAATCTTGTGAAGCCACCTCATATATAACATTTTCTCCTTTGCATCCATCTCCTGAAGAACAAAATAAAGATGAGGAGTCTAAAGTTGAAACTGTACCACCAATAAGTCCATCACACCTGAGTCCTCTACACATTTCCTCAAAGAGTGTCACAGCTCTTGAAAACAAGAATCCATCAACCGTTTGTTGGACTGATATTGCCATTACCCCGGCTCTGATTGATGACAGACCAAGGCTTAAAAGGGAAAGCTCTGAAGACGTGGACGTTGGCACGTCACAGGAAAATTGTGAGTCATCAACTACAACGGAGATTAATAATTCTTTTGGTAACCATCTGGACTTTGCAGAAACAACAGAAGGCAAAATATCGAGTCCAGGATCAATGTTGGCTGTGGACAACATCTCCAAACATTCTTTCAGTGAGGCAAGTGAGAAGTCTGAAGCATTGGATATTCCCCAAAATAAAGACACATTGTATGAGTTAAAACTAAGCCCACTGAATTACAGCGAAAGACATTTCAGTGACTGTAGTTCTGAGAACATGAATAATGGGACAGATGTCCAATCCAACATAAAGTCAAGCCCGAAGGATAGCCTTGACTTCAGCAGTTGTGCACTAACAGCCAATGCACAGTTGTCTTCAAACTGTCGTCTCAGTCCAATACGTGTTCAAAATGAGCTTGAATTAACTGCTCAAGATCACTTAGTCAAACTTGACATACCACAGTTCGTTGACACAGCTTGTCAAGATGAAAAGTACAGCATTTCACCTACTCAACATCTCCAAGGAAAAAATACAGCATCAGCTGAAACAGAATTGCTCTCAAAAGTTCCCCAAAATGACCTGAGCACTTGTTGTGTACCCCTTGAAACTATTGATTACATGGACTTGCACCTTAGCTTGCTGAAGAAGGCCGATGCTGAGAGGGTAGATGGTCAGATGATCCCTTTCAAGCTTGATGCCCTGTCTCAGAGGCAAAATATGCCTAGAAACCAAGAAACACTAAATTCTAAAGAACAACTACCAGCAGTATCTATAAGTCTCACCAATATGCCTGCTCAAATGATGGAAAATTACACAAAGCAGTCAGATGTAAAATTCTCACCCAAAAAAGGTCCACAGAATCCAGTTCCAGGCCAATATCAATGTGAAATATGTCTAATGTACTTCCGCACTGTACCAGGACTTAAGAGACACAAAGCAATGAAGCATACAGTGAAAACTGAGGGCAACATAGTTCAAAGCCCAACTTTGAGCAGCCAAGGGGTTGCACCTGTTTGTCAAGTGCCACAGACAGTGGGCACAGAGCTGAAAGACAACATTGGGATCCCTGACCCAGTGGTCTTGCTGCACCCAGAGAGAAATGGCATTTCTGTAAGACATGGAGATCAAGTGGCTGTAGCTTCAGTGTTTGACAGCACAGCAAATGAATCACATGTTTCAAACAGTATAAACAACAAGGACAAGGGGTGCAAGCCTCCAGTCATTGAGAAAGCAAAGAAAAATAGCAAAGTGAAACGAAGCAAGAGCATAGATATGAACAACGAAGGAATAATTCCTGAATCGAGGAAGCAAGATACTTTCTCAGAAGAGCTACTCAGTATCCTTAAAACTGATATCCTACAGGCTATTTCTCCAGATTTCCCCACAATGGTACAACCAGCATGCAACAAGTCACCTGCAAAGCAAAGCACAACTAATAGCCCCAGTTGTCAGCAGATAAAAAACACAGAAGAATACCAGAGTATGGAAAGCACTTGTGTTGATGAGCAGAAGATGACAGTGCTCACCAAGAATCCTGAACTGTGCACCCGTGGAACTGAGGAAGTAGAAGCAATAACAATGACAAAAAGTGCAATACTAGAGACATCCGACAAAAATGGCCAGGCAAATTCTGCCACTTGCAAAGAATCTGCAGACACTAAGGAATTTCTCGATGTGAAAGAAATGTGTGATCCATGTGAGGATACTGACGTTCCTATTAAATGTGAGACAACTACAGATGAAAACAATACTTATAAAGATAATTCTTTAAGTCCTTGTGGACTGGGTCCTGACCTCAAAGCACTATTTGACGATGAAAGCAAATTCTCCCAATTATTTCCAAGGAATGATGAAATGAAACGGAAAAAATGTGCACGTGTTTATGGTAAAAGTAACAAAAAGCAGAAACAAATGCCTAGTTTAATCTCAGAGTATACTGGTTCCAATGTGTTTCATGACAAGAACGAGGAAAATAAAGACAAAACTGACAATGTGTTTGTCAGCAATCTCAATGACCATTGTGAATATGAAACAATATTACTTGATGATGCTAAGATGCTTGAGATGTGCCATAAAAGCACACTCAACAGTGCTGAGGATGGCCCCTCAATAGATGCCATACCAGATCATCAAGCACACATCAAAGACACTCCAGAGGTTTGCATTAATAGCCAATGCCAGACAGAAGACACAACTAGAAAACCTTCAGTGCATGCAGATGGATCTGAATGTTCAAGTTCAGACAGAGCAGAGTCTCCAGATGACCAAGGAGACTGTAAAGCTGTGGCAACTGCAAGACCTACCTCTCTGGAGTCGGTCTGTGTCCCAGATACTATCCCTCACCATCCAAGCATTGACATTCAGAATCTCAACACTACATTTCAGCTCCCAGAAATGCAGTTCTTTGAGCCTGGAAGGGATATTTCATTGGTTGAGGATATTGCAAACAATAGTAGTGAGATTAAAGAGCCTGAAAAATCACCCAAGAAACCTACAGAACGCAAAAGTAGGAAACGCGTCGAAACTGGACTGAAGCCCAAGGATAAGCAGTATAAATGCAAAGTGTGTTTCACATGGTTCCTCACCTTGGGTGAGCTAGACTTCCACAAGCTTTCTCACAATCCTTCACCTCCTCCCACTTGCTATATGTGTGTCCAGCGCAAATTTAGCTCTCGGGAACAACTCCGAGACCATCTGAGAGAGAAGCATGCAAAGAATAAAGCAGGTGTTTGGACTTGTGGCATGTGCTTGAAGGAGATTTCAGATGTTTGGATGTACAATGAGCATCTGCGTGAACATGCCACACAGTTTGCTAGAAAGGGTCAGTCTCAAAGTTCCCTATTGGACATGCCAGGCTGCTTAATGCAGGAGAACGCTGTGAAGAACTTCATCTCTTCAATCATGCAGCATCGATCTAACAAGTCCTCAAAAGGGGAAAGTGGCAAATCATCTAAAGAAGAAAGAAAGGTTTCTGAGGATCCCTCTGGGGTAGAGCAAAAGTCCTCCCATGTGTGTGAGTCTGCGACTGTAAAGACTAAAGTAAATGCTGGGGGAGGTAGCAAACATACCACACTTACACCGCTTGAAGTTTTACATAAGGCAGAGATTACACCAAAAAATGTTGAAATGCATCCCAATTGCAAAGATCCCTCAAGGGACTGTCACCACTGTGGCAAGCAGTTTCCAAAACCATTTAAGCTCCAACGTCACCTAGTGGTTCACAGCTTGCAAAAGATTTACATGTGTCACAAATGTCCGGTATCATACCAAGAAGCAAAAGAGCTTAAAGAGCACCTGAAAAATGAGCACGAAGAGGTCGATGAGCTCGATTCGAAACACACTACACTGTACACCTGTGAGCTGTGTGCTGATGTTATGCACGTGATTAAGAAGTCTTTCATCTGCAGTACCTGCAATTACACATTCTCTAAGAAAGAACAGTTTGATCGTCATATGGAAAAACATCTGGCTGGAGGGAACAAGATCTTCAAGTTTAGAGGGGTTGTGAGACCTTGCAAGCCCCTTACATCGAAAGAAGATGAATTTGACATGCCACCAAGCAAGAGAAGAAAGGTACTTAGTGAAAGTTCACAAGACAACAGCTTGGACAGTGGCATCGCCAGCATTGCGTCTGTACACTTAAACCAGTCTGCGGACTCACAGGGTCTGAAACCAATTGTGGAAGATCTTTCACATCACAGTTCTGATGAACAGTCCACTGAAACAAATAATGCTAGTGTGAAAATTGAAGACGTGCAAGAGGACCTGTCTGAGATTCTGAAAGAGCAGAGTCATCCTCAGATGGATTCTGTCCCTCCCACAAAAACAAAGCCTAAGGAAGAAGACAATGATGTTAGTACACAAAAACACCAAGAAACAGACACCAGAGAGGTTGGTACAGATAATAGGAGCTCTCCAGCTGAGACCTGCAATGTCAAAATTGAAGATGAGTGTGGAGCAATTCAGACCACATCGCTAGTGACCGTTTCAAATGAGACTAGTGTTCCGGAGCCCAATGGGAAAGAATGCTCAGGTCTTAGAAATGCAGATGAGAAGTTGGAAGACGAAGACACAGATATGTGCGACTTCAAAAGCCAAAAGACAGAAGATCTTTTGCCTGAAGTGGACTACCATCCTGAATTCATGAAGCAGCCATCTCCATTTAACCAGCAAAACCAACAGAAGCAAGACCAGATCAATGAGCCTTCATCCACTGACAAAAACGAGAGTGACCAAAACACAAAAGATCTTGAGCAGTCAACGTGCATTCTGGTTAAGAATAAAACTTCCAGTAAGTCATCTGAAAACATTAAGCAGTGTCTTGACAATAGCCCAAGGTCAGGAAGCCTTGGAGCCACTGATGGTGTGAGTGTAAATCATGTCAAGATTCCTCTCGGCTCTGTTATTGGTGAGGACAAGGACTCAGTAAAGCAGAAAAAAAGGAAAGACCTGAAGATAACTCAGAGTTCTCAGAGGACAGCATCCCCTGCTACACGGGAGAATCTTGGCATTGACCCAAAGGCCAAAAAGAAGTTTCGACCGAACAGATGTGAAAGTATGGCTGGTCAACGGAAAGCTGAGGTCTGTGGTGACTATCCTGTGCTTACATCAGTAAAGGATGATGCAGCCAGTAACAAAATAGTCTCTAAGCACAAAATAGGAACTCTTGGCCCAAAGAGAGGTCCTCTTGACAATTTTCCACCAAAGAAAGGAGAGCTCGTCCGTCATCTGAACGGGGATTGCAGAGGGAGAAAGGGTGTGCCTGGGAGACCCATTCATTCTCCCACTTCCAAGGTGTCAGTGGCCTCCTTGAACAATTCATTTAACAAATCCCGGTCCAAAGCAGGGGTGAAGTCTGTGGAGACTAATTCTTATCGTACTGCAGAGTCTCAGAACAATCTCCTTAGCCAGTTATTTGGCCAAAGACTCACTGGTTTTAAGATTCCATTGCGGAAAGACACTTCTGAATCCATGAACTGAGAATTATATGGATGCTACTTAAGAGGAGGAAACTGAATTATCCACTAGTCAAATGATCAAGACGATTCTTAAAGACTGAGATTGTATGCCCCTCTTCTGTGAAATGGTTTCACTTCGTTATTAGTCACTTTATTATCTTGTACCTTCTTGTAAATGTTTTCACATTAATGTGAGGATCAACGATAAAGACGAGTTTATAAATATGAAATGAAATTGCTGGTGACCAGCAACCTTATACAAATAACTTTATTTTCTCTATTTTGAAGTCATGTTACAGAGACTGTATTTCATTAAAAAAAAGAAAAGGTTTGAAAAAAAGGTTACTTGAAAGAAAAACTGAGATTTTTTTTTTTTCCAAACTATGCATGACACTTTTACATTCACCATGTGTTCATAAATAGTTCTTTTTTTTTTGAGCAACAGGACCAAATGACATTCCGATTGTGGATTATGTCTGTGTGCCTATTTTATATGCTTCTGAGAATTATTCTTTCATATTCTTTTACCTTACTGTATTGCAGTGACATTCAATGTATTAGCTTTTGTATAAACATTAATTGGTGCTATATTATTTTTATTGTAATGTGAACACAAATGTCCTCTAACTGAAGGGAACATGTAGCGGTTACATTCATAAAATCATTCTTGCTGGTACTCAATATTGTTTGAGGAAATGAGGAAAAATACTGTGTAAAATCAATCACAAAAAAAAAAGGTTCATTTGTCCAAGTGTCTATTGGGTCTTCTCAGAAGAGGGCATTAGGAAAGCCTTTTTTTTTCAAGACTAAATTCAGTTTGATTTCATCTGAACTCAGGTGCTAACAAGGACAGTTCTTGCACATGAACCCCTATTAAGAATTCCTCCCATGCACTGATGTCACCACACACCAAATCCACACTCGGTTATCTAGATGTCCTCCAATTGTTTTATTATTACTATTATTTACTAGAACAAAAAGGTGCTTTATCTTGTTTATATGTATCTTATATTGTATTATATTGTAGGTAGATTATCTCTGGTGCAATGCATAATGTCAAAGTTCTATTTTAATAATGTGCAACAGATGAAGAGAATAAGGAAAGGGAATTGCTAAGCCTAGTGAAGGCTCATAAGTGGTTCACAAAGTGCCTCATATAAAGGTTATTAAAAATCTGCATCGACTTCCTTTGTTTCATTGTCTTCTCTGCTGGGCAGTGAGTTATTCATTTGTGTTGTTATGAATGATTGACAAAACATTTAAATACTTGCTTATTAGCTTTAATTAAGATAGGCTATATTAGCAACTGACCGTGAAATCTCCTCCACACACACACACACACACACACACACACATATCCAGCCAGACATTTTACTGTTTGAATTTGTAACTTGCCTTTTATTGAAACATGTAGAATGTAACACTGTGTGAGTTGCAGAAAATATCTCAAACATCATAATAATAAGCTGAATATATATTTGTTACACATTGATCCAAACCATATTATGGCTGCTTACTCATAGAAGCATTTTCAAACACTTTGTTTACTTGTATACAAGTTGCATTAAAGTGGAAATGAAATATTAACATTGTTCTTAACTTTGGTTTGTAAAATCAAAAACTAATGTTGAAGTGCACCTGAAATACTGTCTCATATTCAGCTTGGATCACATAAGTACTGATTCAACAGAGCTACCTAACATTCATTTAGTATGTTTACAATTGATCATCCCATCAAAAAACTATTAACTGTAAACCTATTTATCTGTTTTATCCCTCATTATTAATTTACACCATTTGGAAAGTTTATTTAACAGTAATCACCAGATAAATAAAGTCACAGCAATTTCCCAAACCAGAAACAATGGGCATTTCTACAAACACAAATTATAAATATATGCAAAAAATACATTGCAGTTTTATTGATAATCTTAACATTAAAAAATGGGATTACTTGGTCCGGGAAAGTCAATAAAAGGCTAGATACACCATGGCTATATCCTCTAATGGATTGTCATTTGCAGGCGATAGGTCACTCTGTGTTTAGTGGCTTGTATCCCTACATGAGTCCCATTCATTATCACATAGGAATAAAAAGCCATAAGACACAGCAGCTGAGACAGGGACACACCAGAGATTGCGAATTCCCTGGCTTTCAAAATGATGCTTTTTCTATGTACCTGGCAAAAAGGGGGAGGCAGAGAGAGAGAGAGAGGTTGAATGAGAGGTGTCAGTTGACAGGCAAGCAAAACACTGGGAAGAAAAGCAAGCAGTGATCTCAGAGTCAATGCATGTCAAAGTTGCCACTGCTGTTTTGACAGCTTTTCAATCATATCCCTTAGAAACCTAGGAGAATGAATTTTATTTGCATACATCAAATGCAATTTTTAATAAAGAAATAAAAGATATAAAGATATAAAAAAATTATCCAATGATTGCGGCCAGTGATTGTCCTTCAGTTTGTCATACAATATGCTGAAAGAGAATAAATATTATAATGTAGGTGAAACGTATTGAAGGCCAAGTGCATGCAGCTGGTATTCTGGACAGGTTCTCCTTTTACTAGTGCTACCCTTGGGCCAATCTCAGTATGTTTCTTTCCTTTTTACTTACTATGGGTTTCTTAAATGATATTTCAGGATCTTTGATCTCAGTATGATTGCTCGTAATAGCCTCAACCGAAGGAATGTCCCTTCCAGTCACAAAGAACTGTTTGCCATTTTCTTTTATGAAAATGTTTTTGAAAAATGTTGAAAATGTGCATAAAAAACCTGGTATGGTTTGTTTATTGGCATAGAAGAAATACAAAAAATGGTGATGGAGGTTTTTTTGAATATGTGATGACGTAGATGGAATAACAGTCACATGTTTCTGCTCCATCCGGTGATGGGCACATGGCAAAAATGGACATTCTCAATGGTATGTGTTGCCTGACTGCGAAGGCATTCCCAGGAGATTGGTGGGCGACGGTGAAGTGAAACAGCGACTTTCACTCTCATTAAATATCTACTGCCTGCTCTGCCCCATGTGTCTGAAATGTTGGGGCTACAGCTATGTACAGGTGATAGAGGGATGTTAGAACTGCTCCGCTTAGAATGCAGTACATTTGCTGAGAAAATGCTGTATGATGGGCCGTTTCTCATACCCTGCAGCACATTGTCTTGTGCATGAACGTAGCTGATTGAAACAGAGACCATTTGCATTTTTGTTAGAAAATTGTGCAAAAGTTGCAAAACGTGTGAATCTCCGACTGAAAAATGAACCTATAATGGAACTTTATCATTTGTACTCATTCTGAAGGGGAAATTATCAGAAACAAACAATTGATTTTAAAATGTAATTTTAGTTTACAATTTGCACTAATCAATCAGTCAGAAAAAAAACTCTTTGTGTTGAGCAGAGGCTGCAGCAGTAATTGCATAGCTCCTTGTCAGGCCTGATCTGATCATTTCATCTGTGAGGGAAATCTCCAGGGAAGCAGGACGGCTTTGCTCTTTGAAGTAGAGTGACATTATCAGTTTGGCTGGCCTTGAAATAGCATCAGTTTCCCCGGTCGCACAGCTGCCATACTGCCACTCAAGAAGGGCTGCAGATTGCAGGCAGATAGAAAGGGACGACTGGTCAGCGGTAATGACATGGAGTCTGAGGGGAGCAGGGTCATCTGCTTCTTTCTCTCTCTCACTCTCTTTCTCTCTCTCTCTCGCTCACTCTCATTCTCTGCTCTCCCCTCGCAACGCCACCACTGCACAATGGCACACTTGGCTTTGTGGAGACAGAAAATTACAGAGCGTTCCATTACAAAGCCTCAGTGTCATTGAGAGAGACATATATTTTAAAAAAAACTTGGGGAACAGGGCAAAGTGATGGATGTGGTTCTATTTGGTTCAGGGAGAGCTGTCAGCTTCCTCTAGCCGAGCACGGCTGACCGTAATATGCTGCTATTTGGCAGGGTGGGAAAACCATCTTGCCACCTCTTTAGGATTCATTTGGGAAGGGATATCAGGCCACCATCTCATATATCCACAGGTGCAGCGGCTGCAGATGAGGTGATGTAATGAAGTCCCTAATCTGAAAAAAAATGGAAAAACATGCCGCATGAAAGATGGCGATACTTAAGTGGGATGATGGCGCTGTGTAAATCAGCACGGGTTCAGATGGTATTTTGTCTATATCAAAGCCTGCTTGAAAAACAGCACCACAGGCACTTCATATATTCATGTAATCCTCCACAAACACAGTTATAGGGGCCCTTGTGAGCTATAATCGTCTTCCCACCAGTTGTGGTGGGACCTGTTCGGGCCAAAAAATCAAACACGGCTTTTATTTCTATTCCGCGATTGTTTTGAAATGAGAATCAGCGATCAAAGGTTTGCTATTCACCGCCTCACACTCTTCATATCTGATCTGCCGCTTCCTGTGAGAGTTTGCTTCGCCTGTCAGCACGGCAAGAAGTAGAGAGAGCCTTTTATAGAGACACAGAGGCTGAGTGAAGTAAAAGAGAGCCACAGCCTATGGTCCTCCAAACTGCCTCTGTGTATTCAAACCCATCCCTACTGTTTACATAAAGCTTTGAGAGACTGAATAAATCACAGGGCTTTGAGCTGCATACTCGAACTAAAATACTGCTCTTTTCCCAGGTTTGCTCCTTTTTCACATGTTGCTGGATATACAGCTGTACGGGTCCCCCACAAGAGCGAGATGCTGCGCACTCTCAGCGCATTTTACCACCAGCAAGTTGAGCATCAGGAGCCTTGATCATTAAAACGAGCAACATTTTACAGCCACTGTCTCTTTGTCTTCTTCATTAGTGTCAAACTCCGCAGAAATAGCGAGGCTGCTGCGTCTAGTTCTTTGAAAGTCTGCGTTTGATGTTCCAGGCAGAAGTAAATGATTGAGGCTGCTATGGTGCGGAAATGTAAACAAACCAATTGGCTGCTGGCTTGCCTGGCCTCTTAGTCTCAGGTGATTGAAACCCGGCCGCCAAACAGCATCTCTGTAATGAGGTGCTGCCCCCACCACCATCATCTAACACGTGTCTAGATTTAGATCTGCACAGGTTCTGACTACGGCTTAAATTGTTTCCACAGCCCGGGAGGAAATCTCTGCTGCTTCCCAGCTCATGTGAAGAGAGCAAAGCTTAATCAATAGTCCTGTTAATGAACCAGCCAGAGCATGTCTCAAAGGGCAAATAGTTTATCTCACATGAAAATCTCTGTGGCAATCTCAGTGTTTTCAGTGGCTGACTTGAGAGCTAGGTTATTGGAAGGAATACCTTCGAAACTGCAATACAAATCAGAATCTAATTATGCAATTCAGAAATAGCAAAAAGGTGTGAGAGATATTTTTTTCAACCGCTGTGTTTGTGGATTAATAGTACTGTAGTGCTCAGGCCTTCGGGCGATATAAAATACATACATTTTTTATAGATCTGACCTGAAACAGTGCGACCATTAGGACTTTTGCACAATGCATCTTCTTCGTAACTGTCATGCCCTGAAGGCCCTTCCTCCTAATGTGAATAGTAGCAGTGTGTCTTGCATCCACAGCCACTCTGTGTGAAAGAGTATGTGTGTGTATGTGCGTGTGCGTTTGTGTGTGTGTGTGTGTGTGTGTGTGTGTGTGTGTGTGTGTGTAAGGCTCTGCTTGGGAAGAAATGACATGGCCCATGGCGATGACATCCTCATGACATATTTGATGGGTAAACCCCAGCTTTGATTATGACAGTGATCTGATTCAGTCTAGACATCTCACTGCACAGGGGTGGCTGACGTTCCATTACATCAGTTACAGATTGACAGCACTGAATAATTGAGCAACTATTAATGCATGTATGTGCAGTGTTAGCAGGAAAAACAAGCAACCATATCTAGACTGTGACAAGTGACAACATCAGCCATCTACATCAACCATGCGCTGAAAGAGAAAACATAATTTCTGAGCCATGGCAAAGGGCTCGGAGAAACAGCTGCTTCAACACTGATCTATCAGTCGCAAAAATACGGCACATTGTTGAAGAAGCGGCAACACATTTGCAATTTTGATATTTTGACAATAACTGAACTCCTTATTCTGTCAGGATTATGATTTTTTTTCTTTTCTCTCTTCCTTTCTTTTTTTTTGCAATAAATTAAACAATCAAATAATAAAGTGTGTTTTGTAAATTAAAATGAATTATAACAGGTATAATTTTTTTTCTTTAGTATTCAGTAACACTTCAGCCTGCTACAAAATCAGCCTGCTACAAATGGCATGAATCCTTTCATTATTCCAAATGAGATTTTTGGTCTAGTCATGGCCTTTCAGTCATAATCCTCACGAAAAGACTTCAGCTGGTGTGACCTGAGGGAGATGCTCTAATAGAGTCTATGGAAAGCTTTGATTCTGCCTGCGTCCTACATAAACCCCCTGTAATGCAGTGAAAGACCTCCAGCTTTACATTTTCAAGGCCTTGAGATATTCAACAGTGTCCCCCAGCTCTGTTGCCTATGGAGCACATATGAAAGCTGTGCTGTGCACCATAATAATATGTATAATAGACTTCTTGGATGCAGTTTCAGCCTTATTTTCACTAAGATTATAAAGTTACAAATAAAAAATGAGTGAGTTTATCAGTATTACCTGTGAGACCGATTGCAGACACATCAGTTATTCTCATCAATCCTGATCCTGTAAAAATAAAAGAATATGAGTTTGTCTAAGCCTGAAACATGCAGTCACCAGCTAGATGTAAATAATTAAGAAATGCACATGACCAGTACTAACAGCAGCAGAGTATGAGGTCTACAGTGACGGAGGTCTATAGAACACTCACCTGTGCAAGTACACTCCACCTGTTTCATTCTCCCTTCCTCTCTGCTTGCCTTTTACTTTCTCTTCAGATCCTCCTTTCTCTCCTTCTCTCTTGCTCTCCCTCTCTTTAACACACATACACACTCACTCTCACTCTGTCTCTCTCTCTCTCTCTCAGATGGGGGGATGAGTTTGAGTCCTCAGCTCAGCGAGTCGGAGATCGGGGCTCAGCTGCAGAGACTGACATCATCCTTACAGCAGAGCAGGTTTTCCCCTCCCGTCTCTCTCTCTCTCTCTCTCTCTCTCTCTCTCTGTCTCTCTCTTCCTCTCTCTCGCTCTGTGCCTCAGTGCTTTCTCCACTCACTTCCCCCCACCCCCACCAGTGTCATCACTATGGAGTAAGAAGCCCTGGTCTGAATGGAACAGACTGGGAACAAAAATGAGAACTGGGTGTGTTCTGTGAAAGCTATTATTTACTAATTTGCCATTCACTGCTTCCTCACGGTCCATATGTTAAATAGTATACAGTGACCCATCCCTGCTCCGCCCACAAACACATTCCTTTGTAGCAACTGTTGCAAGGTTGGACTGGCTTTATGGAACATGGACTAAATCTATTTCAACATAACAGCTTATTGTGTGATTTTTAGCAACATCTAAGTAAATTATTAACGTTGAACAGTATTTGTTTTGTATGCATGTAAAAGGTCACATCGTTTATCGGGTGCAGTTTGTAATTCGGAATTATGTTAGCACAGTGACAAATTCTGCAATGGTGCTGTCGTTTGGAGTCTGCCTAGTTTCCACTCTAAATCTATTTGTCTGTCTTGCTTGTTTTGTCAAAAACTGATTCTGCATTCTGCATTTTAATGACAGTGTTGCACTGTGTAGTATGAAACGTTGTTTGATAGTTGTTTAAAATAACAGGCAGATTTTAACCATCAACTGCCATTTTTCATAAAGAGTCCTGTACAGAAATGCTTTAAGTGAGGTAGAGCATGGATAGGTCAGCTGGGCTCAAAATTTGCTTCACTGTTCACAGATCAATCAAGCCAAAGTCTTAATAGAAAGTGCAGGGTGTGCGAATGCATTACTGCTGTCCATGGTTCTGAAAGACACTGTTAAAGACAGCAGAGACCAGGCCAGGTAACAGCAGGGACTCTTTCCGATAACAAAAGAGGGTATTTTCCAAGTCATGGAAGAGAGACCAAACCCTTACAACCACATAAACACACATATGTGGACACACACACACACACACACACACACACACACTCACACAGAAAGAGAGTCACATATCTCTATCCCCTCTCCCTCCCGGAGGAATTTCCTGTCCTCCGTCATTTAGATTTTCATTTATCATTGTAAGGTAACACTGTGGCAGCTGTTATTAAAATAGATTACCCCTGCTAAAATGGTGTAATGTGAACTGCACGGAGACACCTCCCACCAGGACACAAACATAATCATGAACACACACCAGCACACATAGGTATGAATGCAGTAAATAAACTCACAGAATAACACACAGTACTTTCCACACACACACACACACACATACACACACACACAAACTGATCACACATATGTTCTTGCTCCAGCCTGGCTGGGAGGGAGATGGAGCAGGGTGGCAAGCAGCAGGACGGATGTGACATAGATGACAGTTAGATAAGGCTGTTTTATCTGCTTGTTTATGTTGACAACAGCAGTGACGGGGGTGACGTTATAAACGGTTCTGCCGTGGCTGCTCGCATTCGTGGATTCCTTTTTTTGTTGTTGTCTCTACTAGTGCTTCTCAGGAGGGAGCATTTAGAATTCCTCCTCTTGTTTCCATAGTGACACTTTTTCCTCCTTTGTATAAGTGTGTGTGTGTGTGTGTGTGTGTGTGTGTGTGTGTGTGTGTGTGTGTGTGGGAAAGAAAGAGAGTCAATCAGTGTTTTAAGGAACTTAATAGCTATGTATGTAATTAAGCACTGTAGATTAAAAGGTTGCTACTATTATTTTCAATCCTGTACTGTAATCAAATCCACAAACGAAAAAAAACCTGCATAATCATCAGCACAGGAACGTTGGCTAAAACACAAACATCTTTTCCATTCACTTAACACTTTGTCCACAAATGAAATATAGAATCAAAACACAAACCAATGGATATTACAGCAAGATGTAATAAAATCAGAGCTCCATAAAGATGAATAGGGTCTCTCAGCCTCTCAGAGGAGGTTGCAAAGCAATTACCCAGCTAAAAATGCATCTCATCTAGATGCGCTTCGTGCAGTTAATCAATGCCAGGGGCAGGGGTGGGTGGTAGAGGAATGTAATCAGCACAGCCACGCCGTGAGAAGCAATGGCACCAAAGGACAGGCCGGTGGTCCACGGTGAAAACTGAAAGCATGCGAATGGGTCTGTTGTGCTTTTTCTCACACTGTTAGGGTCATTAAGTGATATTAGACAAATCAGATGGAATGGGCTTTCCTGTGTCGCCTCTATCTACAACAGACTTTGCCCAACAGGTGTCACAGTTATGGTGCATAGAAATGAATGACAATGATGTGAGTCAGCTACACCAATGGTCTCCGCTATGCAATTAGATCACCCATAACGAGATATTCTTTGTGCCTTGATTACTTGGCCCCTCACTGTAATAATGCATGAGCATCAGACTGGAAAGTGCCCCCATAGATTAGCGCCATGAATGGCGTGCTGTCCAAGACTACAATACAGTATGTAATATATCTGAGAGAGAGAGAGAGAGAGAGAGAGAGAGGGTAGCTTTAGAGGTAGAGAAAAAGAGAAAGGGGGTAGAGAGGCAGAATGGCAAAAAGATAAATAGGGTACTAGAGAAAAGAAAAAGGGGGGTATGGAGAGAGCAAGAGAGAGGATAGGTGTAGAGGTAGAGAGAAAGAGAGAGAGGGAGAGAGAGAGAGAATATGGATGTAGAGGGATAGAGGCAGAGAGAGAAAAGGTTACTAAGGTAGAAAAACAATAGGGGTACTGACTGAGAGAGAGAGTTAGAGAGAGGGAGAGAGATCGGTACAGATGTAGTGAGAGAATGAAAGAAAGGCAGAAAGAAAGAGAAGGATAGAGTACAAAGGCAGCGAAGGCATGTTAAAGCAGATGAAGAGGCGAGTGTAAAAGTGTGTGTGTAATAGATTTGCGAGGCACAGTCAGACACAGCAGCAGAACCGGAGCCAAAGAGCAGGTGTGTGGCACAGTGTGTGACTGGTGTGCAGCAGAGTGTGTAAAGTGTTTGTGGGATCACTCTGCAGTGGTGTCTGTGTGGCTGTATTAAGCCGCAGAGATGAGAAAAGGCTGGATTCGGGCACTCGTGTCCAGACACAGTGAGAGGAGTGGAGGGGGAATCTCATTAGATTCAGCATTTATATCACACACCATCTAAAATGAAGGTATTCACCGAATCTTACAACAAATCACACATTCTTTTGCAGCCTTCCTCTGGTGTGTGTGTGTGTGTGTGTGTGTGTGTGTGTGTGTGTGTGCCCTTGAATCGGTATTCCTTTCTTCACTTTTCTATTTTGTCTTCAATCAATCCTTGAGGTGTAACAGTAGCTATTTCTCTGTGTATAATTGGACTGGATGACAGCCACATTTGAAGTCAGCAGATGAAAGCGTCTCTTGACAATGGAGTGTCTGGCCTGTGACATGACTTGAATGAGGAAAAGACACACACACACACATGCATGCACGCACACACACACGTACACACACACACACACTTATCTTGTGTAAGGTAAATGGTAGATAACACTGAAGCTCATATGTCTATGCCAATTAGATCAAAGTTTAAACACCATGAAGGAAATCCAGACGCCTAGGCTTTGAATGCTGTCACATCGGGAATATAAAAGAAGAAGCTCCGCACTGAAGCCTCAGGTGAAATTACAGTAGGACTAAGTTGTTTTAACTTTCAGAAGATAGAGGTGTCAGTAGAGCATAAAATATATGTTTTCATGGCTTTTTTGCAAAACATTTGCTCCAGTTTTTTCTGTTCTCCTCTTGCAGTGATAAGGGGAACAATGTAAGACAATCTGAAACATTTACTATCTTAACTGACCGTACTGAGCTGTTCTCTCCTCTGTGCATACACACACACACACACACACACACACACACACACACGCACACACACACACACACAGACACATATACATCCACTTCAGAGACCATCAACAGAGAACAGCAACAATCGCATCTTAAAGAGCAGAAAACCCTTCCAAAAGAACAAAAACAGTTGTGTGCGGCTCTGTATTTGCTGTTCGCTTTGTCGCTAAGGTAACCAGCATTACCCAAACATCCCCAATCCACTGCCAGTCGCTCGCATTAAAAGCATCATTTTCCCCCATGGGCACACACACACAACCACACAGACACTCAGACTCATATACGCACACACACACACACACACACACTCATGCACACACAAACCAGCTCAATCCCTAGCAGCCATGCCGCAGGTAAACATCCTCAGTCCACTAATTTATACATTCAGCCAGTAGCAGTGAGGAGAGTGAGTGGCATTAATACAGCCTAACTGCGCCAATCTTCTGCAGTACCACTTCCCAGCAAGCACACAAAACACTGTTTATGCAAGTTTAGAAATAACACTATAAAGCTTTAGACAAGAGCTTTAGACAAGAGCTAATAAGCTGTCGCATGACAGCAGAGACTGTGGCAAAGTCTAAAGCACCTACTGGTAAACCTACTGCAACACAGACAGTGGTCTGAACATATCCAAGTTCAATCAATCAGTAGAGGTACATTTCACTTAAATAACTATTTTTAACCAGATTTACAGTAAGACACTATAGGGATAACAAAAATATCAATCAGCTCATGAAAAAAAAGGACTGAAACACTTAATAATGATGAAAATAGGCGCTTGTATTTTACTGACTGTAATAGGATAGAATTCATTTTCTTAATTCATGACAATACCTATACAACCCATCCCAACATGGGAAGCTGGAATATAAGCATTCTGCAAAATGAGCTTTTCCTTTTAAGTGGTCTATTGCTGAGTAGTGTCCTTAAAGGCAGTGTGTCCTTCAGCTACTTATTCTGATCACACACTGCACGCGCTTATGTCTCACTTACTTATTAATGAGTTAAATCAATTGGTGGAAAAGGTGGCTCATGCAAATTCATGATTCAATTTATGTTTTCATTCGAAAAGCTCCATTTACGACAGAATGTCAGAGGGCTCTGAAAGCCACCTGTGGTCTACAAGCCAGACGTTCTGTGGCACAGCCACATTTTAGCACCCATGTACAAGTCGGTTTGATTGCGGCGGCTGCAGGAAAGAGGGCAGTAATGGAGTGGCGCTCATTGAGGATGAGCTGATTCACTGAGCGTGATTCTACAACTAATACCACGGTCTGCAACAGGGGGCGGGGAGAGAGAGTTTGTGAGGGACAGAGTGTGTGCAGCAAGCCGTCTGGCCTATTGGGGATCTTATCTAACAGCTGGCTGAAGGCTGAATGGCCCTTGGCCCCTGGCCCTTGTGTGTGTAAGTGGCAGGATGTAAATTTGCTGGCCAGCATGGAGCAGAGAGGCAGTCGGGCAGGCGGGAGGAGCAGAGGCTGGTTGCGGCACTGAGAGGATGAAGCGATGGTGATGGATGTGGTAATAAAGGGCTGGGTGTCCCGCCTGCTGCCCAGGATGAATCTGTTATGAATCACCCGTCTGAGACTCCTCAGAGCACAAGGAAGAGGCAGAGGCGAGCGCCACAGGCAGGCACAGGCACAGGCGTGCACACACACGCACACACATACACCAGGCTCCTTGCGAATTCCCCCAAGCATCAGAAGCTAAACTGGCAAACAAAGCAACAAAGGTTCAAAAGAGGGAAGACACCAGCAAAAAGACACATCAATTATTCAGCTCAACTAAGAACGCACGGCTTCGTGGAGTACAAAGCAGTGGGTGTGATTGAGCTCCGCCGCTGTGACAGCCTGTTTGCCTCACCCTTGATTTAATCATGTCTGACAATAATCAGCACTTTGAACCGATGGTATGGGTATAAACAAGCCTGTTTAATGTCTGTTGTAAATGAACTTTGGTGATGCAATGTCACCATTACCTCTATCATCACTCACGTGGTGGTCGATACAAACCATGAATATGCAGAAAATGTGGGTGGGCAGTTACATTTTCTACTTACATTTTCTCTGTTCCATGTTTCCAAAGTAACGTTTTGATGGATTTGTCATTTTCTCACTAGTTTCAGTTCCATTTTACTATTATATTACACTATTATATATATTTTATATATTATGCAATTATATTTTTCAAGAGAGTGATCTACTGTTTGCTCATTCTAACGATTAAGTAGGACCGTTAAAAACTGTCATGCATCAGAGCACTGAAGATAGTCTCAGTGGCAGGATCATGGGGACACAAGCCTATGGAAGACTGATAAAGGTGATGCTTAGAGTTACATGCTAAGCCACTAACCTGTAAATGAACCCACTAACATACATATGTTTCATATGTTTTGCTTGTAGGTGGTTTTATATTTGTGCTCGTATCAGTTTGGAGAAGCTGGGCTGTGTTCACACTAAGCTATTCTTGTGAAAGCAATGTCTTGCACTGACCAAATTAAAAAACCTTGAATATTCTTCCTATAGGGGTGAAAGTAATATATGAGGTTGTGGTTGAGGCAACCTACCAGTGATGGTCGAAACAAGCAAGACTGTCTGGAATGTTTTGTCTTCCTCTGAGACCACACTTTTGTATACAAGTGTGGGCTTAGTTTAAACGCATGGGTTTGGGACAGACTTGTGCGATCTGTATAGCTCTGTATGTGCCGCCCTCGGTCCATTGGTTACACTCATTTTGTTAAATGAACACATCTGCTTATATAAAGTGGCTCAATAATATTTTTTCTCACATCACATCTTCCTTGCTGCCATGTTGGCCAAACAGCTGTAAACAAAATGATCAATTTTGATTGATCTTCCCTGAATCTCAATGACTCTGGGATAATAGACTGCAGCTGAGTCTGCACTGCGGTGGTCCTCATCAAAGGCCCAGTGAGTTGCATAGAGGACAAACAATGAGTGCACCATTTGGGACAAAGTTTCTACTTGTTCTTGTGCTCAAGGCATTTCTTTTGCTGCTCTTATGATTTGCAGGGTTGTAGGTCTGTATTGTTGTAAAGAAATAAAAATACAGGTTACCTTGCAAGGTGAAACAGAAATGTAAACATGAGGGGGATCAATATTGTGACCACAGGCTTGACCAATAGGGACTGTTTACCTGACCATGCACATCTATGGCATCTGTTTGTAACGAGTCACGTTGCTACGTGCAGGGCATTGCTATGCTATGAATGTTTCTATAGGCTGTCTTGTGTCCCCAGTCACATCTATTTTTGCATTCCTTCCAGCATCATTTGAAGCCTGTACAGGCTTCTCATTACCAGCCAGCGCAAAGTTTGGGTCGTCCTTTAGCTGCTTGGTTGGAAGGAAAAAAGCATGGCTCATTAGTAACTGAACATTTACTTTTCCTACACTAACAAGGTCAGGACCTGGAAGAGACCGTGTGAAATTAAGTGTGCACTTTAACAGGTGACCAAAGAAAAAAAAAGAGGAGAAAAAAATGAGAAATGGAGCGAGAGAGATAGAGAGAGAGAAAGACAGAATTTGACAGTTTGAGAGGAGCGCACTTCTTCGTTTCGGGTACACGGCTGCTATGAGACTGGCTGTTATCAATTTTTGAACATTTGCCGTTTCTAGCCTCTCTCTGCCCACCAGAGAATGGGGATTGCTTTCAGGGGCTGTGTGTATGTGTGTGCGCACGCATGTGAGAAGGAGAGAATGGTTTTTATCGGACCTGCAGGCTCCTCAGTGCCATCCCCAGATTACAGCAGTGGAGAGAGTTTGATTGACAGAGTCTGGCCTAAACTGGCCTCAGGGGACTGGCAGGGATTTGCACTGACTGCTCAGCCTTCTATTACCCTTACTATTCTCTCTCGCCAGGACCGAGCGCGCGGCACGTCGAAAAAACCCCTCTCTGCATAATTTAATGGATCACCTTCTATCTTTCTCTCTTCTTTTTTCCCTTTTTCCCCTTTAGTTGGCAGGAGGAGGCTTCCATTATTCGCCGTAAAGGTTAACGAGGGATGTGCGTGCGAGTTTATCCACAAAGTCTCGTTTATATGATAATTGAGGAAATGCTGCAGGGGGAGTTTACAATACTCCAAATCTCATTTGTTTATTATACACAAACATAACTAAGACAGCAGAAGCTGAAATAAACTTATGTCAAGGGCCGTGACACCAGTGTGTTGAACCAGATATTATAAAAACAGTTTTTAAAAATGCCAATATTTACCTGATTTTTAAGATTTATTTGGCATGGAATCAGTTCATACAGAATAGCAAGTTAGGTCACATGGGGCAAACATGTCATAGAGCCTGAATGATTGAATGCATTTTTCTTTATTCAATTTACAATCTAAAATCTAGTTTTCAGGTAATATACCTATTTACAGTGTGTATCTGCACTCCTTTAGAGAGAACAATATAACCTATCCTGAAACAGAAGTGTACAAACATGCAGCATGTGTATTATAAAATGGTAAATAGTTCCACTTTCTTTCAAGACATTTATTCGAAGGAAAATGAGTTCAAACCGCGATGTGTTTCTGAGTGAAATGCCGTTTCAAGGAGGGTTGCTTGAGCTAGCAGAGGATTTTCTCGATGATGGATGGGAATGGTGAAATATATGGTGTTTTAGAGGTGAGCACTACATTTTAAAAGAAGATCGTGGAAACATAATGATGTACATCATTCTGCTTGACTACACCGGAGGTAAATCTGAATCTCCTGAGCACTTCCCTGCAAGGTGGACTACACAGGGCCTTCAGACATTCATATGGAGTGAAAATGTTCCATTTGAAAGGAACTTCAACCTGCACAGGGAGTAGTGAACAACCGTTTATCACTTCACAGGAAGCTGCAAAATGTTCATCCATCTGTCACTGTGTATCTCTTTAAGAGGGCATGTTGCTTCGAGACTAATGACGCCATTGCAAAGTTTTCTGAATGAAGGCACTTAATCAGCGTAAGTTCCTTAAACCCATATCTTTAATGCATCTCAAGTCAATGGAGCCTCATCATGATAAAGCAATACTCCAAGAGAGGCTGTGCTTTAGAGTAATTTTATTATGGGAATGTATCACAGCTAAGAGAGATCTTAAGCACTATGACCACAGGCTTGGTTTTTTATATATATATTTTTTATCATGAGTTAAGCAATTTTTCTGCCAACAAATATAGATAGTTTTAAATATGTTATAACTGCCCAGCAATGATGTACTGCCGGGCAGTTATAACATACCACTATGACATTGATACTAGCACTAGACTGTATGTCCCTTTTTTCCCTCACACTGAGGCAAAATCTCAAATGGCTCGCTGCTCTCGCTGCTGAAGCGGACTATGTAAGGATTACAGTACTGGATCCAACCCCAAACAGAGTATAATATGTCTAATAAAGAGCCATTTGGGATTTAGTCTGTGCTCATTCCCAAACTGGACTAACAGCACATGATTTATTTGTGGAAGCCAGAATTTATTAACTTACGCAGCGAACCATATGTAGGGTAAGCAACCATCTGAGTGTTTTTAACACGCATGTGAAGATTATAGGCCATAATGGGATTTCAGGTGATATATATTGGTGTTTTTTTTGTTTCATAAACAGTGAAAAAAGAGAATCATACAGTAGGCATTTTTATTCAAGGTCGATTAATGGAGTAATGGATGATTGCTATTGAAGCAGCCGTTTAACCTGTTAACTGGCTCTCTTTCAACTTTTACCTTGCTGATGAATCTAGCAGATCTAGCTAAAACAATAACTTGTCAGCTCCTCAATTTAAACAAAAACAGATTCTTGCTTAATCAGTCAGTTCGCTGTGTGGTTCATAGAGCAGCAGAACAGTCAATTATTGTTTTACATTCACAATATTTTAGAGTTTATACTGTACATTTGTACGTATTTGTACAGTACTGGTGATATAGTATTTTATTCTATTCTATTGTTTTCTTAATTTCTACTGCTCTTAACTTTGTCCTGTCCACTTTCCACCGTGACAATAATAAAGCACTAATAAAGATTTAAATGATCTTATTTTATTATAGCGGCTTTAAGTGATTTTAGAACCCTAAATCAGAGTTCTGTTGTGGTGAAGCAGTCATATGTGCTTTGATATGGAGTATTTTACAGTGACTTTGAATGAGGCTCTGCTAATCAGATTTAGGCTCAGAATTATCGGTTTTATAAATAAAACAATAAGCTACACTGATTTTATCATGGGTACACTTTCAGACTGGCTCCATATTTCCTATGTAGTGCACTATGTAGAAATAAAAATACTTGATCAGGTACTGGTTAGAGAAACACAGGTTCGGTTCCAAATTTCACCTCGATGCCTGCAGACTTTAGATAGATTTGTAAAACTCCAACAGCACAGCAACTCACCTGATTTAGCTGAACCAGGTATTTGAGGTATTCGATGAGAACTACAATAAAATACTGGGCTTCCATGAGAAGAGGTGATTATGCAAACACAAAGACATACATTAAACCTTGTATTGATATTATTTGTATATATATAGTATCGTGCAAAGAGAGAAGGTGAGATACAGAAGAGAGAGAGGGAGAGAGAGAGGAAAATAACTGAAAATTGTGAAAGTTTGTAGATTTGTAGTTATGGTTTGTAGCTCTGGTGGAAGAATGTCATATTGGCTGGGTGAGGAGCACAAAAAGTGGAATAAAACCTTAAAGGTTCCATGACATGCTGTTTTTGTATGCTTTTATATAGGTGTTAGTGGTCCCCTAATACTGTAAGTCTCTTCCGAAATTCAGCCTTGGTGCAGGGTGGAGGCTGGGGAGGGGCCAGCTTGCGGCCACGGTAGGCCTTCCTTCTCATGAAGCAACTAAAAAAAACCATTTGTGGTCATTTGTACATCCAAGCATCGAGCAACAACTGACATGCTTCACTCGTTTGCAAGCCATGATGTCTCAGGAGGAAAAAAACGGTCTCTCACACAATGGCATTGACAGTCGGCGTAGCTAATTCTCTATGCGGGCAAAGCATGAGAAAGGGGAGGTAACCTTTCCCCTTATGACGGGGAAAAGTCACTCACGTCCCCCGATGTCCGTGATTAAACCCCCCAAACTGAGGACACACCCGGGTATCTCATCTGTTCTTCTGTACCTGGACTCCGTGACTGATAACGTTTCTCGAGTCCATGAGAGAAAAAAAGACTCAGCCTATCAGATTTTAGCCCCTAACTATCAGTTTTATTACAGTGGTATTATTATTATTAATCATTTTATGTCACAAAGGGTTCCCCTTCCGATTGACCGAACAACCTGGACTGGATTAAAAAAGTGCCAACTGCATTACTGAAAGAATTAATCCCTCTCTACAAAATCTCAAAAAAATGACACCATCCATCTTCCCACTTTCTAACATATGACGCTTTCCGTACATCCATACAGCTGTGTAAGATTTATCAGGCTGAATAAAACGGTCTTACCTGATTTTAAACTAATCTCGAACAATACCTATTTATCTCCCCCACAAACCTGGGCCCCTGAATCCAATACAGGCACAGAATTTAATTTCACACGGTCTATTTAATTAGGCCTCCAACCTTTGAGGGATGATATAGTGCTATAGATTAAATCAGGGAATTTTCATGAGCGCGTGTGTATGATTTTAATCCAATGGAAGAGACGCAGCACAAAGTGGGAGTCATCTCCATAATGTGAGAACAGCGCTCTCTGCTGGACTACCCTGAGAATGCAGGCACTACAGATTTAAAGTGACGTAAAGCAGTGGTGCCGAAACCCCGGTCCGCGGGTCATGTGGTACCGGTCCGCGGGCTGCACAGAAAAAAAAAACCCTGTGAGCTTCACTACCAGTCAAAAATATGGATGAAATATGGATTATATGCGGCTCACCAGACAACTATTAGATATTTAACAGACTATTAAGTAAAAGTTAAAAGACAGTCTAGAATTTGACTCTGCATCACCACACAACCAGAAAACAGGATGTTCTACATTCATTGTCACATATTCTTTCCATCTTAGAAACTTGTTTTATTTGACAGTTTCATTTACCTGGTCACTCAACGGATTTCCAGTGCTTACCAAGAATAAAAATCAGCAGTTTAAGAAATAAATGTGGTAAAAACCTACATCATGCAAAGAACCTGTGACTTATAATGTAATTCCGCTCACGATGTCCTCAAACACATGCTTGGAATTAGTCCAATTTGTCATTTTTTTTATATATATATAAGCAAACATGTAAATACAGGGTCTATCAACCATGATCACTTTATTATACATTAAATAGGAGTGATGAGAAGAAGTCATTTTTTAATCTGGGAATGGCCATACTGAGTGTAGTTTAATATAGATCGGAACAGTGGTCATTCATGCATGCACGCGCGCACACACACACACCAGTCATTACACAGAGACTGCCTCTTTCAACTCTATTAAAGTGACATTCATTTCAACACAAAGAAAAATGAAGCACAATTTACAAAATATCCATCTTTCAGTATCACAACTGTACAAAGGTTGTTAAAATGTTTTGCAATTGGCACACCAAAACAAAAGAAGGGAGGGAGGAGAGAGAGAAAGAGAAAGAAAGAAACAATGAGAGAGAGAGAGAGCGAGAGAGAGCGAGAGAGAGAGAGAGAGAGCGAGAGAGAGAGAGAGAGAGACTCTCTCCGGCTATGTTGATTACAGAGTGCTATTAGGTTACCTTATTTGAAAGGGAGAGAGGTAACAAAAGTTAAAATACCCTTTACCTGCATGAACATTGCATAATAATGTTTATCCTGATTTTTGTTCCTGTTAGCCTCCATCAGGTGCAGCATTAGCAAGAAATCAATTTCACTTGTAATATAATGGGTACAGGCAAAAAAAAAGCAATAATTAAGGACCAATGGTATAAGAAAAAAAAAATGAAAACCAAAATAAGGCAAAACTGTTTTTAACATTGTTTGCTTCTGAAATGTCATTTTTATGAGATATTTTGCTGTTAATGTTCAGCAAATGAACCATGGAAGGCAGTCCTGCAGAACCAATGCTGGAAAGATTTGGAAAAACAGACCACGCTGCATTCTTTCACTCATTCACCCCCATCACTTCTCGGCCTCAGAAAACATTTGGTTGATGACAGATATAAGCAGTGAGCAACTCGAGTTGTGAAATGGGCCTCAGCAAAGCCAGAGTTTATATCTTTATGGCAGCACTTTGAGACGAGGCATTCAGTTGGTCTATTTATCCCCGTCCCCAAAGTACATCTGCACAGATTGATAATTCTTATAATTTGTTACTAGTGGTTGGTTGCCTAAATTAATATCCTCCTCAGAGAGAATTCCATCCACAGGCTGGGTGGCTGGGCACAAAAGGGTAAATCTTATAATCTTAACAAAACAAACACCCTCTGCCTTTAGGAGAGGAGCCCTAAGAGGCCCCCAATGCTTTCACAATTCATTAGAAACCCCAACAGCAAATCAGAGAAACAACTTTCTAAACCTACTTTTCCTCTGCAGGATCATCCTTTAAAATGCAGCTATCATTGTCACATATCTAAGAGCCACCTCAAACACATCAGTAAATGTGGGGGAGGGGGGAAATCATTCGATTAACCAACACTGTGAAAGAACACCATGCCACCATATTAAGGATCCTAGGGAGAGTTCCCACTCTGACACTGGCTGTTTAATACAGTATTTTCAAATCTCCCTGCCTTTCCCAGATCATCACATAAAAGAACAGCATGCAAATGAAAAAGGTCACTGAGGTTAAGAGATTACCACCCACAGACTATCAAGGGCTTAGATGTGGACTTGGAAATGGGACTACTATGGAAGTTCACATGCAGGTCAGTTTAAATCGGTGACATCCCAACACAGGGACTCAAATCTTCTGTTACACAGAAGAGAGGATATAAAAACTTACCCCAAACAGTGTTGGTCCTACTTAAGGATGCGTCAACATAAAGATATATTCAGTGCCTTCTTTCGCATTCAACCAAATCAGATTTGCTTTACGAATGAGAGAATTCATTAAGTAGAGTCACGCTACTAAATGGTGCAGAAATCCACTGACTACTGGTTTGTCGAACCATTATTAACATAATTCATATATGAAATATTGTACTGCATGTCTTACATTGCACAAATGCCTCACCAGGGCCCTACTTTCAACTTGTATTTGCAATTATTTACAGGATTGTTACTTTTGTCAGTTTTTGTTGTTAATGAAAACCTTATACCTTTATAAATAACTGAGGGGGGGGGGGGGGGGGGGGTCAACCTTTCCTGAACAAACAAACCAAAACAAAAGAAAAGCAAAATCCAAACACTGCCCAATTCACCAAAATTCCCTTTTCCAGTACGTGGTAATGCAGGACCAACACTTTGGGGCAACTGGCACCAGACAAGAAAAAAAGCTTATTTGTTTTGTAAGATAGCAAATGAAGGAAAATGGGAACCCATTCGGTAGGTTGAGGAGGCTAATAATTTAGTGTAATGTACAAAATGCAGTTCTTTAATATTTCAGCTGTTCGGAGTCGATACTGAAACGGAGGCGTTATTCACATTAGTATACACTTTGTCTTGGACTTCTTTTTTTTCTTCTTGCCTTCCTTGCTCATCTTCTCCTTGTGCTTTCGGATTTCTCGGACTAACGTATAAAAGGCGTCATCAACACCCTTAAAAACAGAAAGAAACCAAAGTAAACACGTGTACTCGTATGCGGCACAAAAGATCACAATAAAATTCACGTTAAAGGAGAAAAATCAAAACTGCAGAGCTAGAGCCATCCCTCGCAGCTCCAGGCAGACGCTGCCCAGTTACTCTGATCTAGATTCAGCTACAGAAATCCTAGATTTAACTACAGAAACAGCAGCTCGTCTCGGATCAGGTTACTAGGGCAGGTTCTACCTCTCTCTCCAGCACTTTCCCGTTTGATTGGTTGAGGATAGGTGTGTCCCAGCAGCCAGTGGCGGGAGAAAACCCTCAGCAGGGCCAGAAAGGGTCAGCTCAGCCCAAACTTACCCCTCTTACATCACAACACATTTTTTAAGATGGATGCAGCGCGGCGTCTCTTCTTCTTTGCTGAGTTTTTTCAGCCGGTATTGCCTGATCTCCCGGACCAAAGTGTAAAAGGCATCCTCCACTCTCTGTAGCGCAAAACACAACTCCCTTCAATGTTAGGGGATGCTTGGTGGCTGTTACAGAAAGGCAGTGAGATGGATATAAGGACCTGGGGGTATTAGGCTCCAGTAGGACAATGGGTGCCACTAAAAGGTTTTTGTTTTGTTTTAAAGGAAATTAGCCACAATAGATATTTCACTTGTTTGTTAAAATTTCACTTGTTCGGTAAAATCAACAGAAGATCATATTAATTAACAATGCACAGCAAATTAATTGATTCAGGCACAGCTACAAACTTGACAGAATTCGCCTCACCAATGGATGAAGACACAGTATTTTCATTCCTACGTTCAAGCAGGTGATTACGGTGATACATGGACAAGCAGAACACAATTTTAAATCAGGATTTTAAGGCTTTTTAGTTCAAGAGACAGCAGTGGCGATTTAAAACATTAGTGTCAGGTAGCAAAAGCAGCCATGACTGGCAGCAGAGAGGTTGAAAAAGACTGAGTAGTTTGCATTATTTCCCCAGCACCATAAGGAGTTGTGATTTGAGCACTGCAAAGAGACAGAGAGGTGCTGCCACAGGGGCCCAACATCAGAGACTCCCAAACATCAGCAGAGCTGCTCGACACTTCCCATGCCCCAATCAATTCAGAGATCCTCATGGCATCCTTGTCTAATTAAAAGATCCAATGCACTGTTAAGCAGGGGTACTCAGCAAAATCCACAAAACCTATAGGCCTGATTTAACGGATGAGCCATCTTCGCTAAAGAAGAACCTACTTAGCAGAATCAGGTGTTGCAGCCATCATGAAACAAACAACTAGAACGAGACCTAAATTAGCAATGTAATATTTCATTACACATTAAGGTATCTGCAGAGTACCCCTGCTGTAACAAGCGGAGAAGAAAGACCAGACATTGCACCTAAATTTGCTTTTTGGTGGGAAAGTGTTCTGACATACTGCACCCAAAAGTACAGCCAGCTGAAACCCACAAAAACACATGCATGATTTAAATATCACAATGAAACAGACATTAACTGCATTAAAGATAAAGAGTGTAAGACTTTGAACATTCAAAAATGTATATTTAGTTCCCTGCTGGGCTTCTATCAATGTACACAGAAACAGTTCTGACCAGGAGACCAGCAGTTTTAATGACACTGCACCTGAATTTTCAAAGAAGAGTTCAATTCCAGAAAAGAGTTTAATGAAAATCAATCTCTCTTACATCCCTAACAGGGTGGTATAAACATTTTTAAAGTTCAAAACCTTAAAATAATTTCAACCATATTTAAACCATACAATCCAATGCCTGCATGATTAATAATCTTTTTGCATGACACTGGGACTGCAACCATGAACTGATCAGCTAAACACACTCAGATTCTGGACCAAAATGAGGAAAGAAACCCCAGAGATTTTGGATCACAAGTTGCTACCTCATTTCAGAAACTTTAGGTCTGTTATTGCAGTTTATAACCCAAATTAAAGACACCCTGCAAACCACATGTTTGGTCAAATATTCAAACAAAGCAAAAACACTGGTTGCACTGGTGTGAAAGTTTTGAAAGTCTTATAGGACTTAGTGACAAATACTGGTCATTTGAATGTAAATATACTGCTCAAAAAATTAAGGGAACACTTAAACAACACAATGTAACTTCAAGTCAATCACAAGTCTGTGAAATCAGACTGTCCCCTTCAGAGGCAACACACGTCACAGAGAGTGCAGACTGTAAATCAGTGTTGCCTCCCAAGTGGACAGTTTGATTTCACAGATGCGTGATTGACTTGAAGTTACATATCTTGTAGCATAGTTGTCCTGATATTTTCTGTACACATTTAGCGGAATTTATTGTTGCGTATTTTATCAGCATCATCCTCACATCTACACTGTGATAAACTCAAAGCTGTTTCAGTTCCATTTCAATCACAGGATTCAATATTACAATAATAAAGTGAACACTGCAGCCATTTTTTAAAAGGACAATATGAAACCACCTAATTGCCTGAGTCTTGTTTAAATGCTGTTAAACCTAAGAAAACTTGATGAGGAATTTTACTTTTAAATGCATCAAGAAACTGCTTTGGAGCTAAAGTATTTTTTTACACACTGTAGAAGTCAGTGTTGAGTACCTGTCTCGTTTTTGCTGAGGTCTCGATGAAGGGAATTCCGTAGCTGCGTGCTAAATCCTGAGCCTGCTTAGTATCCACCGTGCGGGACGGCAGGTCACACTTATTTCCCACCAGCACCATGGGGACGTCTTCAGAGTCTTTCACTCTCTTAATCTGCTCTCTGCACAGACACACACAGACAAACACAGACACACACAGACACACACAGACACACACAGACACACACAGACACACACAGACACACACAGACACACACAGACACACACAGCAAATAGGGTGAGGTGCAGAAGGGGAGCCCACTAATGAAATCACTGCTTGTTTTCTTCCATTACACACCCTGAACAGCCAATTGGAGTGTTCAGGGTGCGTAGGAGCACACCTGCATGATCCAATTAAGTGTCCTCCATTGCTCATAATTCTATTGCCCTCACCTGTAGTGGTGAATGTCTTCGAAAGACTTTGTGTTATTGATGGCAAAGACACAAAGGAAGCCCTCTCCTGTCCTCATGTACTGGTCCCTCATGGCACTGTACTCCTCCTGACCTGCTGTGTCCAGGATGTCCAGAAGGCATGTCTCTCCATCAATCACCACCTGTTTCCTGTACGAGTCCTACAGGTAGGATTGCAAAAAACAATCAGTTAGTCACTATACATCACGGCCATTACAATTAATTATTAATTGAATAATATTGATTATTTTGAGCTTTTTTTAAAGAGCAAACAATAAAACTGACTTCAAAACACACTAAAATTTCATTTACATTAAAACTCACACTGTAACAACGGCAGTGAATTTAGTTTAGGCATGACTTTGTAAATTACTCTTCGGATGTATCGGTGTTTCATAGTACAGATATCAGCACTTGGGCATCCTATTATAATTTAATTGTTGAATCAAACCCATGCACCATTTCATTATGTTAACACCAGGAAGTCACAAGCCAGTTGTTGAAACCAGAAAAACCAGCCTACACTGTTTTTATACGCCACATATTTTTGGATGGTGGCATTTGCAGTGGAGCTTTAGACATTTGTATGGCAGAGGAGGCACTAAAACATGCACATCTTCCATACAGGCGCACACACACACTTTACCTCTATGGTCGGGTCATATTCGTCCACAAAGTGGTTCTGGATGAGCTGGATGGTGAGAGCGCTCTTTCCCACGCCTCCAGCTCCCACTACTACCAGCTTGTACTCTGTCATTCTTCACCTGGATTGAACAGATCACACAAAACTAGTGTCAATAAATGCCTCACACATTGTGAAGCCTGTATAATTCATCATCACAGCTGTACTGTTTATTATCGGCAAAGACCATTGTCCAAGTTAAGTTGTTTATAAGAGACTTTAGTGATATTTTCCTTTAATTACATCGTCTTATCTATCACACACAGTTAAACTCGCATAAGCAGTCTACTTCACAACAATGCAATGTCTTTAGCAATCATAATTACGGTGCTTGAATTTCAGTCCTGATGTCTTAATCTGGTGAGTTACTCTCATACAGGTGAATTTTTATTGTCTCAGAGTCACACCAATGCAAACACAGAAGTCTGGACTAGAAACTAGTCATTGCACTGTCTAGCGGACCTACTTGTAGGTCTTGAAATTAGAAATCAAAAGAATTATTTGTATTTTAAAAAGCTTAAAATGTATGCAACTCTGCTTGTAATTTTAAGGGCAAACTAGGCCTAAGCCTATCTGCAAAACCTTCATGCCTGTCAATCATTCATGTACAGATGTACAGACCAGCACCAGGTTTATGGGAAGGTGCCACAGTGTCCATTGTGGTGATACTGAGCAGGCATTCAGGAGCACACCCAGTAGAAGTTACCAGTCTGAAAACAGGCCTTACTGAACTAAACTAGACCAAAACCCCTCAGGCTGAAGTTGCAGTCGTGGCCAAAAGGGTTAAACACAAACACACAACCCCAGCCCCACTTTTAAACAGGCCCACACGACTCGTAATGAGTTAACTCTTTGCATGGCGCAAAACGCTCAGAAGTGGGGCGTTTTCAACAAAATGATTAAGTCCCAGTCAAATCAGCCAGGACAAAACGAGACAAACAGCGTCAGGAAAAAGAAAATTAAGAGACACACAACAACTGTTAGGCTGAGGGTTCGTTTAAAAGCTTGAAGCAGTTCCACCGCCATACCGTCGCAGAGCAGGGCTGCATTGCAGGGCCCAGGCTGACTGGGGCGTTCTTCACTGGTGACTGTTCGTTTTAACCAACAATAGCTTAAACACAACTTTGCATTTTGAGCAAGCATATAGACAGATTTAGTACTCTCTAAACCTGCCCAGTAACAATGAGCTTTACCTTTGCGAAGGTTTTAGTTCCGTGTCCACGAATATTTGCCAAAAGAAGAGTCGTCCGTAGCTTTTACAGTCCACAACCTGACATTTTCTCTTTTGTGCCGGGATATTTTGTTGCTGTAACGCCCTCGGACCCTTATCGTGCTCGTATATTTCCCAGCCCGACCATTCCGCGTCAGGAAATGTATTTTTCCTCCTGTCCGGCCTGCCGCTCCGTGAACTCGACGCAGCTCGTCTCACGCAAATATGGGCGGATACAGTGTGGCAGTACTAAGATCACTTACCCAGCGGCAGCAAGGCACACACGGGGGGTTTCTTCTTTAAAAACAGCCTGGACGAGGCGTCTAAACCGTGTGCATGAGCTGTGCAACCCTCTTGACCTGCTTCTTTCGAGCCTCAGCTTGCATCTTTCATTAAGGCTGACTGCCTTACGGGCAAAAATGTGTCTATAAACAGTCCAGATCGATCTCCTTTCAATGAGGCGAGGAGCAAATATAGGGCGTTATCAGTTCATGTGTAGGTGACTTTTTATCTTTTTCAAAGGTTGTTAGTGTTGTAGACGAATAAAGCACGCTAAATAGGCATGAGCTTGCCAGTGTAACGTAACCAAAATGCAGTGAAGAAAAAAAGTCAGCACTAGTGGTGTAACCGGCTTTTGACAAGCTCCATTGAAAGCAGCAGGAGGCTTCTGTGGCAGCGGAGTTTAAATAGGTCCTAAATATAACTGGGACGAGAGGCAAGGACGTCAGTCCCAAACACAGTTCTGATTGGCTGTTTTTTCTGTCAATCATGATACGCTCAGTCAATGAATGCCTCAGCTGGGTAGGGGACCCCGCCCGCATATTTAAGATGATGCTTACATTTTTCAAAAATTAGTAGATGGGCTATTTCCAGCTGGGAGAACAATCGTGCTGCCAGATGTGTGTTTCTTCCAGTATGAAAAAACGAGTGTTGTCCGTCCAGATACTTAGAGGATTAAATTCTGTTCAGCTTTGTTGAACAGTGAATTAAAAACTTACATATTCTACACACTTGGGTATAAAATATGCAGTTCCGCAACGTGTTTGGAGAATATTTAGAACTGTTGGTACAGCTGTTACTTTTGTTTTTTTTTTTCTTATTTAAGTTGTTTACTTATTTAAGTTTGCACTCGTTTATACATGTTTGTACATTTACAAATGATACCATCATGTACAAGAGACACATCTGCAGACCTAAATATTATTATTATTATTATTATTATTATTATTTATTTTTATTTTTTTCTCACATACAGAGCGATTCCTATCAAAGGCACAGGGTGTCAGTATAAGCATTTATATAAAACCAGTTGTTGACGATTCCTGTGCATTTCTAAAACTTCATATTAATATATTTGGCATTATCATTATTTATACAGATTTTAATATTGTATGTGTTTTTTTTCGTTGGGTTTGAAGTAATTTCATGTGTAAATCTGAAGGGGGAACAGATACTAGGACTGTGATACTGCAGAAACATGAGTGTGAGTCCTTGCTCTGTGTGCACAGCGCTGGGTTGCGCAATGTTGACCACAGTCTGAGATGTGAAACTAAGTGACTTTGCACGAGCGTCCTCACAAGATACACTATATGGACAAAACTACTGGGATGCCATTGCCTCAAGAGAAACTGTAGAGCATAAATGAGGTTAGCCACAGATGGTGGACGAGAAGGCCTGGCTCACAATCTCCGTTCCAGTTCATGCCAAAGGTGTTGGATGGAGTTGAACTCAGGGCTCTGTGTGGGCCAGTCTTCTTCCACAACAAACTGATCCAGCCATGTCTTTATGGAACTTGCTTTGTGCACTGGGCAGAGGTGTAAAGAGTACCTGAAAACCATACTTGAGTAAAAGTACAGATACCTTACTGTAAAAATGACTCCTTTACAAATTACAATAAGACTTGAGTAAAAGTCCTAAAGTATCCGATTCTAATAGAACTTAAGTATTTTACTCGTACTGAATGTAGGCTCAAAGAAACTGTTTATTTATGAGGTTTTATTTCCTAATATAGAAATGAAATTGAACACATCAATATTTCAAAATAGCACATATATGTAAATAGCATCCAGTACCTTCAGCACCATGCACCCTTCCGCCCAAGAAATTAGCCATGGCAGATAAAGATGCCGAATTGTGGCGCACAATCACGATGTAATGAATAACGGTAAGAGTCCGTTCAGATGTAGTGGAGTAAGGAGTACATATATTCAATCAAAAATGTATTGAGTAGAGAGTAAAAGTTGATTATATTTTTGATACTCAGTACAAGTACACAGTAGCAAAGTCAATTTACTCAAATACTTTACACCACTGGCACTGGGGTGCAGGAATATCTGCTGGAATATCTTCCCCAAACTGTGCCCACAAAATTGAAAGCATGGTGTTGTCCAAAATGTATTGGCATGCTGAAGCATTAAGATTGCCCTTCGCTGGAAGTAAGGGGCCAGCTGAGTTTAATCATGAATAGGTGTGTCCCGATACTGTAGACGTCCATATAGCGAAGACATAAAAAAGAGCCTGTTAGCACCACCCAGCTGTGCCCTACAGAACAATTCCTCAACTGCATGAATTCAGTAAATAAGTGGTGTGTCCAAGTACTTTTATCCATATAGTATACTTGTTCATTATATTGACAAAAAATAGTAATACCCTTAGGCCAGCTCTAAATTTAGGGTGAAGCTCAGGTCTCCAACCCCCACAACACACACACACACCTCTCTCTCTCTCTCTCTCTCTCTCTCTCTCTCTCTCTCTCTCTCTCTCTCTCTCTCT
>JBBPDB010000128.1:5843936-5862834 GCA_037974465.1 Brachypetersius altus
GTTAAGGGTCTTGCTCAGGGACCCAGTGGTGGTGCTGAAGGTAGGATTCGAACCCATGACCTCTTGGTCTAGAGGCAGGTATCCTACCCACTACGCCACCATCTACCCTGAAGCTTAACTTATAGAGAATTATTGCAGTTAAATTGAGGTCACAACATTAGTCAGAATTATCACAGTTAGATATTTTCCCAAATTGTTTAGGTCTGCCTCCAGTAAGCTATTTGTTTTGGTCACAGAGATGTTTTGGCAAGAGCAGCTCTCTGTGATTTACAGAATACAGTATTTCATTAAGTCGTCCCAAGTAGACAGAGCGGCCCCAGCGTCCATGTGCATTTCTTGGTGCTGTAGTCCTGAAAGTCTAGTTAGTGTTACTTCTCAGGTGTGGGTGTGGCACTATAGTACAACTGTTGGTTTATCATGCAGATTTGGTTTAAATGAGCTATTTGTCTTAAAAGGTCATCAGCTGTAGATTTAACCCTGAATTCCGATCGCTGTGTGAGGTTCTTAGAGCAGGTATTATATTTCGTGAAGTGGAGCCTATGGCTGTGTTCTGTAGGCTTTGGCTGACAGAATAGCAAAATTTACTTTTCCATTACAGTGCCCTGCACAGACACTAAATCGTCCTTGTCCCATTTGCAGAGCCAACTATTTAAGGCTTCTGTCAAAATATTGAACGAATGAAAATAATGTGTTGGTATTGACATCAATCAGAGGGAAATGGATCAGAAAGAATTCCAAAGGATTATCACCTGTTAATAAAATGGAAAGTATGTTGATATGTTGATATATGTATGTATGCATAAGGTTTTCATGTACAAATACAAACTTTAAAATACGCTTTGAGCTCAGCACAGCTATTCTTTACTGTCCTTTGTTTAAAGATTCTTTTAAAAAATGTGGTAACCTCCATATGCCCTGAATGAAAGTTTTCTTTAGTAATGTACCATTTGCTTATTTCTTGCATTGCAGCGATAGTATTCTGCTATTAAGCATTTTGCAAAGATATCCACAAATGGTTTTGCAGGCATATGGTTCTCATCAGACTGAGCCAGGCTCATTAAATATAAGCTAAAGGCTACATCCAAGGGGGGAGGGAGTATATATGTTCTGTGCGATATGTATAACTCTTTCTACAGCTGAAGGTCCCTTTCACGTTTTACGGCCATACTTTTTTTTTTTTTTCTCCATATGCCTTTACAGTCGTATGCACAAAGCCCGAAAGCTGGCTCTGGCGTGTGTTTTGCAGACTGTCGTCTTTCTAAAAATGCTCACGAAAGTGGGAGGCAAAGAGTGTCGGGTCCAGCTGGTCCCACTATCCCCTGCAGGACGTCCTCGCTGTGGCCAACTGTTTTCACCTATCCTCCTCCACCCCCTCCCCACCAACACGAACACAAAGCAGGACCACTCTTAAATTATCTGACGTCTGCACTGTACTGAGCCTGTGTAGGCTATGTCCTAAGTTGTGTTATGTAAAAGGGGCTGGAGAGACTTGTTGACTTTCAAAATCCCTCCTTTGTTTTTTGAAACCTGGAAGGGGGTATGAGGGGCTGTTTGGCGGGGGTGGGGTGGATTTTTAGGAAGGAAACATGTTGGTCTGAAAGCACAGCGAGGTCTCCTGCGAGCAACTCAACCGTTTCCTTTTACAAAGCTTTCCTGATTGGAAGTGTAACTGACTCAACATCACACTTCTATTGTGTTTAGCCAGATGGAGTTTTGCCCTTTTTTTCTCACATTTAATGGGCTTTTGTTTTAGCAACAAAGCAGCTCGGAAGCATGGATAGATCTAATCTCCTTAGGACTTCTTTGATTACTCCCAGAATATCCGAACACTTTGACACCACAGTGGAAAATTTAGCAGCGAACAGAGAAGCTTGAATGTTGGCCAAATGACTAATCTCTCCACATTATGCTTCGTGAGGAGGTGTTGCTGCAGTGAAGTGAGCAGTGTGGTTTGAGAGCCTGAGATGGGGGAACAAAACAATACACTCAAAGCCATAATCAGGAATGTCTTTAACAGCACCGCAGGCCTGCCAGCCTGGACGAACTAGTAGTTTGCAAACAGAGGGCATGTTCAGTGAGCATAATGCCGTGTCTGACTGTTTGTGGTCTTGTTGCATTGTGCTCTGAAGAATATGTACTAAAATCCAGTCGGCCAGTTGTATTACGGATTTAAAATGAGAAGCAGGTTAGAGTGCTTCTCTCAGTGGCTGCCGTGTTATTAATATCATAGTAGTAGAAAAAAAAATTAAAAAGTGGTTTGTAGTTCCATTAATGGTTTTCAGCTTGAAAATAAGGTTCTATGAAATTTTTAATCAATGACTTCTTGTCATTGATGAACATCTTGACAGAATTTGGACATTCCCCTTTAAAATCAACCCATATGTAGTTATTTGTGTTTAATATACATTCATTTGTTAATACATTGGCAAACAAATTAGTAATAAGTCCTTACCAAATTGAGCTATGCTTTGGATGCATGTTGGCATTACAGTGCATTTAACAATAAAGGCATGATTATTTTTTTAATACAGTAACAGCATTCACTACAAAACACAATGTGCTTAAAATGTGCTTAACCCTACCTTTATTTGACCTTAAAATTAGATTGCAGGCATAAGTGTAAAACTCCTTCATATTTAATTTAAGGCGTTAATTCAGGACGTTCTATTATTTAATGGGAAAATTCAGCAGTTTTACCCCTTAATCAGCCTTAATCTGTGCACTTTTTCCTGTATGAAAAATTAAGGTAAAAATTAAAGAAATTTTAAGGGATGAAGGGATGTTTGTGATGAACATTTAATATGCTTATTAGTGTCATTTTGGAAGAGTGTGTGACACCAAATTTTGGTGTTTCTCTGGGTGTATGAGCAGAATTGTTTGTTTCAACCTGAACCTGTCTCTTTCCTGCAGTTTGGCTGTGAGGGCGGCTAAAGCTGCAGCCTGGAGGAATGAAGGAGCGGATCTGAAGGCCCTGACCTCAGTGCCTGAGCGAGGATGGAGCTGAAGGTGTGGGTGGATGGAGTCCAGCGTGTGGTCTGTGGTGTCACCGAGGCCACCACCTGTCAGGAAGTGGTCATTGCACTGGCTCAAGCCATAGGTAGGGAATATGGCAGAGGACAAGAAGCGCCTCTGCTCTGCTCTGTGACTGTATGGAATTGTTAGATCATGGAACTTCACCGGTAACCGGATCTGGGTGAATTACTAACGCAGATGCTGTAGTGTCTGAGTACCGGCTGATGCTTAAACTGTCTGGCGTCATCAAACAAACGTTTCTATTATTTATTGAAAAGCAGCGTGAAAATTTCAGTATGCTGGAAGTCCAACTCCCAGAACTGTCCAAAATCACCAAATACATTTCAAGTAGATTTTCAAATAAGCTCTTAAAAGCAGTATCTGCGCTGAGAGAGAGAGAGGGATGACATTGAGGAAGACCAGGGGTTTAGGCTGATTACATAACCAGAGGGACCCAGAACAATTTGCTTCTGATTGAAACCTGTCTTGTTGACGTCATTGTTTGAGCCTATTTCTAGCAGCACTCAATACGGATGTAATCTTTAGGCCCCCCTCGCCTTAGCTAGGAACACACTGAGGCTTGAAAAGTGCCTGGCGAGATGGAAACTCTGAGTCATCATCCTACCCTTAAAAAAAGAGAAGAAGCAAGAACTCCTGTGTCGTCCTCTTTTAAATCTTGTTTTTCTCATGTTGTTGTAATTGTAAAGACTTTCTATTTGGTGCCATTTAAACACTTTTAAGCTCATACTTTAAGAGAATTTCATTAAATTATTACTTCTGTATAATTTAATAATTAGTGTTTGGAAAAAGTCATTCAAAGTGGTTTGATGTGAAAAGCTCAGTTCTAAGAGTTTTCGGGGTCAGACTTCTTGGAACCAAGTAAATTAAATTGGTTCAAGTTTATTTATGTAGCACATTATCATACACAAAAGGTCATTCAATGCGTTTTACAGAAATAGAAAGTAAAATAAGATTAAATAAAAATACAGTACAATAAAATAGAATGGGGATTAAAAAAGTAGAAGAATACATGAAGGGAAATTGAAAGTGCAAACATTTAAAAGGCGGAGGATTAATTAATTTAATGCTTCTAAAATATCAGAAGGGTATTAAAAGAGGGACTAATAAAGGTTTATCTTAAACAATATTACTTCCTGTCTGGCGTGTCTGTAGGTGACCTTTACAGCCTTCATGTCATTCTGTTCTCATTAATTTTTTTATTAATCTTCTTTTTTTTTCATCACCTGCTGCTATCTCATTTTATTGCATTCATTCATTTTATACAAACACAAACCCTGTCACTTTTCACAACCACTGTTCTTGTGATCATTGTTCTGTTTGCACTATAGCTACTGTTATTGCATTTTTAAACACTTCTCTTTTTCCACTTCTCTTTTTACTCCTCTTTTTCCACTGAACTTGTTCATGACAACAGAACTTTCGTATCTTATCTTTTAATTTTGCCAGATGCTCTATTCATACATTTTAATTTCATGTGTAAAAACAACAAAACAAGCAATAACTGCAATAACTGAAGGTAATGTGGCAGTTGATGTAATTTAATTGGTTTGATGGCTCTCTCTCTCTGCTCCCCAGGCCGCACAGGGCGCTACACACTGATTGAGAAATGGAGAGATTCTGAGCGCCATTTGGCTCCTCATGAGAGTCCAGTGGCCTCCTTGAACACTTGGGGTCAGTATGCTGGCGATGTCCAGTTCATTCTCCACCGAACAGGTCCCGCTCTTATGGACCACCCTCCATTTGAGGGGTCTGTACCCCGGGGCCCTGAACGTGGATTACATCGTCAGAGCCTTCCCATTATGGCCAAGCTCCGAACTCCAGGAGATCGCTCACTCCTCCGCCGCCGCGAACCACGCCGCAAGTCTCTGACCTTTACTGGTGGTCCACGAGGGCTCAGGGACATCCTGAGTGGCGGCCGGCTCGGGGACAGCGAGTCTAAACGGTGCGTACTTCGGGTTACCAATGGACACCAGGGCCTGTCCATGTCTCCTTGTCTATCTGGGGCCCGTCTGGAGGACATTACTCGTCTGGTCAGGCTGCAGAGGGAGACACTGGCCACTTTGGACCACAGAATGGTGGAATATGAGGCCGAGCTTCAGGCCTATACCGACAAAAGAGGAGCAAATGATGAGGACTCGTGGGTTGCAGTGATGGATGAGGTAGCTCAACTAGAGCAGCAAATGCGTAAAAACCAGGTGGAGGTAGAGGAGGAGGAGTTCTGGACGAGCGAGCTACAGATTGAGTGGGAGAGCGAACGTCAGCTTGAGGATAGACTGCAGGAGCTGCGCGGTCGGCTGCATGCTTGTGAGGTGGAGCTTGGCCAGCGACTGTCCTGTCTGCAGGGTGTGAAGGCTGGTCTAGAAGCCCAGCGGCTCCAGAAGGAGATGAGGGAGACACAGCAAGCAAGTGAAGGGGAAGTGAAAGCCCGGCTGCAGAGGGTGAAGGCTGAACTCAAAGCTCAGGCTCAGCACACAGCGCAGTTAGAAAGCAGCTGCAGGGCTGTAGAGAGGTCACTGAGCCAGTCAGGTAAAAGGCTACAGGTAGGTGAAATGTCAGAAAATGTTTCTGACACACAAATCACAATTTTCTTTCTTGCTTAGTGATGATTTATTAAGAACCTGCAACACTTTAAATTGCACTATTTTAAAGCTGAAACTGTTTGAACACATATTGCACTACCCTACAGGAAGAAACAAATGGACATAGAAAAAAGAAACACAATAAACACAATAAAAATGTGCAAATAAGACAATTTAAACTAAAGCAATTGTATTTCTAGTATAATACTTGGTTAGCTATGTGTTTCAGTATTGGCTACCTGTGGCTACTGGTAGTCTACCCGGGTGCCCTAAACCTGCGTTTCACCTTAGCTAAACTTATGAACCTCTTAAACTCTGGGCCTTCATCTTAAGGCTTTTTAGCCAGGAATTAGGAATTATTCATTTACCACTGTAAAACTAATGCGTAGATTATGTAGCTGTGTGAATTAGGATATGAAGTCTTGTGGATCTTTTGTGGTTCTCTTGTGGATCCTTTTTTTTTTTTTTTTTTTGCCAGCCGAACTCCGAACTAGTTTTATGCAGAACTCTCCACAGTAATGCATTAACTGCAAATATCCTTTGCCTTTTTTGCCTTTTTGTGGCAATAAATATACTTTTTATGGATGTTTTCACACAAAGGGCCTCGTTCACCTTGTCGCAGTGTCCCAGTACTTTTGTTCCGCGACCTTCCGAGTCGCATATCTCGGAAGGGAAAGCACTCAGACATTTCAAACTCCACAGTTTGGTAGATCTCCAGGAGACCTTTCCAACCAACCCTCATTTGTATTTTTAGCCCGAGTAGATCAGGTTTATTCTCTGAAAGTGTTCTGGGTGTATATTTAGGGGTTTTAAAAATTGGCATTTTGGGCATTTGTTTTACCAAAACACCACAACACGTTTTTTCACTATACACAGGTGCTCTTGAAACATAACACCCGTGAAAAGCGGGGGATTACTGTTTACCATTAATAGTTACTGCACTTAAGTGCACTGCATCTGCACTGAACAAAGCTAAAAACTCAGCAGTATGAACGCTAGGTGTGGTTTAATGCTACTTTTTGTGTAAAAGCATGCATAGTTGCATCTGAAAAAAAATACCAAATTCTCACAAACCTGATAAATACATATACCTGAAAAAAAGTAAATGTAATTATATTTATTATCACGTTACAGTTGTGCCTGTCAAGGGGTGGGATATTTATGCAGCAAATGAACAGCCTGTACTTGAATTTGATGTGTGGGAGGCAGGAAAATGGGCAAGCAGAAAGATCTGAGCAACTATGACAGTGGCCAAAAACTGAAAGCTATGCAACTGGGTCAGAGCATCTCCATAACAGCAGGTCTTGTAAACAGTCAGTTCCTGAAGTTTATGTGGTTCCCTGCTGGTGGAATCGGCTTGCCAGAGGCGACCAGAGTAGCAGAATCCATCTCTAGCTTGAAAACCTTCAGAGAGCACCTCCTCTCCTGATGCATCTACTCTCACTACTCCTACATCAATATCTGTTTGTGTTGGAGGTAGAAAAAATGGACAATCATGAAGATCTGAGCAACTCTGACAGGGGCTAAATTCTGATAGCTGTACAACTGGACCCAGTTTTGGAGAGCACCGCCAAAACAACAGGTCCTGCAGGATGTTCCCAGGTTTTCGGTGATTAGTACACACCAAAAGTGGTCCAAAGAAGAGCAACCAGCAATGGGGTCATGGAGATCCAAGGTCTAATTAGGGAACAAAGGCTAGCCCATCTGTTACAACCCCATGAAAGAGTTGAAAACTGTTGAAAAAGTTCATGCTGACTGATGGAAACAAGTCATAACTCACAATGCATTACAGCTTGCTGTGTATGAGATCTGAGTGCCCATGCTGACGCCTGCCCACTGTTGAAAGACCAAAAATGGAAATGTGAGCATCAGGTTCATAGAGATTAAGGAGTCAACAGGTTGACCTGAATATGGGGGAAAAATACTAAACTGTGCATGGCAGTACTGAAGGTCCAGGACTTATCGAAATAATGAACGAATAGTTTCTGCACTCAAGTAGGTGCACTGTACCCACACTGGGGGGAAAAAACAAAACAAATTATAGCCGAGCACATATAAAGCCTTTAATGCATCACATAGCAGATGTGTTCTTTTCCCCTCAGGACAGTCAGTATGATCTGGAGCAGCTGACCAAAGAGCTGAGGCAAGTGAACCTGCAGCAGTTCATCCAGCAGACCGGCACTAAAGTGACTGTGCTGCCTGTGGAGCCCAGTGACGCAGAGGACAGCCCCGCGCCTCAGGCCACAGGTGCTCTTCTTGTTACTCTACAGATTTAAATATGTGTGACTTACAGAAATGGTGTCTCTGACCAAACTGTTGATTCTGGGTTTTTTTTCCTCCTTTTTTTTTGCAATAGAAATAATGCCAAAATCAGATTCTCTTGACTCTAGAGGGTATATTTATGCTTTATACGTATTAGCTTGACCCAAACTAGAAGATAATAGATTTTTTAAGAGACTGGGCTCAAGTTTCATGAGCCACTATCAACATTTTTAATTTTTCGAATATTTTTTTATATCCAGATTATAACAAGCGTTGTTAACAAGCAACAGTTCTCAACACTGCCATGGAATTGTTTAGTCATAGGAACAATTATTGAACAAACTGATATTCCTGTTAGTGTGGCAATGTGGAGTTTACATCACTCCCCACCTCCACCCACCTGACACTGCTGTGAGCCATTCAGATCTACCACTGCGCTCCACATGTGTCCCACCCATTTCCATTCAGTGCAGGTTACCTTGGCAGCGGCTGCCAGGTGACGGCCTGACACCTGTCACTAACCATAGCTTTCTCCGTCATGTGCTGCTGCCAGCCTTGTTTTTACTCTGGAGAAACCCAATTGACAGCCAAGAACAGCTGACAGATTGGGTATAGCATTAAAACCACTGAGGGATGAAGTGAATAACATTTGATTATCTCGTTAAAGTGGCACCTGCCAAAAAGTGGGACAGATGAGGCAGCAAATGAGCCACCAGTTCTTGAAGTTGATGTGTTGGAAGCAGGAAAAATGGGCAAGCAAAAGGATCTTAGCAACTTTGTGATGGCCATACAACTGGGTTTCTCCAAAACAGCAGATCTTGTGGAGTGTTCCCAGGTTTGCAGTGAGAAGTACTTACCAAAAGTGGTCTAAGAAAACTGGCAACAAGGTCATGGGCGTATCCCATTTTTTTATTGATGTGGACAAGGAGTGAAGGCTGGCCCATCTGTTCCAGTCTCACAGGAGAGCTAGTGTATTACAAACTGCTATAATAGAAACATAACATAACACGCAATGCATTACAGCTGCTGTGTATGGGACTATGCAGCCACAGACCGGTCATGCTAATGCGTATCCACCTGAAATGGGAATGTGGGCAACAAAACATCATGTGATGGCTGGTGCATGTTCATCACTTAACTGGGGAAGAGCTGGCACCAGGATGCACTGTGTGGAGAGGGAAGTCTAACCGATGCAGTGTAATGCCCTGGGCAGTGATCTGCTGGGAATCATGTGGATGTTCTTTTGACACACAACACCTGCCTGAACATTCTTGTTAACCAAGTACCCCCCTTCATGTTCCTTGATGGCAGTTGCCTCTTTCAGCAGGACAATACGTCCTACCACACTGCAGTGATGTTTAACATGAGTTCAAGGTGCTGAGCTCTAGATCTTAATCCGATTTTACTAGCATAAAATGTACTTTTAGTTCATGTCTTCATTTTTTACAAGGAAAGTAACACAAAACAATGTTTAAATTAAAATTACAAATAGAATCAATTTTTAGTGGTTAAGTAACACTTCACATGTTAAATTAAATGAGTTTTGTCTATAAATGTAGTGCATGGGTACTATGGTTGTTTCATGTTAAATGTTGTCTAAAGATCCAAAACCACTATGCATCACTAAATAAAATCAGCATCATCATAGCATTGTTTAACTATTTTAATGAACATCACCGGGCTTCCTTCGCAGCACTCAATGTTGATTAATGGACTTTTTCTTATTCCTTATTCCTTCCAGATTTTGTAGCCCTGACTGGTTCCCTGAAACGGCCAGTTCCGTCTCATGCGGTGGGAGTTAACCTTCGCGTGCTGCACAGCCCCATCACCTCTGCTCTGAATCCTGAGGGCATCTATGTCTGAGGAACACAACCTTCACAAATTCAAAGGAACTTCAGAAAAGGTCTACATATCGCACCGCGCTGCTTTTTTCCCCAGTTTTTTTGAGGACAAGAGCACAGTGTTGACATAACTTTTGTGTGACGTACTATCAGTATTTTGCAAGGCACTCATAGGACGTGAATGGTTGGGTTTGGGTTTATAGTTACAGTACTTTGAAAGAGTGAGCAGTAGACTGAGCAGTATGGCCATGTTAAGGCTGTGGTAAACATTGAATATACCTCAACACAAAAACCATTTGCTCTCTGCAATCTCTGGCATAATTTGCCTGGTATTTACTGCCAAGCGAACAAACTGAAAATGCTTATTATTGTGTGTAAGAAGTGATATCAGCTATTGGAAAATGGGGCCTCGTGGACTTGCAGGTGTTTCAGAAGGAGAACAGATGTGGAATGAAATGTGAATATATTTTTGTAAAGTACTTTAATCATTCATTTAAACACAAAGATTTGTTCACATGAGAAACGTGTCACATGCACCTTTCCGATTTTCTCATGGCATCAGTGTTTATGCTGGGATTAGTGTATTGTTGGTTGGGATTGCTTTCATTAAGTAAAGTTTATTTTGCAACGTTGAGCCAAAGATGCCTGCTAATATGTATATTTTGGTAGCCATATTTCACTGCTTGGTTGCAGTTAAATAGCAATAACTCTCTGGCTATGTATTGGGCACATTTGCATTATGTTCTGCCTTTTAACCCTTATTAATATTCATCTTATGCAAGAAGAATGCCATGCATATGCATTCAGACAAGCTGTGCATAGTTGTTGAAAGAAGTATAAGTGAGTTCTGCAGTATTACAGTATATTATGCTTGGGAAAACCAGACATTGGATTCTGCCAGATAATCAATATACAGCTCTGTGGCTGTTCTGTTTGCAACTAGTGCCTTATAGTTCCAATGAAACATTAACAAGATCAAACTCCTTGGGAGCCATATATGAATTTGATGATAGTAGACAGGTGTATAATTTTGTATCAAATTGGTTTGGCTGTGTTTGAAATCACTCATTACTGATTATTCTTTATATCCAAATTGCTACTCTAAACACTAAAGTGTTCAGAACAGTAGGGGAATTTTGGACACTAGTCTAGAAGTAGCCAATTACTCATGTTTATACAGACATTTCAAAAACTTGTAGAATGCTAGTACACATAGCCTTTATGTATTTACATACATAATATGGAATTAATATTTAAAAGGAAATAAACACTTCTGTGACATTTTACTGGAGAAAAATGCGCTAATTCTACATGTTGGTCCCACGTGGCTTCACAGGTTTTGATGAATTAGTAGAAACCAGTGCAGGGTGGGGAAAAAAGTCAAACCTGTATGGCATCAATAAGTTATAATTCAGGATGTCTTACTTTTCCAAAGTGATGACAAATTTATATAATTTTTGTTGATCCCAAAATTATCAAAAGACTAAATTCAACAACGATTATTAGTATTAAATTATATAGTGAATTATAATAATTACAATACTGTTTTTTACAGGGCGTTTCTCTTTTTCCACTGGGACAGGGTCACAGTTCTAGTTGGAATAGGTGATGGACGAACATGCCGAGTGATTTCAAACTTGTGAACATTGTGTATATTTGTACATAAAATTTAATGAATCTATACACTACAAATTAATTATGCGATAAATATATTGAACTGTATACAGAATTAAACTGTCCTTTAAGAATTCCTCAACAATATGGTGCAATTTCAGACACAGCCATTGTCTCCTTGCGCTCACTGCTGCATTTTTGTGTTGTGAACACATCAGTTTTTACAGTGTTACTTTAAGCTTTTTCCAATTTAAAACATTTGAAGAGCTGGTAAAGCCATTCATATGTACACAATATATTGTTTATAATGGTATTTGTTTATTGCACTGTATTTCAACATTAAAATCAGATTAACCCAGACTGAGTTTATTCATTTTCAAAGACCTTTATTACACCAGATATTTGTTTTGTTACGCCACAACCTGAAATCAGAGCACCAGTATATTGAATGGAAAAGGCATGTCCCTCAGTCAAGGGAGCGGTGCTCAACTCAACTGCTCACCCACATGAGAGGTCCCATCATGTTATTCAGTCCGTCATCCCACAGTATGTGGGGTTGTATTGTGTTTAGAATTGGGTCGCGAGGGGCTCCAGCCAGGCAGAAAGCTTCATCCATGTCCAGGCCCCAGCTTCGGAAAGTCTTCAACGCTGTGGAACAAACATCTCTCGAGCTCCACACAGTCATGAGGACGGTATGGAGAGGGCTGTCTTCATATCCGAACTTTCTCCTCATTTCACCAATCAGCACTGCAAATTCTCTAATGCAGTCCTGGAAATGCAGGGGAGATCCTGTTAATTAAGCCAGTACGTTGCCGATGTCAGAATTTGATGTACGATTTGGATACACAATTCCTGGGCCACATTCTGCAGATTCATGTTTTATTATTATAAAATGCTGTATACCTTTGCTGCTATGAAGTTCTGTATCTGGACCCCACTGAACCCAGAGTCCTTGAGAGTGTCCATGTAGTCCTCTGAGGAGCCGAGGAGATCTCCGGAGAAGAGCACCTTCAGCTGATCTTGTACGGGTCTGTCTGCTTGCTGGTACAGCAAAGCAGCAGGAACACCTGTGCATGCCAAAATCAAACCAAAAAAATGAGTGTGGAAGTGAAGTTTCAAAATACTACTTGAAAAATTCAATGTCAATGTGCATTGAAACATGTTTTTGACAAAGTACCTGCTTTGAGGGCACTAAAAACATCATCTCTGTCTGTGGACAGGTACAGCTTCACATGATTTGCTTGCAGTGTCTTTACAAGGTCCCCTCTGGAGCAGAAGTAAAATTTGCCAATTTCTAAACCTGAGGAACAAATGCATTAAACTTGCATATATTCAAATATTAAATCAGTAGCTGTGAAGTAATTGACAATAGTTACCATAACTTACTATAATGTTTCGCACTGTCAAATATCTTTGATTTGACCTGTTCTTCGCAGTCTTGTCCAAGCAGGACCACCTCAAAGCACAAAGTCTCATTTTTATTCTGTCTTACGAGTCTCTCGTTCACAGCTTGCACAGCCTGTTTGTTCCACAAACAGTAAGAGGCACATTTAAGTAAATAATATGTGCACAACAAATTATTGCTTATCCTTAAGTACTAAACAACTAGAAATACCCTATATAGACAAAAGTATTGGGATGTCTGACCATTAGCTACACCAGTAGGGACTTTAATTGCATTTTTAGATCTTAATATGGAGTTGGTCCCCCCCTTTGCAACTATAACAGCTTCTACTGTTTCTGTGAGAATTTGTGCCCATTCATTCTGAAAAGCATGTACGAGGTCAGGCACTGATGTTGGATGAGAAGGCCTGGCTCACAATATCTGTTCCAGTTCATCCCAAAGGTGTTGCATGGGGCTCTGTGCGGGCCAGTCAAATTGTTCCACACCGAACTCATCCACCCATGTTTTTATGGACCTTGCTTTGTACACTGGGGCATGCTGAAATAGAACAGGAAGCATGGTGTTGTCCAGAATGTCTTGGTTTGCTGAAGCATCAAGATTGCCGGTCACTGGAAGTAAAAGCCTAGTCCAAACCCTGAACGAAGTATCCCAATACTTTTGTCCATATTTGTTGCTATTGATATATACGTATAATCTAAGCAGGTACATGGTATATCGTACGCAATAAAAACTTATATGTATTATATGTTATTGTTCATTGTATGCAAAAAACAAATTGTAAATGCAAAAATGTATCGAACTTCATGAAAACACCTTAAGGAAGGAGAAGGCTGTCCCTCTTCTTAGTGGAGAGGAATCACCAATCTGTCCAGTATGAAGATCAAACACGTCGTGGCAGGACACAGCAGTGACCAGGACAGAGTCAGTCTAAACACAAGCACACCAGTAAAGAAGATATGATTAAAACTAACTGTAAACACTTCTCCACTGCGAGTTACACCTTATTCACCTCAACAGTCCTCCTTGCTTCAGGGTCCATGTTCAGACACGCTAGACTCCAGTACAAAAACAAAAACAAAAACAAAGACACGCCCCGCGTCCTTTACCACAGGCTCGATCCGCTTAAAGACTAAAACAACACTAGAGTCGCTTGCACACAAATTATATTATGTTTACTTTTGTTACAACGCTGCAAGAAATTGTCCTTTCAAAACCTATCCTCGCTGCAGGACAGCAGCACCACCAACCTGTACGGGGTTTTACTACACTTTCGGTACTTTACCTTCACCCCACTGGTAGTAAACCCTTCCACAAACAAGTTGTTGACTTTAATATGCAGTTGGCTTTCCCGCGTATGCAGAACTAGTAGTTTATTAGGTTTCTTGTGCAAACGCAGGGTGTATAGCTGTTGCCTATTTAATAATAAGAGACGACTTAATGGGACAAGATAAAAATCTGATTAAAGACAGCAACGAACTCCCTGAAGCGTGAGCTGTGGACACGTGTGCCTCGAACACAAAAAGACGCATATCACAGTGACCTGAGTAGTTTATAGGACATTAAGGCTTAATGTATAATCCACTCCATTGTACCGCCCCGCATCATATAAGAGGCAAAGTTCATGCTGATTTCGTTCCGCCCCCTCCTTACGCAACGCCACCAACTTGCACTTAAAAGTCCAACAGCCTCCATAGTGAGATCTTCTCACTCAGGGTCGAGAGAGATGGGGTCGTTAGTGCTGTGGACTGTGATTGGAGCGACCCTCCTGCACCTGGCCGCATCAAGCGATGGTAAGAGGGTTAATCAATCTGATTTCTAGTGCCATGAGAGTTTTCACTAAACGTTTTTGCAGACTGCAGACCTCCATCTGTGTTGCTACTACACACAGTGTGTGCGCAGGCTTTAAAAAAAGAAAAAAAAAAAAATCTGATTATGGGCTATAACGCTTCATCCATGTCCAGGACTTAAATCTTACAAAACATATTTTTATAGTGTAACATTAGTGAATACATCAGTTCTGTATTATCCCTTTAACATTCTTACATTAATGTCCTAATACTTAAAAAAGCCAATCTGATTATACACTGTAACGTTTAAATCTGACAAAATATGTATTTTTATAGTGGAACATCAATATCAATTATGTATTGTTCCTACAGTAGTCTTATATTAATCTCGAATAAAACTACTGTACTTCCTGAACTGTTCTAAACATACTATGTAGTAGAAATCCATGTATTAATCAAGAGTAAAAAGGAAAATTCTGATTAAAAAGGCGGTGTTGCTGTATGCCAGCAGTAACTACATCTTTTCCGCACATTTCTGATAAATGAATTCTGATATCCGTTTTTAGTTTCTTCTGTATCTAGTAACTCTTTCATGTTTGTCTATCAGGACCCGTTGTGCAGACTAAATTAGGAGCTCTGAAAGGTGAGCGTTTGACGGCTAAAGGTAAGGAGACAGTCGTCCACAGCTACCTGGGAGTGCCCTTTGCAAAGCCACCGGTGGGGCCTCTGAGACTCGCCCCGCCCCAACCTGCAGAAGCATGGGAAGGAGTGAGAGACGCCACAAAGCAGCCAAGCATGTAAGGAAACATGGAGCTATGATCTGAAATATGTATTTTAATGTTGCAGATTCAGTCAACATGCAAAAACTTCTCTATAAAGTCAAAATCCCAAACTAATGCCAACATTAACCATAATAAAGAAAAGAGGTCATAATGTTTTGTGTTTTTTGTTTTTTTTTTTGTCTGGCTCCTGATTACCTCCTTCCACTTGACAATTTCAGCTATAAACCGCCTGAGCAGACCTGATTCAGCTCCTCGTGGGTTTAATCAGTTGACGTGTTGGATCAGACATTTTGAAACATTTCCATATCTTTTATGATTTGTTCCAGGTGTTTACAGAACACCTCGGTGGTTAGGGATCTTTTAGAACTATTGGTTTCCAACGCAGAGTTGCCAGAGGCGTCGGAGGACTGCCTCTACCTCAACATATACACACCATCTAAACCCGGCGAAGATACCAAACTACCTGTAAGTCTTTTCGACTCGCTTTAAGGGGCCTTTACATATTGGAGTAATTAAGCTCACAATTCATAATGACACTGATGTTCATTATTTTGAGATCATAATTTTGAATGTTGTGTTGATTTGGTTGTATACTTTATCAAGTTGGATTTAAAATGGACTTACACTGTTTACACTGTCAGTTTTTAAAGACTGACAGTGTAAACTGGATACAACCAATTATTTCATTTCCATACACTCTATATATTGTATACACTACAAAACAGTATTATAAATGTGTGTTCTAGGTACAGTTTTGTCCAATATACTGTACATTATAGGGTTGTATACAACAGCACTGTATATGTGTTTAAGCTTAAATTCGATTTTGTATTGTATAATAATGACTCTTTTGTAAAGTGTGTAAACTTCATCTTAATGGTGCCCCACAGGTTATGGTTTGGATCCATGGTGGAGGTTTTGCCTTAGGTTCAGCTTCCGTGCAGGATGGAAGTGTGCTGGCAGCCTATCAGAATGTTGTTGTTGTGATCATCCAGTACAGGCTTGCGTTACTTGGATTTTTCAGGTAAGGAAATAACCTTAAAAAACGTAACTTATGATGTTCTGGCATAACTACAACTAAGTGAACATACTCTGTGGATTATCGTACTCTAAAGGAATTGAAAGAATTTCATGACACTAGTGCTCTTTTGTGGTTTGACGTCAGTTTACAGTTTACAGGGTGTGAAAGGCTCACAGTGTGTAAAAGTTTACGAAATATTACTTTAAATTGTATGATTTATTTGAAGAGCAATCCAGTTATTTAAACAATCTTTCTCCCTTTAGCACAGGAGATGAGCACGCTCCGGGAAACTATGGTCTCCTGGACCAGGTGGCAGCACTTCAGTGGGTCAAGGAGAACATCCACAGTTTTGGAGGCGATCCTGGAAAAGTCACCATCTTTGGAGAGTCTGCAGGAGGAGTCAGTGTATCTTTACAGGTAACGATTGTAAACTCTGTGTATACTGGAATGGCAATCTTTTTTCATTCAATGGTCTTCTTTCTTGAAATTCTTCTTTCTGTTTGTTGTCCCAATGTCCCCCCTTGTGATTTCTATATCTACATCTGTCATATGTCCCAGCATTTCTTACACGTTGTTTAAATCATTTAACTGCCTATCATTGAACAGATTCTGTCACCACTGTCTGATGGACTTTTCCACTATGCCATCGCAGAGAGTGGCACTGCAGCCTTGGAAATACTCATGACAACCAACCCTTTACCGTCGGCCCAGGTATGAAACATCTGACCTTCACTGTCCAGTCATTCTGTTAAAACTGTAAAACTTCAAATGATATTTTTCTATCTTATTCATTTTAATGGAGATGATTTTTTTTTTTTATCTCAGCGTACAGCTAATGCCTCAGGCTGTGACATCTCCAGCACAAAGAAGATGGTTGATTGCATTATGCATTTGTCAGCAGAGGACATTCTGAGGATTACAGAAGAAGTGTGTTGAGTATCCTGCTGAGTATATCTGCTGCTGCCAACAGATTTTTAAAGGTTTTTTTAATCGTGTGTTCGTGTGTGTGTATTCGTGTGTGTGTGTGTGTGGTTTTTTAGAATAAACTCACCTTTCAATTGACGGCAGATGGAAGATTTCTTCCCAAACCTGCAAAGGAACTTCTTCAGAATATGGAGTTCAAGAAAGTGCCATTAATTACAGGTGTGAATGACGATGAAGGTTTCATAATCATGAAGGTGAGTGAAAGTCTTTCAAGTAGTTTTACTGATAAAAAAAAACACGGGAATAAAGTTTTTTGAAGAAGTAAATGTATGTTTGGGTGATGATAGTCACTGACAAAACAAACATTTTCCCACAGTTCATGCCTGTACCGGGGTGGACTGATGGATCGGACAGAAAGCAAGCCTTGTCAGCCATGTCTTTCGTTTTTCCTGATGTAAGTGTGGACACTTACACAAAACTAAAACTATATTGAGCTACACAAATATTATATTTGAAATATGTAAAACTATCTATGCCCACCACAAATACATACATACAACATACCCTCCACAGATATTGACACTGCCTGTAAACATAAGTATACAGTGGAAAATATTTTTTAAGATTCATTCTAAACTTTTATTTTAAAGTTAAAACGTCAAATCCATATTTGAATTAGCCTTTTCTAATTTGTGCAGCTCATCAGCGCATTAATTGTGGTTGTTTCACCTCATATTTGTACTCCAGTGAAACAGGAAGTCTTGGATTAAGGTGTTATTATTCACTTTTGTAACGGTGAACTTTAAAAAAAACTGTAAACATACTTCAGTTAGATTTTACTCATGAGAGTTTCTGAGATGCCAACAGTTGTGACACACATTGGCTACAGCCTGCTCATGTGTCCCAGGGATCCCCATAATTGTAACAGACACAGTGTACTACAGATATCAAACAGAATTGTGTGCGTGCATGTGTGTGTGTATATTGGAATAATAAAATTGTTTACATTATTTGTTAAAATTAGAATGGCTTAATCTTGCTGTCTGTGTATTTATTTTGTAGCCCAGTCACAAATGGATTCATGAAGTAGTGCTGAATGAATACCTAGGCACCACTAATGATCCAAATGAAATTCTAAATGGTGTAAAGGAGATAATAGGGGACGTGTTCTTTAACATTCCTGCTCGCAAATTGGCAAATTACCACAAAGGTAAAAATCCATTAATTTTTCTGGTGCTATGGGGATATTTTTTGCATAAACATTACTTTTATGTTCCTATTTATGTATATTCATATATACTTATATATGTGTGTGTTAGATTCTGGAGCACCACTTTATCTGTATGAGTTCCAGCATACTTACAATGAGCTTAAGAAGAAGAGGCCTAGCTATGTGGGAAGTGACCATGGAGATGAACTTCTTTTTGTTTTTGGAGGCTGCTTTGCAAATGCCCACATCAAGATATCTGGTAATGTGAAAATAATCTACCTCAAATCATACTGCCCCATATCTCAACATCTATAGGTATAAATACATTTCATTCAATTCAAATATTAGTAATAACTGCATATATCTGTGTGTGTGTGTGTCTCTCTCTCTCTCTCTCTCTCTCTCTCTCTCTCTCTCTCTCTCTCTCTCTCTCTCTCTCT
>JBBPDB010000128.1:5862934-5879028 GCA_037974465.1 Brachypetersius altus
TCAGAGGACTGCCTCTACCTCAATGTTTACACACCGTCTAATCCTGGTGAAGATGCCAAATTACCTGTAAGTCTTTAAGATCTGCTTAATTAGTCTTTATTAGAGAGTATTCACTTTAACAGCAATACAAACAATCTTCTTGCTACAGTATCGTGATCATTTAGATTATGTATAGTTTTGGTAGTTTTAGCCTTTTGGATTCAACAGGAATTATTTGCACTGTTTCATACTAAACATTTCAACAGTTGTTATTACTTTAACTGTGACGTACTGTACAGTATCTAAAGTAGTTGAACGTTCAAGAAATCTATTTATGACCCAATTTATTTTAATGGTTGTTCTATATGTAGCTCTATGTATGGTGAATGCAGTTGTGTGGATTTATTCAAATGGTTTACTTGACCAGTAGAGTTTTGGTTATCAGTCTGGTTACATTAAAATAACTAGTGCTGTGATGAACCTGTATACAGTAAGCCCCTGTTATTCGCAGGGGTTAAGTTACACGAGCACCCGCGTATAACGAAAAACCGCGTTGTTGTGTTCTGGTCAAAAAATGCCTTAAAATGCCTATTTTTATAGTGTAAACCCTAAATATGCCCCCAGATGTGCTTCCAGAACACCTTAATTTCATTTTAAACAGTTTAATACACCCTTAACGAAAATGTAAAGATAAACCCAAGGTTTAAATATGGAAAAGTCACGAACGAGAGAGACTGAGACAGAGGGAGAGAGAGAGAGAGAGACAATCCATGCGCTCCAGAACGTGAGAGCAAGAGAGAGATACAGAGAGAGCGGGAGAGAGAGCAAGTGAGAGCCCTACGGTCATGCAGGGGAGCCAGAAGAACTAAAAGGAGTTTAAAAAAAAAAATATATATATATTGCCACGAAAAACTCAAAAAAAGCGGAGAATATTTGCAGGTTCCACGTTGTTTTGAATATTTCCGTTCTCAAAAAAAAAAAAAACGCGTGTGGCTAGACCCGCGAGTCCAGATCCGCGTAAAACTGGGGGTTTACTGTAGTAGTGTGTTTATTATGCACATTCCTAAAAAGAGGAAAATGGACGAGTTGATGGGTTTTAGATGTTATTTGAATCTTGTAGTCGAGAACAAAAACTCCATGGGAGTATTGTGGATTTTTTTCAAGAACAGAGTTTCTACTCCCACCAAACAATGACACTAATGTAAGCACTTGGATGAATAAATGCCATTGGGATCCACTTTTGATCAGATCTGACAAAATGAGGGTTTTTAGTCATTTTAGCCAGTGGGTGAATATTTCTAAAACAAAAGGCAAATAACAATGAAAACATCTTAGTGGTGAAGTATGGTGGTGGATGTTTGATGTTTGAAGATCCTGAGAACATTTTTAGAATATGTAGCATCATAGTCATTCAGTATCATCATCCTCTGACTGCATGAAGCTTGGCCATTACAGTCTGTTGTAGGATGTGCTGAAGACCAAAGATTCATTAGATTTTCAGCCTGAATTAATGGTCTGATGCCTTTTAAGAATTCTCTATTCTCATCAAATTGAGTACCTGATGATTTAGATGTGCACAGCATGCTAACTTTATGGCTTCCAATTATTTAAGATTTTTTTTACAGTTGCAACAATTCGTAATCATATTTAGAGTGAGAGTTTTTCTGGATAGTACAGTGTGTGAAGTAAAGGGATACAGCATACACTTCAGCAGTCTTCAAAGAGAGTATTAGGGTTGGAATCACTTTCTGATTAAGTGATCATTACTTATAATGGCCAGTGAAATGTATCAGACTTGTGAAGCTACAGTACCAACTTAACACATGCAGCAGCAGGGAGCCCATTCAGTAGCTGTGACAGGATTAATTATAGGCTTTTTAAATACTTGTGTAAAGAGGAGGGAAAATGGATTCATCAAATTGTAACAGTCTACTAAAGATGTGAAATTGCCCTGAGCATTGTTTCCCTCCTTTGGTGCAGCTGGAAACTATCCTAGGTTTCCTGAATGTTTCTTTAAAATAAGTGAACACACCACAACACACAGTGTGAACGGCATGAAATTCTTCCTCTGCATTTGACCCATTCACCAAGTGAGGTGGCGGGCTGCCGGGAACACATCTACCAGGGAGGTACCTCAGAGGTGCTTAGCAGTCTTAACCTACGACTTTCTGATCACAGGGCGAAACGCCCCTAACCACTAGGCCTCCAGCTTCCCCCTGTATACTGAAGACTCATTGCAAATTGTGTGAAAGAGCACTTAGTTTATCTTGCTTGTGTACCACAGGTCATGGTCTGGATCCATGGTGGAGCATTAACCATAGGTGCAGCCTCAGTGCAAGAAGGAAGTGTCCTGGCAGCCTATCAGAATGTAGTTGTTGTGATCATCCAGTACAGGCTTGGGGTTCTAGGATTTTTCAGGTAAACTCATTCACGCACACCTACATACATTTTGCACATGTGTAATTGCAGAGATACACCAGAAACATTATATAATTCAAAATGTGCTATGAATATAAAAAAGTAATACCATAATTCAAAGTGTTGCTGTTTTTGTCACTTTGAGACAACAGCTCTGTTTTATTCCTGTTTTTTGATCTTGAGGGAACAATCTTTCTCCCTTTAGCACCGGAGATGAACACTCTCCAGGAAACTATGGTCTCCTGGACCAGGTGGCAGCACTTCAGTGGGTCCAGGAGAACATCCACAGTTTTGGAGGTGATCCTGGAGCAGTCACCATCTTTGGGGAGTCTGCAGGAGGAGTCTGTGTATCTTTACAGGTAAGGATGTAAAATAAATTGCCATGAGCTAAAAGTACTTGGAACAGGTTGTACAAAAAATACATCACACTTCTAAAGTGTTATCACCTTTAAATCTTTCCACAGATTCTGTCACCACTGTCGGATGGACTCTTTCGCTATGCCATCGCAGAAAGTGGCGCCGCAGCAATGGACTCTCTTGTGACTGACAACCCCTTACCATCAGCCCAGGTAAAGAGCGCCTGACCCTCACTGTCCGTTCACCATGTCCTGAACGTAGAAGTTCAAGTTATATTTTCTGGCATATTTGTTGTATTCAATATTCCTTATAGCAGCTCATAAAGGTCTGAACATCTCTCTTTTCAGCAAATGGCCAGCGTTGCAGGCTGTGACATCTCCAGCACAAAGAAGATGGTTGACTGTATTATGCATTTGCCAGAGGAGGACCTTGTGAAAGCTGCTCAAGCAGTGCGTTTTTAATAAGTACTGTGAAGTGAAAAAAAATGGATAGCTCAAAAGAGACGTTCCTGTCATACATGCATTCATGTTAAATTCTCTGGCTGTTTTATTTTTCTGGTTCATGTTTTAGGGTGGACTGTTCCATGTCAAAGCGTCAAAAGATGGACGGTTTTTACCAAAATCTGTAAATGAACTTCTTAAGAATCATCAGTTCAAAAAAGTGCCATTCATCACAGGTGTGAATGATGATGAGGGCGGTTTTGGACTTGTTCATGTGAGTGAAAGGGCATCTTCTCAACAACAAAACTTTCATAAGTTACAGATGTATACCGTGTGAAACCCACAAGACCCTAAGGACAAACAAAAATGTATACAAAGGGAAAGGGCATCTTCTCTTTACTGTCAACCAAAGCAAACAATGATCAATTAATTAATTATTAGTTGATTATTAGGTCATCTGGAGCCCCTGGTGAAACGTGTTAAAACTAGAAAAAAAACACATGTATGCAACAATAGAAAATGTAAAGCCATGTGAAAAGTATGTTTTCTGTGAATTAAAAAAAAAAAAATACAAGGAGTCTAATGAATATCCAAGAGGTTCCAGGTGTTTTGTGCATAAAAGCAGAAACTGCTGTAACATTTTTGTCCTTTACTTTCGGAGCATTTAATAAGCCAGCATTAGATGGGGACCTATTCTTTAGGACCTATTTAGAATTTCTAAGTGAAAAGATGATTTTTTCCTGTATGTAAACAAATAAATAGGAATTTGTGCCAAGAAAGAAATACCAAAAATCCCAAAAAGTTTCCAGTAGTTGTAACTACTGACAAAACAAAATGATTTTCTTTTTCCCACAGTTCATGGCTGCTCCAGGGTGGAGTAATGGAATGGACAGGGAGCAAGCAATGCCAGTAATGGATTTCTTTTTTCCTGATGTAAGTGATGACTTGACTGTGATGACACATACACAGATCATGTTAACTGTAAAATGTGTGTGTGACTGCATGAGCCTATTATTATACATTCCTGTCTGTGTATTTATTTCACAGCCCAGTGAGAAATGGATTCAAGAGGAAGTGTTGAAGGAGTACTTGGGCACCACCAATGATCCAATCGAGATCCGAGACGGTCTAAGAGAGATGGTGGGAGACTTGTTATTCAATATTCCTGCTCTCAAGGTGGCGAAATACCACAAAGGTAAAAATGTACGCATTTCTGGTCCTGATGTAAATAATATCTGCTTTTTATGCAATCGTGCTTTTGTTGATGATGAAAATATTTTAGATTCTGGAGCACCGGTTTATTTGTATGAGTTCCAGTCTACTTACAATGAGAAGAAGAAGAGGAGACCTAGCTTTGTTGGGAGTGACCATGCAGACGAACTATATTTTGTTTTGGGTAGCTGCTTTACAACTGCCCATATTACCTTTCCCGGTAAGAGGAAATTCTTCTACCATTAATATTCATTAAGCATCATAATTATAGATACTCCTGATCAGGAGGGGGAAAGTCATTGACATTGTAATTTTCACAAAAACCCATGCTCTTGCAGGTCAGAGCACTGAAGAAGAGCATGAACTATGTAGAATTATGATGTCCTACTGGGGGAACTTTGCTCGCACTGGGTGAGTAATCGCCAAGTTTTAAATATGAAGAAACCGTTTAGGTTCATAGGTCTCTGTACTAGATCCATATCACTCTACCTTCCACTGAATGAGAAGATAATTAGGGCCTTAAATGATACAAATTTCATTTATCGTTTGTGCTTGAATTGAAAGGGTGAAAAAATACATTACTTGCAACTAGTTAATAATTAAAGCCTAAGAAAACCCAATGTGTGGTTTAAGAATTCTGGAAATCGCCAGAACCAGAAGTGTCTGTCTGTTTGTACTAATCCTTCATACTGAACATATTGCTACATTTTTATCAGATATAGTCAGTTTCACATACAGACAGAGATTTAGCTCTGACCTGGACTGCACAGGATTTAGAAAAAAGATGTCTTTCATCCCTTTTTGGAATGTGGCCAAATATGTTCCTATGAACCCTGTTGCAGTTTACAGTTTTCTGTGTGTGTTAGTGATACAAGTTACTTGTAGCTACTTAACAGCTCATGGCATGAATACGTTCATTATGTGAATCACCAGAACCAGATCAGTGGTTCATATTTATATCATGTTGTGATTTTAACAGTTTTCTCTGTGTGTGGTTGAGTGTAGATCTCCAAATGGTCCAGGCCTGACACCATGGCCTGAGTATGGAACTGAAGCTGAGTATTTGGGAATTGGGCCGGAGCAGAAACCTGGCAAGAACCTGAAGGGAAAGCACTACACATTCGTTACGGAGACGCTGCCACGCTTGATGCGTGAGAAAAAAGATGGTAACTCACATGTCTTACTGGATATATATAGTGCTTTTAAACCACTTTTCTAATGCAGTTAATGACACTTAACATGCTGTTTCACTGCATTCTTTTGCATGTCTGTGGAAGTATAACACAGAACACATCTCAGATACCATCAGAACTGCATGCACTGAACCCACAGTGCTATGGGTGTACTGAATGGTTTTCACTACTTCATCAAACATCGGGCCTTTTATCTTGAGGGAAATATAATGTTGTCTTGTATTTTTGATGGCCAGGCATGTTTATTTGTCTTTAACAGGACCCGTTGTGCAGACTAAACTAGGCGCTCTGAAAGGTGAGTATGTGACGGCTAAAGGGAAGGATACGATCGTCCACAGCTACCTGGGAGTGCCGTTTGCAAAGCCACCGGTGGGGCCTCTGAGATTTTCTGCACCCCAACCCCCAGAAGCATGGGAAGGAGTGAGAGATGCCACACAGCAGCCATACATGTAAGATTTTCTAATTTAAGCCATTTAAATGGCAAAGTGAGTCCCAGTGGTATCACTGAAAGGATGAAGAAATAAGCTTTAAAATGATATCTTGGTCAAATCTGTATTTTAAACGGTTGTCAAGTTACAATCGTTTGAATTATGGTCTCGCAGCACCATTTTCCAACTGAAAAAAACGAGAAAACGGCATTTAAATTTTTTTGTCAGTTTTTGATTATCTTTAACAATCCATAGGATCCAAAGAGATGCACCCAGTATTCAACAACAGAATTATACTACAGGCGTTTAGATACTTAGAAAAATATATTAAATCAGAAGCTTCAATAATTTCAAAATATTTTTTAAATACTTATAAGATCATTCATATTTTTGAAAGATTTGAGAGCTACAACTCAACTTAAATAGCCATTTCAGTACATTTTCACAATTATTTCTATGATGAAACTTTGAGAGATTCGTTTTGAAGAACTTTTCTTTCATATAAGATCAAAAAAGAAATATTTTTGATGTTTTTCAACATAATCTAAATAAACTAAATAAACACAACGCCGACTTCAGACCCATTACGGCAGATCGGGTCATAAATGTATTTATTTTATTTTGTGATAGTTCTGACTTTATACCGTAAATCCTTAAATGAATCATTCTAGCATCTTACAGTTTGTTACTTTTAGTACGTTTTTAGTTTCTTTCTATCAGTTTCATGTAGGGTGTTGTGCACAAGCTCATTTTCAAATTAGGATTTTAATGATTTTAGGTGCATACAGGACAGGCACACAACTGTGGACCTCTTTGCAAATTTTGCACTAAGCATGGAAATTCCTGAAGTGTCCGAAGACTGCCTCTACCTCAACATTTACACTCCAACTACACCTGCGGAAAACGCCAACCTGCCGGTAAGCTCTCACTAGCTGCTCACCTTTGACTTACTCACTTATCAAAACCAGCCTAGTTTACCTTTGTACAATGTCTACCTTTGTCCCAGCCTGAGGAACCTGTCTAAAATAAATGACCTTTCATACTTGAAAAGCTTGGGGGAAATTAGCTGAGTCATTACAGGTTGCCAAATGGCTGTGTTTATTGCTAATATTCTTTAGGTCATGGTTTGGATTCATGGCGGGGGACTGAGTTTGGGCTCTGCATCAGTCTATGATGGATCAGTTTTGTCTGCGTACCAGAATGTAGTTGTTGTGCTGATCCAATACAGACTGGGTTTGCTAGGATTCTTCAGGTAAGTCTCGGGTGCAGACAGCACTGTGATGCTTTGATTTTGGTATTATACTCGTATTTTGTTTTATTGTATTGTAAAATATGCTAAGATTATGAACTGCCTCTTCGTTTCACGCTGTTTCCCACGTAATCCAGTTTTGTCCAAACTGTGTGGCTAAGGTGTGTCATTGCCCTGCTTTCAGCAAATAAAAGCACCGAGCATCAAGAATAGTACTATAAATCTGGCAGTCACCTTATTGCATGCTTCCACAGAGTTTAATAAACAGCTTGTTTTTACGTCTATTTTAGAAATAAAAGTTCTAGTATTTTAACTCCTGATTCACACTGAAGTATTTTTTTTCCCTAATTGCACAGTAAAGGTTGTATATAGGCACTTTAATGATATATATTTTTCCCTTTAGCACAGGGGATGAACATGCACCAGGAAACTACGGTCTCCTGGACCAGATCGCAGCACTTCAGTGGGTTCAGAAAAATATTCACAGTTTTGGAGGCGATCCTGGATCAGTTACAATCTTTGGAGAGTCTGCAGGAGGAATGAGCGTGTCCCTTTTGGTGGGCAGCCAATACATTCTAATGCTTTTTAAAACTCATGCCTGCTTGGATTATTTGAACATGGGTCTAACACCCTGGCTTAAGTAGTAAACAACAGGTTAGCGGGTATTTAAAAATGACTGTGTTAGAGTTAACTTGCATTCATGGACTTGTTTGGCTGATGCTTCACCTCTGCTACTTTAGAATGCATGAGAAGTATGGATTAAACCCTAGCATTATCACTGGGTCTATGTTCACTTTGAGGTTGTTGTAAAAGCTTGTTGAATTTCACCACAAGTATTTAGGGTACATCATCATCCACTGTAGCACATACAACTTATGTACTGCGTCTCGATTTTGACTTTAAGGTTCTCTCTCCGTTGGCTACTGGTCTGTTCCATCGTGCAATTGCAGAGAGTGGCTGTGCTACAGCAAAAGACTTGGTGTCAGATCAGTTTCCTATAGCCCAGGTAAAGTAAGACCATCATTCATTTTTAAATTTTGCACTTGCACTTTGGCATATGTTGACAATTATTTGTGTATAATTTCAGAGATTGGCTAACGCGTCGGGTTGTGACATCAGTAGCACACAGAAAATAGCTGCGTGCATAAAACAGTGGTCAACAGAGCATGTCATGAAAGTTTCCAAAGAGGTGAGAATCTTAGAGAGCTTCATGTGAATAAACATTAACTGCAAAGATGTTCATCATGCTTGACCACACCAGCACTGAGATTAGTAGGATTGCTGCTGCTTATTCCTCCAAGCCATGACAGGGTGTCTTAAAATGACAAACACTTTCTTGGACAAAAACTTTCTAATTCATTTGTTTGCTAAGAAATTTTTTTTTGTTTTAGCATCCAATGATGACTTTTACAATAGCAGAAGATAAGGCAGTTATTCCCAAACCAGTAGAGGAACTCCTACAGAACCAAGAATTCAGCAAAGTGCCACTCATGATTGGCGTAACTAATGATGAGTTTGGTTGGCTGCTGCCCAACGTGAGTAAATACTATAGAACACTATATAAATACTATACAACACTGATAGTAGGTTCTAACCCACTGGGTTCTATGGAACATAATCCCATGAGAATTTGGAAAAATAACAATACATGATGTTGTTAATGATCTTTTCTCGTAGTACCTTGTATCTCAGCATGGGCTGATGGCATGGACTGAGGGAATGGACCGAGAGGAAGTTCTTTCAGTGATGAATGCCTTTAATCATGCTGTAAGAACACAAAAGTTCATCATACAAACTACTTACATAGCTACACACTCCACTAACAATCATTTAATTTTGAGTGTTATTTGTTGTAATGTGGCTTGCTTTACTATTTTAGATTATCTTATGTTATTGTATTGTGTTATTGATTGATTGATCCTTTTTCTATGTGGGGTTTAATAGCTTTGTTTTACTCATAGACTCTTATTCATTCAAAACAAATTTTGGTATTATATAAACATACTAAATATGTCCGCTGTCCGTGTCTGTCTCCTTGTCCCTTTAGCCCAAAAAACAATGGATGAATGAACTGATCGCAGACGAATACCTGGGCTCCTCTGTTGATCGTATCAAAAATCGTGACGGTTTTAAGGAGTTGATGGCAGATCTAGCCTTCAACATACCAGCTCTCATGCTAGCAAAGTTCCATTATGGTAAAGGAAGTTCAGAAATCAGAACTTTTACCTGTAGACATGAAACCATGAGTTGTGAATCTGACTTCAAGTCAAAAGATCTTTCATTGATTGATGTTATTTTTTATAGAGTGTCACTGAAATGACAATGTCAGTCGTTTAAATGTTTCAGTGCAAAACTCTTGTGTTCTTTCAGCTGCCGGTGTGCCAGTTTACCTGTATGAGTTCCAGCAACCTTCCAGCATTGTTCAGACCAAGAGACCAAGCTTTGTCGGAGCTGACCATGCAGATGAACTTCCCTTCGTTTTTGGCTTGTGTTTCGGGAATGCCCACGTCAAAGCAACAGGTAGTCGAATATTACTAGTCTCTCTATTTGTTGTGTTACTAGATTAAATCAGCTATAATTCCCTTTTTTAAAAATATTTTTTGTAATGAGATCTATTTCAAATGTTGATGAACACTGTTGGGGAAACAAACCTTTTGTTCAAAGTCAGATTGATGCCATTTTATCAACATTTACAGTTAAGGCATTAGGCAGACGCTCTTTTTCAGAGCAATGCACATCCATCTGTTCTTCACTTGCAAAGATAGGCTCAAATCTGCTTTTAACCAAGTTACTACCAAATAAGTTTAGTAAACCATGTCAAAAAAAGTTAGTACGAAGTTAGCAAAAAACTGTGCTAAAAGTGAAGAGGTTTATTTTTTTATATAGAATATTTACTATATAATTCTGTATGGAAACTTTTTATTTATTGCTGTTGATACAGATGAATCAGGTCTGTAATATTGTGTAATATCAAGTATACTTAAACTTTCATTTTGTTTAGCCTCATTTACAGAAAAAGAAAATGAGCTGTGCAGAACTATGATGGCCTACTGGGGGAACTTTGCTCGCACCGGGTGAGTTATGTGTGTTAGTTCAAAGTACTGTTTAAAAAGTGTCAAATCTGCAACGTTTTTTGCCATTAATTGTTTCTGTGGCAGTTCAGATATTCTCAATTTTAAGTGTAGTTTCACCACGTCGTACCATTTGTCTTATTTAGTGCATTTGTCTACTTGATGGCAGGTCTCCTAATGGGCCAGGCCTGACACCATGGCCTGAGTATGGAACTGAAACTGAGTATCTGGGCATTGCACTGGAGCAGAAGCCTGGCAAGAACCTGAGGGCCAAGCAGTATATCTTCTTGACGGAGAAGCTTCCAGAGCTGATGCGTTCTGGTCAGGAGAAAAGGGAGCACAGTGAGCTGTAGAACTAAATGTGTGAAGAACGAAATGTTGAGAAATTCACTGTAATATTTGAATGCAATTGGAGAGACATTTTATTTAAAGAAATCTAATTTAAAAAAATCACTAATGTGTGTGTTTTTTCCCCAATAGTCTACGGTATATGCTTAAAAAGCAGGATTTGTTTGGTAACTTTAAGCCTCAAACCTGGGATTACCAGGGTTTACCATAATGTTAAACTACCTATCCTAAACTACCATAAAGTTTCATAATGTTATGAAAACAGCAAATTACAAAAAGGCTGCTTAATTTATTCAAATCAGTGCATTTAAACATATGAAAATTGGTGGATTTAAACATATTTGCATATTAATCCAGGTGTTCTTTATCTCTGACCGTTAGTGCTGATCTACAAGTCATCTAGAAATAACACAAACATCATAAGTGCACCTTAAAAATAAAAAATAAAATGTAAAATGTAGGCAAAGAGCCCTTTAAATGAAAAATCAGGCTTCTCCCAGTTTCCCTTTTTATAACCCTATGTCCAGAACAAGACAGTAAGCAATATAGTAAAGTGACCTCTAGACCTGGAATGGAGATTCAGAGAGAAAGAATGAGTTTTTAAATGTAATTTATTGGGAAGAGACAAACACATATGCTTCAAAGCTCCCTGAAGTTGTATGCAATGGAGTTTACATTAGACACAACTTTTCCCTCCGAACAGCTCCAAGAAGTAATGTAGATATCCCATTTGAAATGGTTCCCACTTTGCAGAAGTCGCACAACAGACATGTGGTCTACTAAAAATGAACATTGCAATAATATGTGCACAATCACCCCTAAAGAAAGCGGAAATATATAATTAAATAGTCTTCATTCACATATATATTCTCTTTACATTGTAGTGGTTAGTTTTTGCAAAGCTGCAGTTGAATACAAAAGTACAGACAGAGGAATCTAGTCTCTGGTCAATGCCTATGCCGCTTAGGAAAGAGCACTTTGAGAAAAGCCACTGCACAGCTTTATGATCGAACCTCATCACAGAACAAGGAAGCGTTTGTCGTACCTTTTGGTCTGCTGGAGGAAATGTGCTAAAAGGGTTTCGGAGACTAAACTAACATTTCCTTCGTGCTTTAAAATATGGTCTGAAAGATGGGGAGAAAGCATGCCACTGTTGCCATCATTCAAGCTGCCCAACCAAGCTTTGTTCATCGTAATTCATTGAACTAATTAGAGGAAGCCCAGGCTCAGACTGCCGGTCAGTGAATTTCGTAGCCACTCCGATGTGTACCTGTATGCCACTTTCAGGGATTCAGTTTTTGCTCAATGTCTTGACAGACAAAAGCTTAGTTGGGGAGGATATACCAATTGCAAATTCATGTCATTTAATTCAGAAATATATTTTCATGATGTCAGAATAGGTATCAAGCACTTTTAAGGATATTCATTTAACAAAATACACATATAGGTGTGGCACCTGAGATACAAAGCAGTCCATAAATGAATGTGAATGAAATACCCTCAATTCTCTAATTAAGTGAATTCACCCACATGTATTAGTGCAGCATGCATATTCATCACAGTACATGTTTGCATGATGCGGATTTTAAAGTTGCAACTAAATTACCCAGGTTAAATGCTTTACTCATGGGCTGACCAATAGAAAGTACAATGGGGCAATCCTAGTAAATTGTGCCCAAAACGCTCCAACAGATGTTAACAGGCTAAATTCCAGTCTGCTGTTGTAACAAAGCAATGGCCAGTTTTAGACAAAACAAACCACCATTATGTAAAGTTTGTTCTGGCACAAGATGGCGTCGTAGAGGGGTCTGCTTCACTAATGCACTGATCTTCTAAGAAACCCAGCACTCCAGTCAGTGATTGACCAATGTATTATTTATCATCAAGGTTCACATACTAACCATTTTACTGTGTACCACAGACTACGTCAGTTATTTAAAAACATACAAATCAAAACAATACAAGAGAGGCAAACTATGCTCATGGGCAATGTTGGCCAACAGAAATAAAAGCAATGCCAACAGCAGTACAGATTAAATAAAAAACAAAAAAAAACGCAAATATAGTGAATTCGGGTGAAGGACATGGCCTCAATTAAAAGCTACCACCAACTAAACGGCTGATAAATACCACCCTTGTTGACGACACACATTTATAACTTTATTTATAACAAGAGTACAGGCAGCTACAAATAGTAGTTGTGGGTTAAATACCATGGTAATGATAAAGAGGCACACTCAGCCTGTTCCAGAGTATGTGGGTGAATTGTCATATCGTCCTCATATTCATCATCTCCAGGTTATAAAAATAAATGAATTAAAAAGCTGTTAAGAAAGCCTCGGTATAATACAACCTTTTATGAACTTGCCGCTGCAAACATCTGTGTGGCAGGATTTTTCTTTGTGGATGTGACATTATTGGGAGGTGTCTTCAGGTTGTGTGGGAGTGTGAGGGACGGAGAGTGTAATCCAGGTTTTAGAGGAAAGAACGGGCATTTCTTGGCCTTGGAGACCAGGCCAAAACGTTCTTTTCTATCCCTGCTCTAACACATCTGGTTCAACTCATCAGTGGACAGGTAAAAAGCTTATGAGCTGAATCAGGCAAGTTGGAAATTCGGCCCTGTAGGGCTGGAACTGCCGGCCTTTTCGGAGAGCATGTATGATGCATACAGTAGGGAGCCTGGCTGGGGAAGAGGTGCTTGGCTATCAGGATGTCCATGATTGCATGTTGCGGAGCATGGCCTCGAAGCGCTCCATGGTCGGGGCCTGAGCGTGCTCCAGCTGGTCTGTAAGCCGGCTGTAAAGGCTGAAAGACTTCAGCTCCAGCCAGATGAAACCAAAGCGGTCATCATCAAACAGAACAAACAGGCCCGGCGTGCGCTCCGGACTTGTGAAGCCATGTCCCGCTATGAGGCCTGTTCCATAAAAACTGACACACATTCAGAAATTAGTTATGTAGTTATTTTATTATTTCTTTAGCATCATGCCAAATTGTATTTACACACACACACTGAGTTTCAGCTAGGTTTATGCTGGGCTGCCACGAAGACTGGGTTGGAAATGATTAAAAGAACACAATAATACACATAAAATCACTTCTTCTAATATTGTTACTTATGTATTTTTATAGTAGTGTTTTACTGTAGTTCAAAAGCTTTTTTAATTACAGTTATATTACAGGGGCCAACACTGTACATCTTCATTTTTGGTCGTCTTCAATGTCCTGCGCTGTTCAAGTCAACTCAGAAATTAAGGAAAAAGTTTATTTTTTTGGAATTTGAGATCTATGTGGAAAAAAAAAGACAGCAAAGCCAGCGGTACTCACCACATCTTGCATGTGCGAGGGTACACCTCATTGCGAGCCATGACTCCTAAAGGCAGGACGAAGGGCTGAGTTTCAGGGCTAGGAGTATTTGCTTCGGCACCAGCCTTTTCTGCTTCAGCACCGCTGGCAGGGGAAGCTTCACAGGCCTCTGCCTCTGAGGAGCCCCCTTCTGCCTCTGAAGTAGCTGCAGCAGAGTCCTGGGAGCCTCTCTGGACTTCTTCATGCACTCCCATCACCAGGCGAGAGAGTTCCTCGATGCTCCGCTGGTGCTCCAAGTCAGGCAGCTGCACTCGTCGACTCAGGTCTATGTCTAAGGTCAGCTGACCCGCTGGCACATTAGGGTCACCCTGAGGTATTAGCAGAAATTCATCAACTTGAGTAAACAGAACTGAAAGTGACACACCACAGCACATAGTGTGAACAGGTGAAGCAGCGGGCAGCCAGGAACACAGCGCCCGGGGAGCAGTGTGTACCTTGCTCAGGTTACCTCAGAGGTGCTTAGCAGTCTTGGGAATCAAACCCACAACTTCCTAACCACTGGGCTACCAGCTGCCCCAGAAAGTAATTCTCATAATGCTTATAAAGGCACAAGAGGGGCACTATGAACCACTTGGACAACATACTGAACCGCCGAATGCCATTTGTCTGTTAAGGCTAAAGCTCTCACCTCCTCAGCAGAGTTTCAAATCTGAACACCACAGCTGGGTGACATAACGTCACAACCAGGGTTAGAAGATTCACTTAAATTATATCTTTTCATTACTGAAATAAATTATGGAAGACGATGCAAAGTTTTAGATGAACAAAGATTTTATCTATGAGCCAGGAGAAGAGACGGAGGCACTCACTGTAAGTTTGGTGGCTTTGGCCCGAGAGCCATGGAAGCTCAGCATGATGATCTCCAGACCATGGCTGCCGTAGGTGCCTTTGAAGAGGCCCGGCTCCAGCAAGTCTGAAGGTAGGCACGGGGGCAGGTATATTCGTCGGTACGTCAGGCAATTACTGCAAACACAGTACACATACTGTACAAACCCTGCTACAGACAGTGTTTAACAATTTTGCTGTAAAAAAATAACACCTTACACTTTTGATTGAAATATTTTTTTCATACTAATAATAATAAAGGGGCGCTCTGATCTAAGAACAGATTTATTTACATCATAAGCGTGATAGTACATAGCACATAGGGCAGCATTTTAAGCCCATTAACCCTCTACACTCTTTACAAATACATGATAGCATATATCTGCAAGTTGTTATTCATGTATAAGCATGGTCTCTTAGTGTATGTTTAACAAAAACGCCAATTTGTGATGTGGCAACAAAGCCTATTTTTATAGTGTAAATCCTAAAAATATGCCCCCAAAACACTTTCATTTCATTTTATACTCAGCTTAATACATTACCCTTAAAGAAAATAATAATTTAGCGCTAACTTTCCACAAACAGTAATTAGTACTATTTCTAAGAAAAAACTGAATGACTGAACCGGCAATAAGCTGGGGTTTACTGTATATATTTTACAACACACACCATCACACAGCAACACACATACACTCACTCATATTGGCTGGTGTAGATAAACTTCATAAGGATCAGCTCTTGCATGTGTTCATGAAAAATGTCCTCTAACGTCCGTCCCCATTCCTCCTCCAGCCATGTACGAAACTCCTGCATATACAAGCAGGGACACAAACAAAACCAATCAAAACTCAGACCTGTTTTGATTTTTGCAGGATTATACAATACAAAATATATTATAGACAATATATTTTTACTACAAAAAAATACATAGACTAATATATTGACCAAAATATATGACCCAAACACCAATATATTTTAAATATACAAAAAATTGCCACTTTGGTATATTGTAGTATATTTCTAAAAATACATTTATATATTGAAATTAAATTTTTCATTATATTTATTTTCAATATATGCAAACATGTACAGTGCTGCTTGAAAGTATGTGAACCCCTCGAGCAGTTTAGATGTTTTCTGTTGTTTTACCATGATTTTCTTATTTTATCATCACCAGTTTTTATGTATGAAATGTCAGATATATGTTTATC
>JBBPDB010000128.1:5879128-5892648 GCA_037974465.1 Brachypetersius altus
TGTGTTTGTTTGTGTGTGTTTGTGTGTGTGTGTGTGTGTGTGTGTGTGTGTGTGTGTGTGTGTGTGTTCACATGCATGGGGTTAGGAAAAAAGGTAGTCCTCCAAACCACAATGACAAGATTTCTTGAATAATACATGTTTGCTTCAATTTTACTTTTTGTCTTTCATTCTGTGTTTAGGTGAGTTAAGTGGAGATGAGTACAAGAAGCAACTGATCAACAGTCTTTGCTCAAGCAGGTAATAATTTAAAAATGCGTTTCAATACCAGGAGTGTCACGATATATGTATTTTCAGGTTTGATTGAATGACATAAGTTTGAGATGCATATCCGTGAACCAAACGTGTTCAGCTATGTTGTCCTATTGAAAAGATGCAATAGCTGGTTTCTCTTGACCCTCAGTCTCCCAGTGTTGGTAGTGTTGTGTCACTGGGAGGAATCTTAGCTGGTGGGTGGAACTGGACATGCGTAAATAAAGGAGTGATTGGGCTGTTCAGTGTCTCCAAGTTCTCACAAGTTTCTTCTGTTCTGTGTTCTTCTTACAGATGGGACCCACAGTGTGTGATCCACCTCACCACCATGTTCAGGTTTGAAAGAGTCCCAGTCTGTGTTTCCTTATATTGTATCTGTATCTCTTCATGTAAACATTAAGGCCCTTCAGTGTGATGTTCATCCTTTCGTCTTGTCTTGACATCATGGTGCTTTTTAACCTCTCCTCTCTGTATCTGAGTGTTCCTCAAGAGTAATGTATTTTTTCTCTCTCAGGGATGTCCCATTATCTCCAGAGGAGCTGCAGTTTTTGATTGAAAAAATCTTAAGGATGTTCATCAAGCTGGACCTACAGGAGATCCCTCCTCTTGTCTACCAGATGCTCCTACTGTCTGCCAAGGTCTGCTGGCCTTACTTTCATTTATATTACACACTTGCGGGGCACTTACATATGCAAATTTGTATTTGCTGAAATATTGTGTATATTATAGTCTTTAAAGTGTGTCTCTTTTGGGCAGGGATGTAAAAAGCTTGTGTTGGAGGGAATTATTAACTACTTTCGAGAGCAGGACTTGCAACAGAAAGAGGAGCAAAAAGAAGGAGAGTAAGTATGACCTTTTAAGCTTATTTCTTTGTTTTAATTAGGTATTTTGCTATAAAATATGGACCTCACATTGAGGTTATTTTTCAGATTAATCAATCTATACTATCGTTAAGAATGAGACCATTATGCCTCTGCTAAATGTATTCAAACGAATCAGGAGTATGGATGTTGAGGTGCAGACCATCCCACAGGACCAGCTAAGGCATGTGGAGGGAACGGCCATCTTGCACATCGTATTTGCGATTCGCCTTGACCACGAGCTTGGCAGAGAGTTCTTGAAAAGCCTCAAGGTGATTTCTCTCACTCTCGCCCTCATCCATGTTCTTGGTGTCTCAGACTCTGTTTGGTTACTTGTTTTCTATTGTTTATCTGTTCTGTAATCTGTTCTATTCTATGTGCTGTTTTTTTTATGGACTTTTTATGCAGTACAGCAGTAGAATACAGCATATAAATAGACATAGACCACAGAACTGTTGTCTTATTTCAGAATGGATATTATGTGTGAAGAACGAGGACTATACTGTTTGAATAATGAATGGGTATTGAGTGTTCACTGGAATTATGTAGCAAATAATCATTATTGCCTGTTGGCTTGATGGCTGTTGAGATCTACTTGTTCTAGTAGATTTTAGGGCCTGAAATCTAAGGAAAGTGATGATGTAGTGACAATATAGAAAAAAGCACAAAAAAGGCTGTAAAAAGGTTATGTGTATATATATTATTTTACCAGTATGTTCATTTAGTGTCTGGTTTTATCTCTGTTGGTTTCTTAGGGTCAGCCTCTGTGTCCTTTCAGTATTGCTCTGCTGCTTTCCGTGGCTCGCGTTCAGCGCTACGAAGAACAAGTAGGATCTCCTTATCCACTAGATTACTATACACCAGTATTTCTTTCTCTCAGATAATAAATGACATCTTCCATAGCTGTATTTGAGGTTGTCCCAACACTGTGCATTTCTGACTTTGCTGCTTAATCATTTATGATGAGCCAATGAGATATACTAATGATCTTTGTAGCATTCTGTCATAAAATTATTCTGATTCACTGGTTCTTGAATGGAGAGCCTTGTTCCAAATGATATAGTATGATGGGCAATCAGAACCCTTTTTGGTGATCTGGGTAAAGTAAATTTGGAACAAGTAAGACATTTCGGCTTCATGGGGATATACAGCTCCGGGAGAAAACTAAGAGACCACTACTCATTGAGTATGGCAGCCATTCCATGCCAGTGTTGTTAAATTCCTACACAAGCACCTCATTCTGCTTTATGAGGTACTGATTAGTGATCACCTGAATCAAATCTTATTTATTGAGGAAAAGTATAAGATACGTGGCTGTAATCAACACTCTCCTCTCACAATGTGACCAGTTGGATGGCAAAACACTATTAGAAGTACGTCAAAGGTAATTATTATTTGTTTGAGTGAAGATTTTTTTTCTTTGAAATATTCAAGATCTGTAATCACTGCACTATTTCTCTTATTTTGATTTTTTGTCTTTACCTTTTCATTTATTCTTTAAAGAACAATATTTTTATTTAGAAATGAGGAGAGATAGCGTCTGAAGTTCTTAAAAACTAAGGCAAAGCTGTTCAGTTATAAAAGATAAAACCTGGGAAACTGAACATTTTTGCAGTGGTCACTTATTTTTTTTCCAGAGCTGTATTTGACTAAACTGGGTGTGTGCAGTGCAACATGACACCATTAATAAACTTGTCCCCCTGAATTGTTCCTCTCCCATCTTACTGTCCATTGTATTGTTGTCCAGGTGTTTGAGTTCCTGAAAGGAACAATCATTAAGAATTTCAAGGATGAGCAGGTTCTGCAGGGTTCTAAGCTTCTGCAGGACCTGTTACCCCCATGCCACAGTGTTTCCCAAATGATTCTGGACACGGTCAAAAACAGGTCAGCACAAGCTCAGCAAACAAAATCTACCATCAAGACCTAGGAGGTCAATTTAGCCTTATTTCACCTCAAACTCAGAAACCTTATTCTTTTACATATTTATCATTTTAGTTATTTGTTTTATTTGATCCTAAAACGATACTGTAACCACAGTGGTAGTGTGTTTTGTGCTATGTGCTATGCTATAACACTTGTATCCTCCACCTTCATCTGCAAAATGATTCAATTGTATACTGCTCTGGATAAGAATCTGCTAAATGTGTAAATGCATTTTGGTCATTTTGCAGTGTATTTGGCTGGGACCATGTCACACAGAGTCTGGTACAGTTAGGCTTTATCCTCATGGACTCCTTTGGACCAAAGGCAGGGCCTTTTGGGAAGAACACTGAAGCCCCCACCACTACAGCTAAAACCCCCTCCCAGCTTGCATGTCGACTTGGTGGAGAAGTACTACTTGAAAGCTTCAAAGTAAAGTGTCAAACATTTTCTTCAACATTCCTTAAGTAGTAAACTTCATTATATTATGAAGATTTATTCAAAACACCTTCTTTTTCCTCAGATGCATGAGCCAATCAGAGGCGAGGTCCTGGAACAAGTCCTGAATCGTTTGGTTACTAAGACAGCTTCACCAGTCACCCATTTCATTGGTATGGACTGTAGAATAAGCAGCCCTTTATGAAATCTCTTTTCTGTTTTCTTTTACTTCATTTTTTTACCTCGTGTTTATCTTGGTCCAGAGCTTCTTTCCAACATTGTCATCTCTGCTCCGATGATCCTCCTGGAGTCCACCTCAAAAGTGACAGAAACCTTTGATCAACTGTCTTTTCTCCCTCTTGGCACTGTGCAGGGACTCCTTAAAGCTATACAGGTAATCACAAGGAGTTCAAAAATATTTTCATAAATATGTTTTCATAATTAAGCTGTAGACCTCTCTAGTATACATTGCACACACAAAGTTATATTTCTGTTGTTTTCTTTCCTCAGCCACTTCTAAAGGTCAGCATGTCCTTAAAGGATTCTCTGATTCTGGTTCTGAGAAAAGCCATGTTCTCCAGGTATGAAAACTTCATATAGAGTCTTCTTCCTCACCTTCTCCTACTTTCGGCTGCTCCTGTTTTATTAGGGGTCACTGCAGCGGATCAACTGTCTCCATTTCCATCTATCCTCCGCATCTTCCTCTTTTATACAAACTGCCTGCACGTTTTCCACCTCCAGCTCTGCTTCGGCTCCTTTCATAAGTCCCATTGTCTCCAAACCATCAAACCAAACAACATAGCTGTCACTATCGTCTTGTACACCTTCCCTTTCACTCTTGCTGGTACCTGCCTGTCACAAATCACTCATACCACATTAAAGCTCCACTTCTCCTTTCAATTATTTCTTGATCACTAGTATCCCATTTGTTTATATGTTTCAAATATGCATCTAAATTTTGTGCTGTCAATAAACAGTAGTAATCAAATTGAGTAGTATCTTCCTAAACTCTGAATTTTGGGCATAAGTCCAGGTTGGGACTCATGACAAGGATACACTGGTGGATCTTCTTTCTTACCCTATAAGCAAATGTAAAATTTATATTTAAAGATGTCTAAATCTTACCTGGAACTCCTTCTCTCTGTGTAGTCAACTGGATGGACGGAAATCCGCAGTGGCTGGATTCCTCTTGCTGCTGAAGAATTTTCGAGTCTTGGGAAGTCTAGCCTCTAGTCAGTCCAGCCAGGCACTGACCTCTAGCCAGGTGACTGACATGGCAGATATCACAATATTTATAACCTGCACTTTAGATCAGCTTCCTGAGGCTGTGCATATTGTAGTGACAAGTGTCTATAAACGACTGTTAGAAGGTGTCTTCCAGTTACATAATTCATGCTTATGTGAGAACATGGACATCCTGTGTTATCTATGACAGAAGTGTGGATCATGTACTGTGTTTCAGGTCCAGGCAGATGTCCACTCGCGCTATAATTCCGCTGCTAACGAAGCATTTTGTTTGGAGATTCTGAGCAGCCTTCGCCGCTGCCTCAGCCAGCAGGCGGATGTACGGCTCATGCTCTATGAGGTCAGATTCTACTCCCCCCTTGCTCCTTGGCTAATATTTCAATCCAATATTTAATGACTCAGTTATTGTACTCTGGATCATTGTTTATGAGACACTGGGTTTATGTGCTAAAACTCCAAATGAAATATATTGCATATAACATTTCCCATATCTGTTTCCCTGTTGCGATAATGTTACTAATAGTAGTGGTACCAGTAGTATTGGGATTAATCCTGCAAACTATGAATTTGTTTATTTGTTTGTTTGTTTATAAGGGTTTTCATGACGTTCTCCGTCGCAACTCCCAGCTGGCAGGTTCCATCATGCATACTCTCCTATCACAGGTGAGCAGAGAGTTTGTGATGTATAACTTTGTGCTTCAAGCTTTTATTTAATAATCCTAAATTGTCATATGTCTGTGTGTATGTCTACGTCTGACATCCAGCTAAGACGATACTATGAGCCAGAGCAGGACCTCTTGCCTCCTGTGAAGCTGGAGTCATGTATAACTGCACAGGGAGACCAAGTCTTTCTTCAAGAACCTCTGGTAATATACCCTCTGAACAGACCCTGGGATCTTCCTGTATGTTTTGATAGTTTTTGTTGTTTGTTTGTTTTTGGGGTTTTTTTTAACCCCTTTCCCTTTTTCTCTCCTTCAGGCTCATTTGTTCTCCTGTACAGTCCACTGCTTGCTGTGGCATCAGACTGTGTGTAATACTGCTGGTGGTGAGATCGATGATGAAAATGAGGAAGATGAAGGAGGGTTCCAGAATGAGCTTGAAACTATCTTGGAGAGTGCAACTAGACGAATGATCAAGAGCGACCTGGAGGACTTTGAGCTTGTATGTTTCAAGACGAGTTGCAGTTCAGAGCTTAATGTGAAATTGGTCTGAGATAAATAGCTCATGGCAATGTTTGTCTTCCAGGACAAGTCTGCAGAGTTCTCCATGGCATCCAGTGTTGGTGTGAAGAACAGTATTTATGCTGTTCTTGTTATGGGAATGTATGAGGTTCTTATAGAATACAATTTCCTCATAGGAAACTACAGGTAATCTGACCTGTATATCGAGCTTTCTTACACTGAATTGTGTCTTATTTTATACTTCAGAATCAGCAGATTGTGTTATACTGTGCCTCTTTGTTTGTGTGTTTGTGCATTGAGCAGTAAGAACCGCTTTCAGGAAGTACTGGAGCTCTTTAATCGTTACCATAAGCTATCTGAGATCTTGAGGGAAAAGTCAGGAAAGGGCAGAACGTCTTCCAGCAAACCCCCACGCAGTCTGCTGTCAATGGGATTCGTGTCCACCCTCCTCAGTGCACTCTTCCGGTAGGTCGTGCTGATTGTGGGGGGGAAAAGCACTACGTATGTAAGATGCACACAGTGCAAAATGTACATAATCAACCCAAATGTAGTTGATCTAAGAAAACAAACTTCAGACAGTAAATCAAACATCTTCTCTGATCAACTAAAAGTGCATGTTTGGGGGAAAAGTGTATTAAAAGGTATTTTGCTGAAATGTATTTCACTACGTTACATTACTTTATAATCATAGGCAGACACTTTTATCCAAAGCAACTAACAATATCAGGACAGTGTGAGAACCAGAGGATAGTATTAAGTGCTAAACCTTTATGTAAAGAAGGTGCATTAGGAGAGGAGATGCTCTCTGAACAGATGAGTCTTCTTTACTTAAATGAGAACTATTCCATGCTGATCACAGAACGTCTGCCCAAGACACGCTCTGCTTGCAAAACACTGGAGCTTCATGTATTATGTATTACTATTGAATGGCAGTTCTGAATGGACTAGGTGATATATGGGTTTTTTGTTCTTCTATCCAGAGACAGTGCTCAGACTCATGAGGAGAGTCTGTCAGTGCTGCGCTCCAGTGGGGAGTTCATGCGCTACAGTGTGAGTGTTGCCCTGCAGAAAGTCCAACAGCTGGAGGAAACGGGCCACACAGATGGGCCCGAGGGTCAGAATCCTGACAAGACATTCCGCTACCTTTGCGACATCACCAGGTTTTACTTTACTTACTTAACTATTCCACACTGGCTTTCTGAAATTTAGGGTCACAGTTAATATACATGTTCCTATGTGTGTAATATACTTGTTCCTATTTGCAAAAATGAACATTCAAATGGTTTTCCTTTATATTTATATTACTGTTTTGTGTTCATATTTCCAGAAGAAGAAAAAAAGTTTTTCTTTGGGGAAATCAAAACTGAACACAGTACTAACTTTACCTCAGGTTCAGATCATACTAAACTGTCTACTCTGTTGCATATGGACATAAATATGGTATTGAAAGGAGGTTTAGAGTCTCCTCTTTCATCAGATTTGACTTTTTCACTGAGCTACCAGAAGTAAAAAAAAAAAAAGAAGTGTCTTAGAACTGTGTTAGAGGTAACTGTGACCTCTAAGGGTCTTTTCTCATCATGCAGTGTGCTGATGTGGCGGTACACTAATATTCCATCAGCCGTGGAGGATGCTGGGAAGAAGGAGAAGAGTCACAGTGTGTCCCTACTGTGTTTGGAAGGGCTGCTGCGCATCTTCAGTACAGTGATCCAGCAGTACCCCAGAAAAGTGGCCAGCTTCCTGTGCTCTATCGGTGGGTTGTTTTATCCTCCGAAATGAGTTTTTACAAAGAGTTTGCCCTTTGTAAAATTGGAATGGGTCGTATCACTGTTTTCTCCAGCATCAGTAATGACACTGTATTTCTTTCCCTTTAAGATGTGTCCGGGGAGGTGGAGGGCGAAGCTGAAAACTCCAACCTGACAGAAAAAACTCCCTTCTACATCCGTCAGTTTCAGGTAGAAAGTTTTTTCTGATCCTGCACACACTGCACTCTTCTTGTTTGCGTTAATACAGCTTTGTAAGAGGCATCGAAGATATTTGGTCACTATAGAGGGGGTGTTTGGACAGTGTTTCTAAGAATGAATCCTTAGATGACTTTAGTTTACATAGTTTACTTGAGATTACTTGATTTACATTGTGTATTAACAGGTTTGAGTCTGCACTGACATTTTAAAGATTTTCAGTATCAAAACAAGAAATCACAAAATGTATTTCAACCAAAACAAAACCCTAGGTGTAGCAATATTTGTCAAATTATACAATTTTCTACTCATGAACACAGGTGTGGTTGAAGGTTTAGAATACATAAACATATTCATCTGTTTGTCTCGGTGTACAGCGTGCCCTATTCAGTCAGTTAAGTGGCGGAGAGGATGATTTTAACAGCAAAGAGGCTCAGCTGCTGGTCAGCATCCTCAGTGTATTGTCTCGCCTGCTGGAGCCCTCTTCTGAACAGGTAGCCATTCACACATTTAATTCCAGTTCTACATGTCGTCCTCGAATTGTGACATTAAAAACGTCTCTCTGTTTGACAGTTCCTCCAAATGATTACATGGACAGTCAAAATTTGCAAAGAAACCAACTTCGGTAAGCTTCTTAGTCTGTCTGTAGAATTTATAGTAAATGTTTTGCCCTTTGCCTGTCATGTGTAGACAAATATTACACATTAGACTATCACCTTTTCACCAACTTTATATTTTTCTTATTTTCCTACTGACATTATTATTGGTGTGCTTTGTCCACACTCTCTCTGGCCCTCTTTTGCCCCCTTTCTCTCTCAGAGGACATTTCCTTCAGCAAGGGGCTCTTGTCTCTGCTCTTTAGTCTGCATGTCCTCTACAAAAGCCCTGTGTCTTTGCTCTGGGAGCTGTGTCAGGACATCCACAGTGCACTTGGAGACATAGACCCGGTAATGTACCAAACACAAACGAGACAAAAGGCCAGGTATTACGTAACACACTCATCCCACACTCATATTAAAAATATCTCTGCCTGTTTCAGTCATTTCATAGAAATTTCAGTCACAGCAGTGTACAGCAACTCTCCCCTGCAGTGTACATTCAGTGTGAAAGCTTGGATCTTGGAAGTAAAGTTACATACAACCAAGAACGACTATGGTAACTGCCAGGAGTTTAGAGTTTGTTGCCAGTATAAGCAGGCAATTTGGCCAGTCGTCAAAACCCCATTCGCATTTACTGAACCATAGTATTGTGACTCGTTTGCTATGACACATAAGTTATTTCAAATGTTACCACTCATTGGCTTGTCCATTATAACCAACAAATGCTGAGAGTTTAGCAATATGCCAAAAAACAAAGTTATCAGTAGTGCCAGACAGAAGAAAATGTATGTTTTATTTTTGCTATACACGTACCATGGCAAGCTGATATTTATTTTCTAGCTGATTTTCTGTCTCTGTGTTTCTGTCTCTCTCTCTGAGCAGGGTGTGGAAGTGGAGAAACAATCTCACTTTGCTATTGTCAGCTCAAAGACTGCAGCATCCACTACAGTGAGTTGCCTGAGGCTCTGCAATATAGAAACCACTCATATTGCAGATTTTTTGCTATTAGGTTTGTTGAACTGGAATAGGGCAAACATGTGGAACAGTCAACCCCCTCCCCCCGACACACACAAGTGCATGTCATTGATTAAAATTTGAATCAGTAAAATCTGGGGTTATGGATAATGAAGATAGGATTTTTCTTCTTTCTCTCTATCTTTCCAGCTCTTGGTTTTGTCTCAGGTGGGGAAAGTATTAGATGAAGTGGACTGGCTGATTGCAAAGAAGAAAGGCCAGGCATCTTCTGATAGGATGCCCACAGGTGGCTCTCTAACACACTTTCACCAGTTCATTAATTTTTTTTCTTAGAGCATGAATTGTATTTTAGAGCTGGGGCGATTTGTGATTTAGAGCTTGTTTTGTGCATGTGTGTCTGTGTCAGGAGGTGCCACCCAGTCGGCAGGTCAGCAGGACCCTGTGGAGAAGGCAGTGACTCTGCAGTTGGGGACTTTGCTGACAGCTCTGAATGAACTAGTGCAGACAGGCCTGCCTTCTGGAACCTGCACTGACACTCTGCTGCGAGAACTCAGCCGAACCTACGCAATCCTCACTACTCTCATCAAATATGTGAGTCACACAGCAATACACAGGCCTAACTGAAACTCCACATATTTACATTTAGAGCCAAACTTTTTTTTCCAATTAATGTTTCATGTGCTTACCTAAGTTAATTCTTTATAGCATAGACTTAAACAGTATTCTCCAGTCATCTTCCTGGAGCCTTTTTGCATTGTATTTACTGTGTTCCTGATTATTTAGTGTTGTACTCGGCACACATGTCAACTGGCTATTTAACAGGTTCATCAGTTTAAATGGTTATAGGGCAAGGAAAGCACAACTCAGATATTTGAATGTATGTTTGTGTGCACTCTGCTCAGTCATTTCTGGACAGTATATCTTAAACCGTGAGATGCTACATGACTGCATACAAACTCTGTTGAATGGCTATGCCAAGCTATCAGTCTTTAGTCTTGCTAACCTTTCTCCTCAGATAGACTGAAAGGAAAATTCAGTAAAAGGCAAATGCTTAAAATGCCAAATCTCTAAGAGACATGTTCATTGTGCCAGATCATGACAGTGTTCTAATATCAGACAAGTGTCACAGTCACAGAATCTATAGCTTGTATTAGTATGAGTTATGAGAGCAGCAGGGCTGGCATATCCTCTCTTCAGCAACACCTCAGAATTAGATCGTTCTTGTCTGGCCTGGCTTGGGTAGATCTCTCAGGTGCTGGCACAGGTCCAGTTTGGGCTTAATTTTTTTTAACCATACAGACTTTAACTTCAAGGGTGTTTGATGTACATTTTTTCATTGTACACCTTTTCCCTTAGCTACACTGTTATCTGTAATAATTCCAGTCATTTTCACTGGTGGCGACAGCAAACCTTTGTCATTTGTCTGTGTTCCTGTACTCATGTGAAGTTGATGGAGGGTTATTTAAGTTTTCGTTTACTTTTGCAGTACATCCAAGTGTGTGCAACTCATCCTGGCCAACTGCCTGCTCGACTAGAGAAACTGGTGAGAAGACCCTCTTAAGGGAACAATTTACTTGGGCAGTAATTAATTAATTAATTAAGAACGCTTGTTTACCCAGCTGGCTGTATTTATGTCCAGGTCAAGCTGTCAGGGTCTCACCTCACTCCTCAGTGCTACATTTTCATCACCTATGTGCAAGTAAGTTCCTTCTTTTCACTCGTGCTCTGCATTTTATTTTGGTTTTGTTTTTACAAACTGCATGTTCAGTAGATGTGGTGTTTTAACAACAGAGTGGTGAGTCCAGTGCAGGAGCAAATGAGAAGAAGAAGAAAAGGAAAGAAGAGGAAGCTGTTCTGGCTGCCTCTGTAAGAACTACTACACTTAAGCAAATTTGTTTGTTCATTTGGAATCTGTACAGCTCTAAGATTTTTATTTTGGGTATCCAAATTCCTTTAGGCTAAGATTCTTCGTGAAACAAAAGCCATCCCTACCCTGATTTTCAATATCGAACAATATGAGAAATTTCTCATTCTTCTCTCCAAGAAATCAAAGGTACAGTGAACAGTTTTATCAATGACAAACACAATATTACAAACATAAAGCAGTAATGTTTAATAAGCCAGTGTGCGATGGCATCTCCTTCTTTAGGTTAATCTGATGCAGTACATGAAGTTGAGCACTTCCAGAGACTTCCGGATCAATACTGCCACCCTAGAAGCTGCACTGCAAGAGCAGCAGCAGGAGAGTCAGCAGGTCAGTTTACCCACAATCTGCACTTAACATGATCCTCCCAACCCAGAACATTCTGTGTGACACTAAAGACCTTAACGCAACAAGCTTAAACCTCCAGGCAAGTACTGAACCAACTGTTCATTAACGAGATTATTAACTGGGTCTTTATTAGATTTAAATTTAAACAATGCTCAATACTGCAGAGCAAATGCCATATGCAAAATGACAACAAAAAAATAGGTCCTTGCAAAGGATACACTCATTAGATAGCTTGGAAATAGAAAGCACAGTGTACACCACTGAACAGTCAGGGTGATATTCTACACAGTAGAAATGAACCAATACAGTTTCTGTCCTGATACAAATCAGTATAAACCGCGTTATAATGCCTTTTTTCCATCTCGACAACATTCTCTCATTGTTTTCTCAGAGTGAAGCATCTGAAGTTTCTGAGGAGAGTCAGGCACCCAAGAAGAAGAGAAGAAAGCAGTAAAGTTTAGGTTTTCATTCGCATCAGGTTTTTCAGAAATATACCACTAGGCTAGTTCAGTGCTTTGGTTTCTCCTCCTATCAAACATTACAACGGTGTTTAAACTGATTGCTTTCCTTTGACCAATGAACCTTTGGTAATCTCAATGATCTGATAGATATCCAGTGCTTCACCTGTGGATTAAAAAAAATTGTAACGTTCAGAATGCATGCAGAAAAATCTATTTATTTGTATACTTTTTTTTTTTTACACAGTTCTATTAGTAGTAATTTCTAGTAATAAGTTCTCTGAATTCACAATACTGCTTATTAAACTAAGCTTTCCTATAAATACATTTCCTGTCAACATCTTTTCTTTTTAAACAAAAAAAGAAATTGAAATATGTTCGTACTAGATAATTAATTATCTGAAAATAGGTAGACTACAGCATATTTCTCTACTCTCATAAGTTTTAATAGAGTGTATCTGTTGTACTCTGAGATAGTATTTGTTCCCACAGTTCTGTTCAAATCTAAAGTACTGAATTAGTTGCCCTCACCTTGGGGGAGTCCAAAACGTCGCTCAAGTCCAGTGGGGTTAGATGGTGTCACGCAGTCCATTGTGACCTCCTTCCTTAAGCACCGGTCAATATCTACAGCACTGAAGAAAGCTACAGACTGAGGGAGATCCTTCATGCCCAACTTGTAGGCAAACATGCACCTGAGGACCATACACAACCATTAATATGGAGCAACATGACATTTCATCTGCTTAAAGAATAGTTAGTATTATTTAAGAAAGGTCCAAACATTTAAACAAAAAAATGTAGACTGAAAGGCATCAGAGATTAGTCTACAAATAAATGTAACGAACCGCGTCAGAAGGTTTGTGATCTGCAGTGCGAGCGCTGCTCTGTAGCGGTCCTCGCTCTTAACTAGGTAGCGGACCTCATCATGAATACTTATACAAAAGCGGCCATCAATGTCGTACTCCTCCATCAGCCACCTCATGGCCACCAGCATCAGGTGAAGGTAGTCCACTGCTGAGCTCTGAACCACCCAGTTCACCCTGCTTGTGATGAACTGAAAATGCAAGTTTGTAAAAATTGCCATGGTTATATAAGCAAATCTATTATAAGCGAATCTATTTCTTAAGTTTCATTCCAAAATGTGCAGTAAACCCACAAAATTTGCAGTATGCCCTGTGTCAGACTTGGGCAAACTACAGCCCACGGGCCATATGCGGCCCGTTGGGCTTTTTAATCCGGCCCGCCGAACTCGTCCACGTTATATTATTAAATACAATTTTATTATAATGACACCTCAATCATTTTACCTAGCTGTAATTCCCATCTATCCCAGCAGAGGGCGCACCCCGAAGACATTGACCCTTG
>JBBPDB010000128.1:5893699-5904275 GCA_037974465.1 Brachypetersius altus
CCTATTCTGGTCCGGCCCCTCTGTCAAATTTTAGAAACCATTGTGGCCCGCGAGTCAAAAAGTTTGCCCACCCCTGCCCTGCGTACTTTGGTATAAGCAGGATAAATATAGTAATCATTTAATTTATAATTTTTTTTTAATTTTATTTTTAATTTTTAATAAGAAAAAAATGAAAAACACAAGAATACTCAGTGAAACACTTGATGTTCCACACGGGAAATTGTTCTGATTCTGGACAGCAGCTGCCAGACATGCGTCACAGGGCAGCAGCCAGGAGAAATGAATAATACTCTCGAACTGACTACTTTCAAAACTCCTGCCTGTGAGTACAGGGGTATTTCACCATCCCAAGACGTGCTTTCTTTGTGTTTCCCTCCTCAGTACAAAAACATTTATAGTTATGTTTTATATTAAAATATTAAATCTACTTTATTTATTTTACAGTAAATTATTTTTAAAAATAATTTAGCACTAAAATGAAAAAAAATGATATTGCCATGAAAAAAGCAAAAAAAAAAAAAAAACGCAGAGGAGATCTGCAGTTTGTGGGGTTTCCGCGAACAATTAATATATCCGTTTATAACAATTATGGCAAACCTAAAAGTTGCTAAAGTGGAAAGCAGCTGATGTGTGAAATGTAAAACAAATTTTTCTAGTAAAGATGATATGATATACATCTAATACCCTTTTTCTCAACAACTTAAAGCATTAGAAAATTCTTAAAAGTGGCCCATGCATTTTGGAATGAAAACCTGGAAATATTCAGACACTTTAATCTACTTACAGTGCATTTGCCCACTTTTATATCTAGTATGTTCAGAATTACGAGAAGTAACAAGACCATTGCCCTGTGCCATGCTGAGAATGAGCCCCTATTCATATAATACCTGCTAACTGGTGGTCTTGACCACTGATGAAGTTAAAGGGGGTATTGGTGCATCCATATTGTACATTAAGCTGTATCTGTATATGTACAAGATCTGGAAATATCACCTCTTCTTTGACAGCAGCAGGCTCTAAGGCTCTAGAGATTCTACAGCCCAGCACAGGCGTGGCAGGCTCCACTGAGTGAGCGATGCTCTCCAGCTTGTTAAACATCTCAGACTCTGTGCCTCCAGCCCACACTCGGCGGCCTACCAGATTCCACCTCCTTTTACCTCGAGTACTAAGGAAACAAGACATTTCAGACTGTTTACCTAAAAAAGATGTTTAAAAAAATAATTAATACAAATCATTGAAAAAAAAAAAAAAATTAAACTGGGTAACCATGACCTTACTTTTGGCCAGCCAGTTTAGAAATCCTGCGTAATTCCTCTCTGGAGACAGTCCCATCTTCATCCCTTTCAACGTTTAAACCCAGCTCTTTTACCAACCACTCCCCGTCTTCAGAGAGATGGAACCTGTGTGTTAATTTAGCATTTTAAAAATCTTTGTATTTACTTTGTCCAGTAATTTTAGTAATTCATGTAGCATCTGTGGCTCTACCTGCGCAGTCCTTTGGTCAGTGCATACATCTGCTTGGCTTTGCTGGCTGCCTCAGACTGGCTGAGCCGATGGTTGAACTGCATTAACAGGCGCTCAGCGAATGGCTGGCCTGCACCATAGATTCGGCCGTAGTTGAAGACTTTGGCATGTTCACGGCTGATTCCCACAGCATCAGCAGTGCGGCTATGCAGGTCAGTGCTCTGACTCTTCTTTCCCTGCAGGGTCATCCATCCGAACGCCGTGCAGCCTGAAGGGAGCAAAACAATAGTGAAGCCTTCATTTGTTAAAACAGAACTTCACACTGTTCCTGAGGGTGTGGCTGTACACCTAATCAGGGTGTTGAATCTGGTCGATCCAGGGTGGGTGAGTGTGTGTGGTTTAATTTAGCCATATCACAAAGTATACTATGAGTGGCTCCCACAGTTATGGCTGTGAGCAAGTTGAAACAAACTGGGTTAAAGCCAAATCTAACTATAGTTTTAGGAAAATGCTGACCAGAGAAAATTCATTAGGTTTTACATGCAATATTTAACATATTGACCAGCTGCTGATTGAGGCATTTGGCAACTTAACAGAAGCTTTTGTCTTAAAATGCTGGAGAAGCAAATCAATATTGCAGCAAAGCTCACCAGGCATGCCAGCAAAGTGAGACTCTCCTAAGATGGCAGCAATCCACAGCTCCTGAGAGTCAACGTCTGCTCCCACCAGGTGATAACCTGGAGGTACCTGCACCATAGCTTTCAGTTCACTGCCCACACGATCCCGCTGCAAACACACAAGCACGCTTTCAGTGGAACAAATCCTTGGTTTCAGTTCTAGTTTCTTTTTGTTTCTGTTATTTCATTAGTTTAGTGTACCTGAGAGCTGTTTAACATTACTGACAACACATTTCTACCATTATAATAGGCCTTTATTCTGATGTTGCACTAATAAAATGTAATAAAAGAAATTGGTGTAAGTACAGAGACTGCTCCAGAGCAGGAGACAGAAGAGTCAGAGTGCTTGGGGCATTACACGGGCATTGCTGGCAGTCAACCATGTTGGCTCGACGGCTCTGCGGGTGACCGTTCCAGCAGTAATAACCTGGGGCAAAATGGCACCATACTGCATCTCATCATCATAGTCATCGTGTCTGAAGTAGGGTAGAAAAGAAAATAAGACTTAACGGTTTTAGGGAAGAGAACAGTGTTATTAGTGGATGGTACAAAGTCACCCTGCCACACCTGCTAACATTGCGCGGCAGTTCCCCTTTCCGGAGCCAGACAACCTTCTGAGAACTAAACAGACAGAGGGCCAAAAACGTTATTTCAAAAGGATCAATGGCGAGGCCAAAATCAATAACACAGGGCGTTTCACAGGATTATTTCTGTGTACCTGATGCGTTTCTGGGCATTTCTCCAAAATGAGATCATCTTGTTGATCTCCAGAGCCCGTGTTGCGTTAGTTCCCCCTCTCCCTGCTTGAAGGGTCCCGTCCTCCATTTTAGACAGGAAGTCTTTAGAGAAGGGGCTGCCCACATTATTTTCATTCCCATCCTGAAATATACAAGTACTACTGAAATCCCACACAAGATTTGGCCATGCAGCGGACCGTTAATTAATCGAAAAGAAATTTGATAAAAGGGAAGAGTCACCACACCTTATGAGGTAGCTTAAAGTACCAACATCCCGGGATGTTGACATCATTGTAGGGTCCGTTACCATGGTGATAAGGACATTCGCTTCCACCTGTTTTCAGATGTGATGCCTGATAGAAAGAAGACTTTGTCTTGAAGTCCAGACAAAATAGAACATTTGATTTTTACAAGCATCATTTTTCCCTTCCCAAGGCCTGCAGAACCTTTTTAGCATGAATGAAAGCTGACCTGGGTCTTTTTGGTCCTCACTGTTCTGGACATTGCCTCATCATCAGAAGCTGCCTCCAGCAAACTCAACTCCTCCACCTAGAGGACACAACATATCAACACACATTTTAAATGGTTTAGATAATAATAGGTAATGATCTGAAAGTATGTAGTCAGCTCGAATGTTGCAATGAGGATGGTTTGGATAAAACTGCATCACTGAATCAGTGACAAGTTTCTAAAAGCAGGTTTGCTGGCCTGGTTGATACCATGTTGAAGCCTACATTTATTTGCTTCAACTTGCTTTACAAGCATACATGACTGCACAGGAACCAGATTTCTTACTTCTTTCCAGACATTGCTGTCAGTCAGCATGAGTTCATCTAAGGGTGGACTGTCCAGGCACTGTGGCTGCTCCTTCCCTTTCTGGTCACAATACTCTCTGTAGATCGCCTCTATTGCCCTGAAGCAAAACCAAATCCCAAAATAAATCACAAATACATTTTACTGTGAAACTCTCTCAACACCAAGAAATGTGATACATCCCATAGAACGTTCGGATTAGAAGGATGGTGCATTATATGGCAGAAAAGTTATTTTCAAAGGTGTTTTTTGAGGCATAATTTGCACTTGCATTTTGATGAACAACTATGGATAATAGATGACACATTAAAGCAATAGCAAAAGTCAATTTCACAATTAATTTTCATATTTCTTAACCAAAATGATTCTGACTACAGTTTTTCATAGTCAAACTTCATCTCTGTTGATATACTTTTGAAATCCTGGTTGTTTATTGTAATTTTTATTGTCATGTATAAAACCCGCTGGTTGGACCTTTTGAAGGTAAATTCAAGGGATTTATTTGGTCTTAAAGACCTGTACTGCCTAGGTTAATAAGAAAACATTGCCGTTGTGTTGCTGTTATCAGTGCTGTTTTACCAGTAGGGGCAGACGGGTCCTTCAGTGTCCTCTGTCGTGTCAAGGTTGTCTCTGCGGCCCGGTACCAGGTACCCCCAGCCATGCTTCTCTGTGTAGTGCAGCGGAAAGCCGTCCCAGGTTAGGCCCATGAGCTTAGGTGTGACTCTCATCTGTAGACTAATGAGACTGGCTCCAGGAGACCAAGCCTCGTCCTTTTTCTCCGACATTCGTGCACACAGCTTCCGATACCAGCTGAGAGATGGCACGGATGGAGGAAAAGCAAATTCAAGTACTTTGTGGACACAGATTACACATTTTATAAACATGGACCTATTACAAAGCAGGGCTTACTTTGGGTGTCCAGGCATGTGCTGTCTCCTCTTGGGGAGGCAGCTCACTTTCCCCTTTAGCTGCTCCAAAAGCTCTCTGCTGAGGTCTAGCCTTCCCTGCTCCTCTTCCTCTGGGGGTCCTGGATCTGCAGTTGTTTAACATTTAGCTCTTATAAATGGTAGTTTACAGCAAACGCAAAGATATATGTCTCATGAACAAATGTCACACACAAAAGAAAAATTGACATGCTAGGATTACTGGCATCATTTTTTTTTAATTTGTACTTACCTTCATCCCAATCTTTCCTTGGGCTTTCACTTTTAGTAACTACTGCTGCATTCTCTGCCTCTTGCTTGGCCTTCTTTCTCTTGCTCACAGGGATTTTTTTCTGCTTAAACTCCTGAACATCCCACTCTAAATCCCACAGCCAAGGGTCCTCTTTGTACCTAAGCATAAAACAGACATCAACTGTGCATTGATTGATAAAGCACTTAAAATATCAGGCATAATTTTGTAGACATAAATGGACATAGACTGAATTTAATATCATATTAAATGCTGCCTTCTCTTGTACTTTTTGCAAGCTGAAGCAAGAAGCACTTAATTTAAACTATTAAATGTCTGCAGCACATATGAAAACAACTCAGCAAAACAGTCATTTTTGCAGTTTTACCGGTCATCCTGCAGTAACTGGCAGGCATCATCTGCCAGAATCATCAGAGACTTCTTCATCTCTCTTTGCAGCTCCTCATACGTGTCCTGGGCATCTTCTAAATACCGCCCCCAGCTCTGATTGACAGGCAAGTAGCAGACACCCATCTCCAGCATCCCTGCAAATGTTACTGGATGAGGGCACCTACAGAAATATCAGTTTGAAGCCGGGGTTTATTTATTAAGTAAATGCAATAACTGATTCAGTGGGTGGGGTAAGGGCAGATAAGCCAACAAGAAGAGCATAACTACCGCTCCATGAAGAGAGACAGCTCCTGGATGAACACCTCATGAGTGGCTAGTACATCTGAAGCACAATACTGCATCAGCTCCTGGAAGACAAACACAAACTAAATGTTAGGCAAGTATCTTTTAGATTATTACTGAGCCAATAAGACACTTTATTGATTAAGTGCAATAATGCTAACTGAAAGACTTTGAATACTTTAGTTTTAGGACAAATGCACCAAAAAGATTTTAAAAACTGTACAGTGCAACAACAGATATGCAGGGTCCTGTGATTTGACAAGGAATTACCCAATAAGTGTGTGTGTGTGTGTGTGTGTGTGTGTGTGTGTGTGTGTGCCATGTACATTATTTTGGTTTACAAACAGTGGCCAACGTTTCACTTACCTGGAAATTGTTCCTGACATCACTCATGCTGCCCTTTACAAAAATATCCCTGGGCTCTTTCTGCAAGGGTTCCCCTCCGACATAGAGGGCATGGACATCAGCTAAGTTATTAATACTGCTGATGTTAACCCAGTCCCAGCAGCCAATCTATTTACAATACAGACATACAGATCACACTTCATTCAGTGTGATGATTCACGTGAAACATATTCATGAACATTTTAAATATTCTGAGTAACAAATTAATCCTGACAGCCTGATCATTTCCAAATGTGAGTAAGTAATTATGAAGCATATTGTAGACATCAAGAGTCAAAGACCAAAACAAATACAGTATAATTATTATGTGCTCCAATTCCCTATATCATGCACACAGTACCTGTGACTGGCGCTAGACTAGCACATATCAACTGTTTGCAAGTATACAGACCCCTGGGCCCTCAGAGCGTCGACCAAGCTTCTTCATGTGCTCCTTAACTTCTTGCAGACCTCGTCTCTTCCCGTACTTGCTGGCCATCCAGAGCGATCGCTGGAAACCTGTCAGCCCTGAAATAGCCATGTGGAGGCTCATCGTGTCCAGGAAACGCATCTTTGAGCCCTAATTAAGTTCAACAATACAAAAGGAAAATGTGTAACTGATCGGTCAGCACCACAGTATAAAAGATTAGTAAACACTGCTTTACAGCTGTAGTAGTTCTAAATAATGAAACTGAAGTCCTAAAGGAATCAACCAAGAGTCAAGTGCTAACATCTGTGGTACAGTTTGTAAAATAAACGGCTAAATGCCCAAAAAATGTTTTTAGTATTTCACACACAAATCTAAAATACATACTTTCAGAAGGTACTGTTCTTTAATGTGTGCTCGGTCAAAGCTGACATTGTGTCCCACAACGAGCCTTTCCTTCCACTGTCCACTCTTAGGTCTGCTGGAGTTTGGTGGAGTCTCCAGTGGGATGAGGTCTGCTAATGTGAGCTGACTGGACCAGGTGTACCTCTCCTCAACAAGTCTCTTACTGCACCATGAGTACCTGGGGAAATCAGTCCATCAGTCAATCAACCAACAATACACTCATTCAAATCTGTTTTAGTATTTTGACTGTCGTGAACACAGTTGCCCTTTTAATCACATCAGCAGTGTTTAGTTGGTTAGATTTATGTAATGCAGGTAAAACAAGGACCGAAGGCTGTGTCTCACCAGGCCGTTGGAGACACGGCCACTGCCAGGGTGGGACAGTGACCCTCTGCCATGCAGACTTCCACATCAAAAACCAGAGCGTTCTCCTCTGGGAAATCCACCTTCTTGTGTTGTCCATCTGGCCCATACTGTGTCCAGCCCACTTCCCAAGCCCATGTTTTGGGCATCCGAGGGAGTTTTGTTTGTTGGAGCCAACTTGCTGCTACTAGGTAAGGAAGGCTTTGCGTCTTGGCCAGAATGCAAAAGTGGGCGTCAATGTCTTCACCGTACAGCTGCGGCAATTTTAATTTCACATCAGGTAACAGTCCTGCCTCTTTCCCCCAAAGTTTCTGTTTCTCCAAATGCCTAATGCTTCGCTCCACATCCTCCGGTGCATACTCCTGCTCTGAACTGCCAAAGATCTGCTCTTGAAGGTTCCTGGAGAGCATCTGGATGTTCAGGGGGTTTATGCGGGTGTCGTTGGAGCCCTGTTGGAGCTTGGCCTTGGCTGCAGCTGTACACCATCTCCTCCACAGAGAAGCCGAGGAGCATTGCCACGGCTGATAGGACAATAACCGGAGCATCTCCCTTTAACATGCAGTCACTACTCAGGTCCTGTAAAAACAAATTGCAGTCAAACCCAAATAGCCTGAGCAATAACATCAATCTCAGAGTTTTGCAGCCTTAAATCTACTTGTACGTACTCAACAGCTTACAGTCTTCAGTAGGTGAAGGAAGTACACTATATGGACAAAAGTACTGGGACGCCTGAAGTTAGACCACATGGGACTTTGCATTCAAATACAGATTTTAATGTGGAGTTAGTCCACTGATGTTGGACGAGAAGGCCTGGCTCGCAATCTTTGTTCTAGTTCATCCCAAAGGTGTTTGATGGGGTTGAGGTCAGGGCTCTGTGCGGGCCAGCCAAGTTCTTCCAGACCGAACTCATCCAAACATGTTTTTATGGACCTTGCTTGGTGCACTGGGGAACACAGTCATGCTGGGTTAGAAAAGGACCTTCCTTAAACTGTGTCCACAAAATTGGCAGCACTGCGTTGACCAAACTTGGTATGCTGAGGTATTAAGATTGCACCTCACTAGAAGTAAGAAGCCTAACTCAAACTGTGTCCATATAGTGTGTCTTGGCTTACCTTTGCAAAAAAAAAAACTTTTCAGATCTTTCCTACAGCAAAGAAGCTATACAAATAAAACAGCGAGCATAAAGAAGAATAGAGGTGGAGGTGAAGATTTTTTAAAAGACTTACCAGACAAAACGATGCATCATCCACATGTGTACAGGGAGAGGGAGCAACAGAAGCACTTGTACTTGTGTTTAAAACAGAGCTGTAGGGTCTACAATACAATACAAAAGCTTTTCTTACAGTTATTTTAAAAGTTGCAGGTGTTTATAACCTGCTCATCCTGTAGCCTGTTCCGTTGTATATACCAAACGCTCACATGGCCACCTGTTTGTGTCTATGTGAGTGTGTTTGACTCTGTCTGTGAGCGTATCTGTGTGTATGGGGGAGGGGGTCTGACAGGCTGAACCCACAACCATCGTGACCTCTCCGACAAAAACGGTCTTATCCTCTCCACAGCGACCCTTCGTGGCTGAGGGTGGTGGGAACAGCTCAGAAATATTAACTTAAACGATTAATTAAATACGTATTTATCAACTACACGTCGAATTAGCCCTCATTTGTGTAGCAATCCATTAGTATGTCATGTTAAAACATGAATTTCTGAAAAACAGTTTCGGTGTATTTTAATTTTTTAAAAAGCTGCAGTTGCGGTACTTGTTCAATAGAAATCTTATTTTTTTCAAGTTACCTGACCATAATGCCTTCGCAGGAGTCCAGTTATGGTTAATAGAGTGCGAACAAAGCATAAGATGTGTACGCTTCATTCGTGTGAGTAAGACTGAAAAGGGAAGGATTTTCCCGCCACTCCAGAGGCCTCGTGGCCTAATGGATAAGGCGTCTGACTTCGGATCAGAAGATTGCAGGTTCGAGTCCTGCCGGGGTCGAAATTTTCTATTTTTCTGTTTTTCTCACCCAAACAGTGAGAAAACGTGAACAGATTGTATCTGACCCCACATAAGCCGCGTTAAATATTTACTCGTGTACGATCACTGTTATTTGATAGTTTGAACTCATATTTTGGTTCGACTGCAGGTAGCACTGCATCATAAAAATGTGTTTGAAACTGATTTATTCAAGGACAGCTTACTGACAAGTACACATTAATCATGCAAAAGAAGACCAATAAAATAGATAATAAACATATTAAAAATAACAAATAAAAAATAGTCTCAAATCGGTGCCAGACAATGTAAATGTAAACGGGTGCAGTTTAGGGGCAAGATAAGGGAGGTAAGGAAGCTTGAAGAGGTGAGTTTAATGACAGGATTTGAATGCAAGAAAACAGTAAATGTTGTGGATTTTCAGAAGAAGGACGGTCAGAGAGTTAAATGATCTAAACCTCAAGGTGGGAAAACAAGCAGGTGTATTGATTGCATTTTAGCTTACATTTATTTTAAGCAAATACATCTATTAATTCATTCTGGTCACTGAGTACAAACTGTGTGTTTTGTAAATCACAACTTTGTAAATCAGAATGAGAAAACTTTATTGATCCCTGAGCAAATTGATTATTTTATGACTACACAGACACACACAGGCAAGAACAATATAAAATATAAAGCCTGAATTAAATGCCAAATTAGATCTCAGTAGAAAACGCTACTCAAGTACTCTAGTCTAAATGTACCTGCTGCTCAGTTTAGTCTAGTTTATTAAGAGACTTATATGCAGCTGTCTAAAAGTTTTGCCGCAGGAAAGAAAATGTAATGCATGCTAAAATGGAAGTATTTTCCAAATTAAGTATGTCTGGTACACTTTATGGACACAAGTACTGGGACACACCTATTTTTCAGGGTTTGGGCTAGGCATCTTTCTTCCAATGAAGGGCAACCTTAATACTTCAGCATATTAAGACATTTTTGACAGCACCATGCTTCCAAGTTTGTGGACACAGTTTGGGGAAGAACCTTTTCTGTTCCAGCATGAATGTATCCCAGTGCACAAAGCAAGTTCCATAAAGACATGGCTGGTATGAGTTCAGTGTGGAAGAGCGTGACTGGCCCACACAGAGCCCTGACCTCAACCGCATCCAACACCTTTGGGATGAACTGGAATGTAGATTGCGAGCCAGACCTTCTTGTCCAACATCAGTGCTCTACATAAAGAGTGCACACAAATTCCCACAGAAACTCCAAAATCTTGTGGAAAGCCTTCCAAAATGAGTGAAGGCTGCTATGGCTGCAAGGCGAACCGACTCCATATTAAAGTATATGTGTTTGAAGGCAATGTCATTAATGTGCCTGTTTTTGTAATGGTCAAGGGTCCCAAAACTTTTGCGCATATAGTGTATTTCAAGCAGTCCTTTTTAATGTTTATTATAGAGGTGGTCGTTACTGC
>JBBPDB010000128.1:5904375-5920760 GCA_037974465.1 Brachypetersius altus
GGTATGAGTTCAGTGTGGAAGAGCGTGACTGGCCCACACAGAGCCCTGACCTCAACCGCATCCAACAACTTTGGGATGAACTGGAATGTAGTTTGCGAGCCAGACCTTCTCGTCCAACATCAGTGCTCTACATAAAGATTGGACACAAATTCCCACAGAAACTCCAAAATCTTGTGGAAAGCCTTCCAAAAAGAGTGAAGGCTGTTATGGCTGCAAGGTGAACCGACTCCATATTAAAGTATATGTGTTTGAAGGCAATGTCATTAATGTGCCTGTTTTTGTAATGGTCAAGTGTCCCAAAACTTTTGCTCATATAGTGTATTTCAAGCAGTCCTTTTTACTGTTTATTATAGAGGTGGTCGTTACTGCAGTAGCGTATTCTAACCACCAGGGGACAGTATCTCCTCACATAACTGAACCCAGTGGTACTGCTTGGCTGTAATGTTTCTTTGTGCTATAATTTTACCCTTTACTCAATACCCTCTGGAATTGTAAGATATTTGAAACGACTACAAAAATCCCAAATTTCTACAATTTGTGTGAATTGCCAGTTTTTATTCTGAGACTATAGGATTTCCTATGGACTAATTATTTAATTCTGGTTAGAGTTTGAGGACACGTTACAGTTTGAATACCACTTTAAATATATTCTGTATAATGTACTGGTGTATATCTGCGTTCTATATAATCTTTAACATTGAGACTTCATGGTGAAGACAACTTGTTTGCTGGGAAGGCGGAAGCCTCAAGGATCCCAAGAAACAAATGGTCAACAACGTTTACAAACCGTAACCTGCGTAATTAACGTACTCACTGAATTAGAGGCAAACGCAAGCAGCGTAGGCCGCAGCAGCGCGTGTTTCCACAACTGAAACACACAAATCTGGGCTGAAATTAGAATGAAGGGTCGTTTAGACTGACGATTTTTGCATCCCTCCGCAGAAAGACTGATGTGAATTATATAACCTGTTTACAGAAAAAGGAAGACACACGGGGTATATAAACATAGCCCATATGCGTAGCCTACATCCTGTCCACATCTTTTTGTTAGGCCTACACTGTGTGAAAAGGAAAATGAACCTTTTTAGGATTTAAGAAGATTTTACTGAAATATTATGCAAGGCTTGGGATTCGTAATTGGTAAAATCATCCACATTTCAGTGTGGATTCATTTAGACACCATTCTAGCACCAGTTAATTTATAATGGCACAAATAATCAAACTAATTCAACTATTTCATGAATAAAGCTAATCTTCCCACCCCCAGTTTTTTATTAAAAGCTGTGAAACCCTGTCATGCTTTAAAGCTTTCTGCAGACTAAACTTTTCCTGCCAGCTTTCATGCTAAAGGGGGAAAGAAGCAGAGTAAACAGGTTGGGACACAGCATTCCCACTGAATGGGCCCTTGTCTTAGATCAGACCCTTAGTTTTCCTTTAGCTTGGGGGGCTTGTGTGTGTGTGTGTGTGTATTGGGGGGGTGCCTTAAACAAACTACTGTGAGTGTGTGCAAAAGCAGCCGTCCTGAGGATACATCAAATTAGCATGCTTAGGAGCTCAGGCACGTTTTGCCGCAACTGAAAAGCCTGGCCAGGCTCTGACTGATGCTATTCATGGCCGGGGAGAGAGGTCAGGAGGTTGGGGCAGTTCACAAGCTCCGCCACCATTCTTATGCTAACCTATAACAGAGCCTACATCCTCCGGCCCAGAGCTCCCAGTTTAAACCATAAAGGAGCACCCTCTGCTTCCAAAAGGGAGCGAGTCCTGGAGACTTTAGCTCGCCTGACGAAACTGAAGCAAGGCTTAGACCTCTGCTGAAAGCTCCTGGTGTATTTAACTGTGAGGTCTTACAAGCTGTGAACAAAAAAATAGCGTTTAGACATATCAGGCTAGCTACTCAATAAAGAAACAGAAAAGGAAAGAAGGCATGAAATCTAGGGCTCGACTGCACCTCTATTACAACTGTCCAAAAAAGAGAGAAAGACAGAAAGAAAAGAAAAGAAACAGGGACTGTTCTTGTAGCTGCCCACTAGGTTCACCCTGAAGCCCTGGAGTCCCGTCTACAAGTTTATTTAAGGGTCTTGTAAAAGATGGCACACTACTGGTGGCAGCCGTCTGTCCACCACAGTGGCCACAAGGGAATAAAAGGAAATGGCTCTTAATTAGTGGTTCTTGACCTGTGGTTTTGAGCTGTGATCTCTGGTGCCTCTGGCCTACTTTATTGTTCTCTGGGGGACTGGCCAGAGGGAGACACTCACCCCACCAACCGGTCCCTGTCCACCCCACCATTATCCTACAGCTTCATTCACCCCTGGGTCAACCGCAAACAGGGTCAATCAACTGTCCATTTAGTGGCCCGAGGGAGTCGAGGTCATTACCACAGGCCATTCTCACTGGGTTCAACGAAGGACACTCAGTTCATGATGCTGTTGTTCCTCTTGTTTTATTAGTTGCCTAATTAATTTGTTTTCAATTTGACATTGAGTTTCTTCTAAATGGACAAGCTAAATTAAAGCTTTAAACTATAAAATAAACAGAGTGAACAGGAAAGTCTTTCAGTAGGTTACCGCTGCACTTTCCTTAACACGTCTGTTTATCTGTGCGGTAGACGCGACAGAAGACTTTGCGCGCAATTGCGTTTAGTGTCTGTTTTATTTTTTATAACATTTTGACGTTTTTGCACTTGTAAGAGCCATAATATCACAATGTTAAAATTTAAATTTAGAATTACCTACCGCGACCTGCAAAATACTATATTAATATTAAAATCCAAGTATTTGTTTTATATAGTTCTAGTTATATAGGCTTCTGTCCTGGATTTTAAATGTTTCTCACAAGCTCAGAGAACGAATAACATATTTCGTATACACACACACACACGGACACACGCACATATATACATATATATATATACACGCCATTTAATTCAGCTGGTATCAATCCTGAAACTGTCCAAACGAAAACACGTGCGCTAGTTTTTGCGTGTGTGTGTTAGGGAAGCCCTTCACGTCTGAGTAAAGCCAAAAGCTTTTCGTCTCGAACATTGATAAAGGTATAAAAACATGTCGTCCGGGATGCTTTAAAAAATAAAAACCAATGTTTTATAATAATAACAATACTAATAATAAACAAATCGGGTTTTTTTTCATTCGTACAGTAATGCCTTCCAATAAATACAGAAATATTTTCATCTCGTCTCTACGGTTCTCACAGTGATAATTATGCCTTTCATTTGAAGGCGGTCACGTGTTGTGTGATCAGGTTTTGTGTCTGAGAGCGTGTTCTCTGCTCTGCTGTCCAGGGTGCTGAATTCTTTTCACTTTTAATTCTCTAAACTCTCCACAGTTGTATTTGTTTATCTAATTACTGCTGTTTCTCTTCCTCACACACACACACACACACGTGCGCGCACACGCACACATTTCCAGTTACACCTTTAGACATAATATTCGCTTAATGGTTGTTTTGACTGTAAATCAAATAAAAGAAATAATGGCCTCTGATTCTTTCACGTATGTAATTCAAATGAAACACACACACACACACACGCACACACACTCACAGTGAATGGAAAATTCATTGGCTGTTTGCCCCACTCTGAAACCATTTGAAGCCACAGTGGTTTATTAAATATTTGTTTATTCACATAACTTGAATCCAAAACATAAATTCTTAACAGAGATTTCATGCACCACAGTGAGTGTTTACGGTCCAGCACAGATTACACACTCGCACACAAGGAGCCATACATTAATTAACACTTTAAAAAATGTGAACAATTCTTAATTGAAACATTACATATTATTCTTCTCTGTAAGAACATCTTCTGCCAATGTGGTGCTCCAGTCTCTTCTGTGTAGTTTAAATTCTCAGCCAGGTCTGCAAAAAAACAGCAAAAAAAGAGTCAGAAGATTATGGTCACTTCACATAATTAAGAGTTTAAACAGAACTGCTTAAGAGCATAGCTGTAATTTCCTGCAATAACTGGAAGGAAATGATGATAAAACTTTAACATGTCTGACTGTAGCCACTGTACAAAAGACTGTCCGAGTGTGAGGTGTGTAAAAAACGCAGTAGAGTAATGATCATAGCGCTCTAATGTGTCCATACATTTCTCGCTAGTCAAACACGGAATAAAGGACGGCCGATCAATCTTTCTTTTCTCTCCCACAATGAGTCTTTGCAAATAGAGTGTCAACTCTTTCACAGTTTAAAAATGATACACAGAGGATCTCTTCCCTTTTATCACTGTAGGGGAGCAGATCAGATTCTTTCTCTGTCAATTTCACCCCACTCTCCCATGCAAGCCTGGCCTTTCTCTCCTGTGTCTGCACAACGCAGGGTTTGTCCTTTTTGTCTTTTTGTTGCTCTTTGATATCTATTTTTTTCCCCCAGACTCACTATTTGGACTTCATGCAGCTTATGCAAATCACTTTTCTTTTATTTCTCACTCCCCTTCCAGCAGCATGCAGGACTAGAATGGAAACCAAAAACACACGCACGCACGCACACGCACACACACACACACACACACACGTTTTGAGGGCCACAGTCTAGGCACTCAGTAGAAGAACACACAGCCAACTGGTCTTGTTTGGCTTAGTCTCAAGCTTCCTTGTTTTATCTCACACACATTTAACACAATTCAACTTAGTCTACATTCACCTCATACATTCAGACTCCATTAACATCCCCTACACACACAAACACACACTTGTAGTAAGAAGAGTTCTATAATACCCCAAAAGGTTTATATTTTTTCATCCTGTACAGAACAATTTAAAAATTAATTACAGAACCACATAAAACAGGTTCCCAATAACTGTAACAAAATAATTTAACCATTTAAAAAACATACAAACATTTGAATGCTTCTTTATTATCGTTTTGTGTAATCGATGCCTTTACTAAAGGACATAGTAATAAGAACTTAAGCCCAACTCTAAACCTAACTTTAAACTCAGGGGCATGTATTGTATTGCCCTGAAAATGTATGAAAACAAGTAAACGTACACACACTCTAATGCTGAAGCTTTACACCGGACTGGGAGGTGCGCTGATGTTGAGTATGTGCTGAGGCTGTGTGCAGGGGTCTTCCAATGGGGCTGTATGGCTGCAGACAGTGGACTGAGGCAATGGCTAGACTGGATCTGTGGGGGGGCTGTGTAGTATAAGGGGGGCATGCAGCAGCGCTGGGGGTGAGTGAGGGGGTGTCTGCTGAACCCGAGGCTCTGACATTCCCAGGCTCTGGGGCCGTGCTCAGCTGCAAAGGACAAGGGGGGCAGGTGGGGGGGTGGTGAAGGGTGGGGGGACACATCTCGAGACGGCCTTGACAGCACCGCCTTTTCACAGCCACATTACTGAGGCAGCCAGCCTCCCTACCATAGCAACCTCCACACAGGTCAGAGGGTGAACGGCTCTGACTGAGAGGGGGAGAGAGAGATAGAAAGAGAGACTGTGTGTGTGTGTGTGTGTATGTTGGACTGGCCACAGTCAATGTGCTTCTGTAGCAATGAACTTGAACTTTGTGTGCAAATGTAGAGACAGAGATCCACACATTTATGGTGAAGGACAGAAAAAATTGTCTCTTGACTCTGGTCCCTTTATTTTTCTTTTTCTAAAAAGTAATGCAATGAATACAGTATAAGAATAAGAACTTTTTCAGACAGTGTAGAGTATTTTGTTAGATGATTGTTCACAATTAGTTTCAATATTCGGAATTTATTTTATAATTCATACTTTAAATTATTACTGTTACATAAATATTAGTTACATTGCTTAGCTGATGGTGATATGTAAGGTATTCCTTTTATCAAGGGTGTCAATATAATAACCAAAGTTTGCATTTGGCTCCCCAGAAATACATCAGAAACGAGGACCAGAAGGATTCTGGTTTTATCATTATATCTCTCATTTATTCTTTCCACATCTTTTACTATTTCAATTGACAAATGTCATTAGTATTCCAAAGAGGAATAAAACTTTTGATAAAATGTGTAACTTCTGCAAACTGTGGCTCAGCACACTCTCCTTTCCATTCACTGATAATAATATTAACACAGCTTACTGTAAATCAAGTGTCATTCTTCTAATCGACTGCGCACAATAAATCAAGAACAAAAAGAAATAAACTTTTTTAAGAAGACAATGAAAAAGACACTTAAAGATAAAAAAAAGCAGGTCACACTCCAGCCCACCCCTCCCATAACCCCTTGTGTGATTATCCATCAGCGCTGTATTAGCAGCTCTGACCAGTTCTAATTCTTCCTCACTCTCATCTCACTCTCAGTGTAGGACCCCTGCCTCCGGGTCCCTCATGCAGACAGCCTCTAATCTGAAAACCCCGGACTGGAGGAACTTCTCTGTCTTCCTGGGAGATACTTAAGACATTCTTTGTGATAGATTAGTCTCGGCCAAAGTTGCATTAACGGACAAAGATTAGGCCTGACCTACATTGGATGTCATCCAAGGCTTTGAATGGCGTATGAGGCTGGTTTAATACTCCTACCAAAGCTGGTGGATCCTTCGTATTGTCCACACTTACATGTACCAAAGGCCTTGCCTTGAGATGACCTGAGGACGGACATCTAATACAAATATAAGGACAAGTCTCCTTCATCATAGGCATTTTTCAGAATGTACTATGAGAGGAACGTACGGCTAAAAAGGCATTAATATGGTGTGTATATGTTTGTGAAAACATATACGCACCATATTAGTGAAGTGTGTCTGCTGTTTGTCTGTCAACCCCCAGCTAGTGTGAACACCCAAATCATCCCTGTTGTTGTTCCCATGCAGAAAATGAGGATTTACTGTAACTCATTAAGGATGCAGGAGTTATCAGCGGTGCCCCAATGACACACAAAGACTGAAATCTTGCGGTTTGACCCCCCAGGCACTTGACCTAAATTTGAGCTAACTGTGCCTAATCTGGAGTTTGTTACATGTATTAAATTGTATGTGTCAAATTCCCCACTCTCCTTCATAGTTCATTAAAATAATCTGCTGTTATATAGAGTGAAATAATAAACCTCGTATACCTTCTGTCTCCAAAATGGTAAAAAGTTCATGTTTATTGTACCTTAATGTAAGATGTATTCGGTAATTCCTGATTAATCACAGGCGATTTCAGTTGCAAAAGGCATTTTCAAGTGATGTTAAAATGGACAAAAAAACAATTTTTAATATGATAGTGAGGCTTTAGCACAAGAAAAAATTACACACTGAAACCATACAAAGAGCGTTTGCTGCAGATTTGACCTCCATGCTTTGGTCCCTGTGCCAGCTGACAGTAGCATCTGTTACACACACAAGACTTATGGACCTCCTCTGTGTCTTGTCTGGACGTTGCAGATGCTGATTGTGTTTGCAAGGGGGTCTGCAGGCCACAGTGCAGCGTTCTTACTTTTCAGTACTGGGCAGACAAAACTTAACGTGGAGTCTTATCTACCTGTCAGTGTCACCCACCTTCCCCTCCCTTCCATCATCCTCTGAAACTATTGATCCCAAGCACACCAGCATCTTCGCCTTGGTCACTTTCCCCTGCCCTGCTGTTTATATCCGTGATTTATTTTCGCCCACTGCTGCTACCATACATCCCTAGCAGAGGCTCTCTTTATCTTTGTTCCCTAATTATCTGCCCCTCTCTCTCTTCTCTCTCACTCATTATTTGCACTGAAGAGTTAAAATTATATAGCGTCCCACTGTTCAATGTCATATGACCTTCATCAAGATACACAAGTCTGCATATGGACATGGTTTGTAGAATATGTTCAGAAACCAAATTAATGCATTATTTCCAGTTTTATCCAGTTTTAACAGCTTTAATAGTATTTCAGATTTGAAGTACATCGCTAAGACTCAGACTCATTAACCTTTCCAGTCTTACGCTTATCATTTACTTATTAATGTTAAGATTGAGAATATAAGGAGATGTATTCATAGTAATAAATGATGTGTTATTACCTAAGAGTTAATAAGAAATGCATCCTCCGCATAGAACATAAATGAGTGTATAAATATAACAATATATTTTTTCTGTAATTGTTAGAGTAGAATTTACATTTTTAGTTTATCACATCAAAAAACAAAACTATAGAAAATGTGCCATATAAGCTGTGTATGGTTTTTCACTGTTATATGGAGCAAAAAAACAGTAACTGTGTACTAAAATATGCAGAAGTGCGTGCTCTGTTGATGATGTAGATTCAACAAAACATTTGACCATGGTGCCCAAACTTTTGCACATGACTGTAAGCTCTGAGAACTGTAAGTGTCTGAGAACATAATATAAAATACAGCCAGCCAGAAAAAGATGCTACAGCACAGTAAAAGTTTACTGCTGGTGCAGTGTGTGTGTGTGTGTGTGTGTGTGTGCGTGTGCGTATGTGTGTGTGATATAGTGTAAGGTGTACATTTAAGTGTCAAACTACTTTTGCATGCTGGACAGTGGTCACACGCTCCTTTCACACAAACCACAACAATCAACATCTCCATCTCTGCCAGACAAGCATGAGGAGTGAGTAGACCAATTAACATGATCAGGGGGCCTATGGCCGGCTCCTGTACACACATACGTATGTACACACACACACCACACATACATATGCTCTTGCTCACAAAAGCTCTCCGATCTGCATAACAGTCTCATGTCTTTGGCATCTGGTTGTGTCTGGTCTGCTTCGGGCTTTCCCACCCTGCCCCCCTTCAAGCAGCGCAGGAGAAGTACCAGTCCTGACAATGGTGGGAACGAGGTTCTTTATGAAGGGGGGGCCTCCATTGAGGGAGGGAAGATGCGAGTGGGGCAGAATAATAATGGCAGACACCACGTTCTGTTCATTAAGGCATGGTGCTGCAGCTGCCGGCCCCATGGCAGTCTGCACCCATCGCGCCCCTCGCGCCGATTCAAAATGGAGGCCAAGAGCGCCAGGGGCACGAAGGTGCTGCTTCAGCCACGGCCAGAGAACCAGACAGTCAGAGAGCAGAGGGAGGGAATACGCCGCCGCACTGCTTTCTCTGAACATTTGCATATTGCACAGCTATGCAAAGCCATTATTACAAGGGAATCAAACAGCGATGACCTGCTATAATAATGTACACACTAAAGATATAAGCTCCTAAGCAGTTCTTGGCTTGGACATTTGATTTTATTTAAAAATGTTTGAAAGAACTGTTTTTGGCACCTGTGTTCACTTGCATAAAACATCTTTAGTATTATTCTGAAATAAAATAATTAAAGGTTTAATTCACAGCTGAAATTTAAATTCTGAAAGTGCTACAAAACGGAAAGTGCTGTGAAATGCATGTAAAAGGTAAAGTTCAATTTAAATGTGTTGTGCAAGAGCCCACTGGAATTGTTTGGCAGGTTTTTTTACAGTTAGAAAAAAATACATCAGTTTCAGCTAAAACCTGTAAGAAGTAAACTTGTATGGTGCATTTGCATATCATCTATAAGGTCTTTGGGAAATCTGATGTAGTTTGGAGATCTATTCAGTTGCTCATTCGTTGTGCTGTTCTTTCTCTGTTTCTCTTATACAACCAATTGACATTTTTACCAGCAATAACTCCCAGCTGAGGTTCGTAATGGAGGAAGGAATGGAGAAGAGTGAAAGCTGCAGAATGGTGCTGGGTGCAGTTTGCACAGAGTGTATGGGAAGTGCCTCTGGGATGCTGCCTCTCTCATTCACACAGAGAGGCTCAGGCTTTGGCCCTTTCTTTCCTTTCAATGCAACTATGTCAAGAGGATCTTTGCTCAGCCCCACTCATTAGCAGCACTAGTTGCTTTATTGTCTCCTCTCTATTTTTTTCTCGTTATCCACCCCAACTGCAAACAAAACTATTTACTTTAAGGGGAAAAAAACGATTTCATTTGTAGTGCGTTATAGATGCAAATTTCCCACTGGTCTGCCCCCCTCCCCCCCAAAAAAAATGTTTCACTGGGAATCTAAACATGCTACTGCAACACTCTTCCAGAAGGAAGATTCAGTGCATTTTATCATGGCTGTATATATATTTAAATGGTAAAATTGTAAAACATTAGAGACCTGTTACAGAGGTTAATGCGTGATTTGCATATTTAAATCTAAACTAATCAAGCTCTAAGACTGTATTTTAATGTGCAGTCTGTGTTTCACATTTGAATAAGAAAGCATTGACTATTATAGAATCCCTATCAGCCTGGATATTATTAGCAGAGGCGAAGAGTGAAATATCGTTTAAAAAAAAACACCAGTCACTAATCAGTAAGGTCTATTGTATAATAATAATATACTGTAGCTGTCTGAACAAAAAAAGCTTAATATTCAGTTAAACACTTGGAAGTTAACATAAAGAGATTCAATTCTTCGTCAATTTGGACCCTTACTATTTGTGCATTTGTCAGGAAATTTTAAACACGGGGCCAAATTTTAAATCAAGGGTCCAAGGACAGAAGACATTTTCAAATTATGTAAAAAAACATTTAAAAAATTGATATTCACTGTTTAATTCAGGCAGTGACAAATGAGTACTGCTATAACACTGTACAGTAGGGTTCAGTGATGCAGTATAAGATATAATTACTATAATCACTTGAGGCCTTTATGAGAAATAACCAAGAAAAGCACAACCCACCAAAAGCCTAAAAGCTAATCACGGTGTTTCTTATGTGAATTAACTCTCAGATGTGAGGAAACGAAGAGTCAGTGAGATGTGGTCAAATTAAGGTTACATGGTAACCATGCGGCATCAACAAATTCTGCCCAGCCCTTAACGAATGGCGCTTGATGCTCGTTCACATGTTAGAAAAGCACAAAGCGATCGAACAAAGAAAGATGGCAGGGTATGCTGCAATCGGTGCCAGTTCATTTGTTTTCTTTGCCTCCCCTCCTCCTGTGCAGCGATCACGTCCCCCTCCCCAATAACCCCCTCCGCTAATTAGTACAGTAAGATCGAATGGGCGAAGAGATGAGCTCGCTGCTAGTTCAATCAAATTCATACACACAAACACACACACACACACACACACACACACACACACACACACACACAAACACACACTCAAATAAAAAAAGACCATGATGCAACTCACCTCGTGTGCCAGTCCAGCCATCTTAGCTGTTTCAGAGAGATTTCCCTCAAGATGGCCTCCCTCCCTCCCTCATTCCCTCATTGCGCCTGGCTCCAGGGAGCTGATGGGGGCTTTGTTGCCAGTGGCACGGGCATGGCTTCCCCCGTCCCCCAGAGGGCCACAGATGGCACTGGAGCTTTCCAGGCATGAGGAGGAGGATGGCAGTCACAGATGAAGGTGGTTTCCCTCCCTGCATGCCTGTGTCTCTGCTTCCTCTTCTATAGTAAAACTGCAGCACTTCTGTCAAGTTACTTCATTACGTTGTGTAACGGACGGGGCGAGCACTATGAGGGGAGAGCCAGAGACAGAAAATGAAAACGAAGCATTACAAAACAATCCCTGTAATTGTTGCCAAGCTGGTACCATGGCAACCGCCTGTCAGTCTGTTACACGGATGCTGCATCCCATACGTCCAGCCCTGTATACGTCTGGCCAGCACAAGCGATGCCAGGACAAGGCGCCATCTTGATAAAAGAGGCTTAAAACTGGCTTAAAAACAGGACTTTCCATGGCGAAGAAAATTAAACATGGAAATCTCTTCTTTAAGACATACAGATGCTATAATTTCACAGTTATAAACAAGAAAAGAGTAAAAACCCATCTTAAAAGTTAAAAATTTAACTTTCCATGGTATTAAAAATAAAAACCAGAAGGTCATAATTTCTTTAGGACATAATTTCATTGTTATTAACAAGAATAACAAAAACCCATTTCAAATGGTCTTTTAAAGTTCAGCTAGTATAACTGATAATGTATTATTATTAATGACCTGATTATACAGCACAGTTTTGTGGAATTCAGTGGATCTAAAGACAGTTGCGTGGATCTAAAGACAGTCTTCAAAGGCTGAGTGAATTTTACTGTCTATGAAACAATTATAACAGTATTCATGTGAAAGTTTTCATACTAAGCTGGCATGATTAAATTTAATCTTCCATTACTGTGCAAAACTGAACACAAAAATACTATTTGCCACTTCGCTCAGAATTCAATTAAAGATACAATACATTACAAAACAGTGCTTCATTCAAATATTACAGAATCATACAGTAATCCCAGTAACATTTAAGATACTATAAGATCACTGTATAATACACACACACACACAAACGCACACACACACACACACACACACACACATACACACACACAAATAAAAGGTAGTTTTACATGCAAAATTTAGAGCACGTCTTTACAATGAAACTTGCATTACACACACATTCTTCCAATAATAAAAATACTACAAGAATACTCATTTCAATCTGGCCTATATCTGATCATTTAACCCATGGGGATTAGACTTTTTATATTTCCCTCTCAAATCAAATGCAGTGATGTGATATTGTTCACACTGGACTACCTGTGTTCCCCAAGGCAATATATTAAACTGATCTTTAGCTAATATAACAGTGAAAGCATTTTCATCCATTCACAAGATGTAGGTGTATCTTTTAAAGTCATTTTGACCATATTTCAATTTCAGGCATTACTGAGGAGCAAGATTCCAGCTGTGCATTTCTCTGTACCTGTCCAGAGGAGTCCAGTAGCAGCTGCTGAGAGGGATGCACCAGCCTCCAGCATGAAGAAGGAGATTTTGAGAATCAGTTCTACTTTCGGTTATCTAGCTTTATGACCTGTAGATGTACTCATACAGCTAGATAACCAAAGACAGAACCCAACCCCCAGCATGCTCTCTGCCAGTGAGAGGGAAATTTCCAGAAAAAAGAGTGCTGCCACACATCTGAAAAACACAACAGACAGAATAAAAAAGAGGTTAAGAGGTTAAATCCAACCTTGTGACACATTTCAGCCATTCAGCTGATATTATTTATAACTCTCTAATCTGTGACTACTGCAACCATCACACTACTTTTTTATACCCCATTATAAAATTACACACAAAACACACAAGTACAGAAAATGCACAAATTTGATCAAAATCAGAATCTCTGTGTGAAGAACACCAACCTGTGCAATTTAATTCTGTTTATTTTAATGCCAAATAATTCAGACAGATAGATTTATAAGACCAAATATTTAAACGCCATATTTCACAAAAATCAAACACTATAAATATGATCTCATTTAGAATTGTGTAAATTTTGACCACAGTACAATAACAATAAAACACCAATAATATAGTAACAGTAAGAAACTATTATTATTATTATTACTGTTGTTATTCCTATTATTATTATTATTAGTATTATTATTATTATTATAAGAAATGTAGATAAATCACATATATGAACATACAGTTTTCAAAATAAAAAAATTAAAACTAGGCCTGTCTTGTCAGCCAGCCAGCTGAGCTTCTTGAACGTAAAGGTACGTTGTGTGTGTGTGTGTGTGTATGTGTGTGTGTGTGTGTGTGTGTGTGTGTGTACTGCTCTGGGCTCGTGCAGGCCACACTGTACATCACTGGTGCTCTGCACCATCATGCAGCTCCATCCACGCGGCCACTCACTTCACACTAGGTCTCATTAAGACCCCCAATCCCCTGCACACGGAGAGGGTCGGCACGGGAGCCGCGGGGCTCGGGCTGACAGTGCAGGACAGAGTGAGCACCATGCCGGGCCCTGCTAGCCTCACTCCTGAGAGGTTTTTTACACACAGGCGACGATAATTAACATTTAATAAACTACACTCCAAACAGAGAAGACAGTGTCGTTTAGCCGTTTCTGTTATAAATCTCACGAAGGTTAAAGTGGGTTCACGTCTCCATGAGAGTATGCAGACTTTTAGCTGTCAGTCTGGAGGCTAGATGACTGCCTCTACTGAGATTACATTTAATGTTTTTGGGAAAAAATATAATAATAAACGAATGAGTAATAATAATAATAATAATAATAATAATAATAATAATAATAATAGCAACGCATAATTCATGAACAGTGTGGCCTACATGAGCACACAGACCTTACAGAATGCAAAACACACACACACACACACACACACACACTCAGCTCAGAACTAGCTCAGTTCATTCACACACGCACGCTGGCTCGCTATCCACCTTTAGGTTAACGAAGCTCAGTGTTGTCTGAAGTTACCAAGACTGGCCTTAACTTGACTTTACTATTTTTATTTTTAGGGGTGTGTTGCCGTATGCGATTTATCTACATTTCTTGGAATTAATATAAACATCACCATAATAATATTAATTATATCACTATTATTATTAGTAGTAGTACTAGAATCATCATTGTTATTATTATTAGTAGTAGCATCAACAACACTGGGCGACACATGAGAGCCCAGCTCCACCACTGTTATTTCTTCCTCGCCACGTGAAGGTGTCGTAAAGGGCCCACGGGGGTCCAACAGAGCATCCCTGGACGAGGCCTGGTCCAGTGCTAAAGATGCCAGTGGTGGAGATCAGAAATCTTGCAAATGAAGTCGGATTTGGACTCGGAGCGCCACGCTCAGCCGTGAACACACAAGCCCGGGCTGTTGGAAGACCCTCCGCCCCCATGTCATTATTTCTAAAGCCTGTTAGAGCAGCAGCTTTAAGTAGGTCGTGTTTTAATGAAGGTACACAAGGCACACATGACAGACCGCACTCATACCACTTATACTCACGAAACGCCCGTTCCTTCAGTCTGAAGAACCATTCAGAGGAGAAAACAACAACACAAGCTTACAAAAAGCCCTTTTTTCAGATACCTCTGTGGCAGCAGCAGCTCTCCAGACGTGAACCAGCTCCTCCATCAGTCTCTGATAATCCCGCATCAGCTCCACTTTACTCGTGAAACAATGCTATTATTATTTGTTTTCTTTCTCACTCTAATGTCCTCCTTCACGTCTCCAGCAGGTCTCCAGAAAGAACCGACCGCCCTCTCCTCCGTCTCCAGCTCTTCTGTCTCTCACTCTCTCTCCCTCCGCTTCTCCACCCTCAGTTCTTCTCGCCTGCAGTGACGTCAGCGGCCCGGGGCGACCAATCACAGCACAGAGCGGTGGGTGGGGTTGGGACTGACCAATCAGAGAGCGCCACTCGCAACAAAAAAATCCCTATCAATTAGCTCTACCTGTAGCAGGACAATTAGACTGAGAAATCCCCACTGACGTGCTTAAAAATATTAAAATCTCATTAATTTGATAAGGGGGCAAATATTTTTAGCTTAACATATTTCCCTGCTTTAAGAAAAAGTAAACGTGTTATAAATTGGAGCTGTCTTGAAATGTGTTTTGTTGCCATTCTGTAAGTTTATTAAGATCAGAATGATACGTTGATCAAAGAGCACGTGGAAAGTGTAGTGATTTAATGATATAATTTTTTTCTTAATGCACAGACATGACCTGCAATCCGTTCACAATCAGAGAAGGAGAATTTGAGCCGTTCTCCTGCAGATCTCATCAGCAAGACTCGTCCCTAAATCAGAAAACACAACATTAATAATCTCTAATTATGTTTGAAAAAATAATAAAAAGTTAAAACACAGCGAAGAGATTATGACTCGCACACGTTTTTTTAAAGATGATTCAGGCAAATGAAAGAGACTGTATAATTGTAGCATCGTAAATGTACAAATGACTTTTAACGGTCACAAATGTTTGATTATTCTGGACATTTAAAAAATCATGTAAAGCTACTTAAAAATATGATATTTAAATGTTTTCTGTGAAGGGACCTTTTGTTCAAACGACACAAGGAGTATTCAGGATTCATTTCAACTCATTTAAACTTCTGTTGTAACGTACTGTTAATTGTATAAAACATTAAGCACTCTAAATGATAGAACAAACAGTATATTCTTCTTCTTCTTCTTCTTCTTCTTCTACTTCTTCTTCTTCTTCTTTTTTCTTCTTCTTCTTCTTCATCTTCTTCTTCTTCTTCTTCTTCTTCTTCTTCTTCTTATTATTATTATTATTATTATTATTACTATTATTACTGCGCGAAAATGAAATGTGCTCTGGTAGTGTCGCTTAGAACTGAAAGAGGATGTATTAACATTTATGTATGACGTGTTTCACGTGATTAAATAAACATTTTACAGTAATTATTTACAATTATTTATTTTTCTTATAGAAAATTCTCTCCACAGCACCGCGCTGGTTTAGTAGACAATTAAAGGACGCTGGATTCAGTCTGTAGTCTATAAACTGTCCTCTCTGTAGCGGAGCTGAGTCTCTTTCAGTCGAGCTGCTTTTCTACATTCATTGATAACTATTGGTATTATCTTGTTTTCTTATATATATATATATATGCGTGTATATATATATATATGTGTGTGTGTGTGTGTGTGTGTGTGTGTGTGTGTGTGTGTGTGTGTGTGTGTGT
>JBBPDB010000128.1:5924436-5941971 GCA_037974465.1 Brachypetersius altus
CACACACACACACACACACACACACACACACACACACACACACACACACACACACACACACACACACACACATACAACCCATGCCCACATTCCCTACCACATAAGATCATGTGTGTACCCCAGAGTTCACAGACTCCTGCAGAAGACTGTAAGCAAATTCCCTATAAAATAGTTCCAAACGTTCAACAACCCTGAACAAATAATATGTTTCATGACAAAGAAACAAATTAGTGACAGGGAAGAAATGTAAATGTTTGTATATTTATATTCTATCTGCAGGAGATCTGAGAAAGATTCAAATGCTGTCTCTAAGCCATCTTCGACTAGAAAAAAATTCAGATTCAGATACTGTGTATTTTTGTGAAATGTTTGTGCCATTTAAAAATAAAATATGAATTTGTAAAAGCATTTACATATATATATATATATATACTTTCTTTGTTCTCATGCAGTAAGTGTACATAAGATTAGTCAAGTTGGCTGCCTTCAAATTCTGAATTCACTGATCTTTAAATTACAGAACAGACTGTTCAGTTAATTTAAAATCAGATAAACTAACAATTATTTGATTAAATTAAATTAAGGTAGTCAGGTTGCTTACTTAAAAAAATCTTTTAGGTGTGCTCGACTGTTTTATAATAATCATATGTACTATACTTGATGTGATACTGTACAACATGGAAATCATTTCATATTACCTTATTTGGCTTCAAATGGTTTGGCTCTCTATTTTAAGGTACGCCCTTTTTGCCACCAGCATCTTTTAGGAAAACTGAAATTTAAGAGATGGTTCTCTAAGCTAGACTGTTTGCTGCCTGTCATATTAAAGCTTTTATATCATATATGTGTTTTTATTTGCTCTTAAAATCCATAAAATATTAGCCAAAAATGTATTACTCTCTGAATAAAGGACCAGAATTATTCCTTTCGGGTTCTAAACACTCACCCTGGGGTGATGCCCAGTACCCTAAATTAAATCATATATTCTGATGCATTTTTAAAGGGTTTTGATCCCGTTGTGACTCTGTTTATGAAATTGTATCCTTTCCTCTGGGAAAACGAATGCAATGTGCCTTTGAAACCCACACATTCACAAGTGAACTGTATGGACTATATTGCACCACTTTGTGTTTTTGGGGACAAGAATGCCCCATGATCATTTTTGAGACAGTACAGTTTTTTTCATGACTGTATAATTATTAGACTTTATTTAGGTCTCACAACTGAAAATACTGCAGCTGAAGCTTTTCTCTTTTCTTGCTGCCTTCTGCTGGGTTTGAGCATGCAATTTTTAACATTTGAAATCTTGCACTGTGGTCACAAATTTATGGAGAGGTTTTACTGTGTAAAATGTGAAAGTCCTTTTAAAGGTCTAGCAATTATTACAGTCTTAGAATGATGCTAGATTATGAAAAATATGAAAACAAACAAAAATAAACACAAAGGGATATCACATTTATATTGAAGGTATCTATGGAATGTAATTGAAATATGGAATGCATGTGATGATGACACTCTTCACAGATGATAACTCTTCACTAAATGATAACTTTCGTAGTTCATAGCTATGCTAGAATAAAAGCTTTTTAATTTGTAACAGAAGAGCAAATGCAGCACAGATATAGTGTGCTAGAAATATTATGATTTTTGCAGCAAAAATGGATTGGGTATTTTCAGCTTTTACATTTCATGTTGTCACCTTAAAGGGCAAAAACACTTTAGACAGGCTCATCATAGAGCAAATAAGATGTTAAAGCTTGTCACTCTAAAGTTTTAACAGGTAACACAATAGCTAGACTATATGGTTCTAAGAAAACATCAAGTCTATACTTATGCACACAGATGTTCTGACCAGGTGCCAGCGCCACCACAGCTCACCATTTAAAGCACTGGTCAGACCAGCCACCACTTTAAAACCTCTTACAGGTGAAGTGAAATCCTTGATTATCTGGTTACAGTGGCACCTGTCAAGGCAGGTGTGGGGACAAAAGTCTAGCCCATCTGTTCTGATCCCACAGAAGAGCTATTGTAGTACAAACTGCTGAAAACACACAATACGAAGTTTGTAAAGAGCCATGTGGCAACAGTTACAATTACCTTGTTGACCCCTGTCCACCTCTAAAGCACCAACAAAGTAAAGTTTATTTATATAGCCCGTTATCACACAGAGCGATTATTCAATGGACTTTAAAGGAATATAATTTTTAAAAAATCAATGAATCAGGGAGCCAAGGAAGAAAAAAAGAAGAAAATTAAAGAATGAAAGAATAAATGAATATTAAAAGTGCAATGGAAGTGCAGACATTTAAAAGAAGGTGGAGGAGAAAATTTTGCAGCTTTTTGCAGTTCTGATACTGATGGCCAGTTAGTTCTTCCAGCGGACGCCATTTAGCTCTTTTCACCACTAGAGATCCACTAGGATCGTAAACATCAGAGATGTATTTGGGACCCAAACCATTGATTGGCTTGAACATGATGAGCAATGCTTTGAAATTGATTCTGTACTGAACTGGGAGCCAGTGTGAGGACCTGAGAACTGGAGTGATGAGGACATGAGGGCTGGACTGCGCTGCAATAGAAGTAAGCTGCCTGATTAATCATGCTTTCATTAACATCACATGGGTGTGTGATGCTGCAGTGGGGAAAAGATGACGGCAGGATGCACTAAGGGAAGAAGGCAAGCTGGGAGTGTGATGCTGAGAGTGACGTTCTGCTGAGAAACCATGGGTCCTGGCATTTCTGTGGATGTTACTTTGGCATCTACCACCTTAACACTGTTGTAGACCAAGCACACCCTTTCATGGCTGCACTGATTTCTAATAGTAGCGTTCTCTTTCAGCAGGATCATACTCACCACCAGACTGCAAAAACTGTTGCGGAATGGTTTGAGGAACAAGACACATAGTTCAAGGTGTTGATTAGAGCTCCAAATTCACCAGATCTCAATCTGATTCAGCATTTGTGGGATGATCTAAAGTCTGATCCGCTGCTTACAAGACAAGACATGCCTTGATTAATCAACCTGTTTTGGCAGCACTAAGGGTCATTAAAAACAAAAACAAACAGACTCTTAAAGAGCTTCTAATCCCATGCCATACAGACTCCAAACAAACACCACAAATAACACCATGTCTGTAGCACACTACCTGCCATGACACTTTTTTCAAGAAATCTTATTTTTCTAGTTATTTACATATATGTGTACATTTATATACTTATCCATCTGATTACTTCAATCTCACTACAGTACATTGACAATAAAGGCATCTTTATCTTTATCTTTATCTACAAAATGTAAGGCAGGTGGCTGATCGATGGCTGACACAAAACAAGAAACAAGAAAGTTCACCAATAACATCAGTGCTGTCGGATGAGCCATTAGAAAGCAATATTCTTCATGGAACATGATTCTTTTAGAAGCACCTCATGATGAAGATTGTGAAAAATAAAGTTTGTAACCCTTAATAATCTGCCTGGGATTAGTGTGAATTTTAATTAATATTACTGTGTAACTTTTTGGATCAGACATCACTGACAAAGAAAATAATGTGGAAAATTTGAAAGATAAAAATTAAAATGAACAAAGAAAAAAAATGAATAGCTCAATGCCTGTTTGCAGAAGCTGAATAAAAATAGAAATTATTTTCAGATGTGAGCATTTTTTGTTGCGTTAGTGTAAAACCACAGATTGAGTTTTTGGAGAGGAGGGCTTACCCCCCCCCCCCTAATATTCCTCAGTTCCACATATGTATGTTACACAATGATGGATTTTTAGTTTTTAGGGCATTTTAAGAATATTTCTACTGATAATCAAGTGAAAACATGGGTGAAAGGATTTACATTGTGGTTTCTTTATTTCATCCAGTTATGGTCAGCACCTGGACTACATTACTGTTTATCACATTTATCATACTTTCTGGGTTTTTATTTTGGAGCTGAAGAATCTCAGAAAGAAAAGAACAGGGATGATTTTGTGCTGTTTTGTTGTATAATAAATGTGCCAGTTAAAAAAAAAAACAATAAAAAATACACCACAAAATTCAGTTGACAATTCTTTTCAGTTGACATTCATTTTGTACTTAATTGTGCTTAAGTTGTGCTTAATGTATTACTTACACAATCTGTAAGATTTTAAAATGGTTTTAGGCTCTTTTTTATTTTTTAAATAAAACGCCATCTTCAGGTCAACACCTGGAAATTTGGAACTGAAACACAGAGAGAAAGGCTTTTATTTCAAACCTTAAAGTCCCTTGGTTGCCTTGCCCCCTTACTCTTTAAAAAAATATATATGAAATCTAAATCTAATCTAATCATTTTTTCTGGTATGAGCCTATTGTTATAGGTTTTCATTATACAGCTCTCGCCTCCCAACAATCAACAGCAGATAAATGACCTGCATTTCCCTTTTCTGACAGAGACGAAAGCTATTATATTCTATTTTGAATCAAATTATCACTGATGCTAATTCATTTATGAAAGTCCTTTGTGATGCATTCTTGGTCTACAAAAATGTTGCCCGAAATCTCTGTGATCCCACAAAAATGTACAGCTGTTGTGCTAAACCCTTAAAACACACCTACATAAATAAAAACAAGGGAAACTGAAAGATAAATAGAGAGACAGACAGAGAGAGAAAGTGCAGCGTGCAGCCACACGTCAGTCCCACCTTCGCTCAGCACTCTCTTTGCGCTCCTCCTGTCATTCACGCCCCTCAGAGGGAGGCTTTGTCCTGAGCTACAGGACACACGCACTGAAAGGTATCCAGCCAGGGCTCAGGCGGGTCTAAAGGGAAGGTGGTGTGTGTGTGTGTGTGTGTGTGTGTGTGTGTGTGTGTAGGGGGGGTTATGACTCTTTGTCAGTAGATGATTCCTGCACTGAGCTGTAAGTCACAGCTCCTCCTCTGCACAAACGCTCGGTGTGTAGAGCAGAGCAGGAGGCGGAATGGATCAGAGCTAATCCTGCGCTCTAACAGCACACTTAACCAGCTCACAGAGCACAGCTGCAGGTGGGCTGGAGTGAGACGTGCGGCCTGCAGAGCGCCAGCAAAGAGGGACTCTGTACAGGAATTGAGAAATAGCACAGTGCACAGTGGAGGGCCATGTGCAACAAACACACCAGCGTAGGGGTTAGTTCGATTTTCTTGACTCAAGCAAGCACTCACTTACAGGGAAAACTAACTAACCCTAGACTATTTTAAAAATTTGTTTTAACTGGTTAAAACCTACAAACCACTGTGAACTGACTTCCCCATCTTTGCCCACAACTGTACTACCTTGTCAACTGTTTCCAGGTTGGACAAGCTTTTCATAACATGTGACCTCAGCACAGTTTTTGTTAAAACATCTACATCTAAAGTGAGTTACTGTTAAGATAAAGATGGTGTAAATTGTGTGCTTATTATCTCCCACCCCAAATAACAAAAAAAATGGCTGAAAACCCACTTACCTGTCAACAAAAAATCTATAACTTGTTACACAAAAATATTTGGAAAGAAATTCGGATAATCCATTATTTAGGTTAGGGTGTGCCATACACAGTCAGAACCCCTGCTCCTCTAAACATATTTGCACGGGGATGTTTTGTTCACTGTGAGATACTGATATATGTTTGATGCAGAAACAACACATTAATCTACTGTTCTCTTTAAATCTAGCACATTGTTATAAAGTGCAATCTATGAGAAACAAACCATCTTGGGAAACCAAGACCAATACTTTGTATGGAGCGTCACACCATTGCTTGAAGTGTTGTAGTTTTGCTCATTTGCTTTAATGATTTTCAAGTGTCTCATGAGTTTGTCACAACATATTATCCCATGCAAAGATTGTTTAAACGATTAGTCTTAATGACTGGTAAAACTGCCTCTTACTATTGTAATGTGATGGTCAGTTCAAAGCATGTTTGATAAACAGTACTATGCAATTGTAAGGAAAAAATGTTGCATGGTTACATAGATTTGTTACATAGATATGTTTGGCTGTATTTTTACTGGGTAATGTAGCAAACCTGAGGACCCTCAGGCGGCACATTAGAGCTCATATTTGAACAGAAAAAACTCTTCAAATATTACAGAAAAACAACAGTGAACTACTGCCAATAAATCACTGTAATATTACAGTGTTTATTTCTAAGAGTGGTGTTGTGTTTTACACTGAAAACTCACTGCTGTATGGGCACTTTAAACAAATATAGCAGTATCCAATGCATAATAAAGAATAATTTAGGCATTTTGACAAAACAGATCGAATTAGATGTTTGGTGAAACTCCATAGAGCTTGTAAAACCTAGGAACATATGTAGGTGGAAGGTCAATTGTTTAGTAACAATGAAACACATAGAGCTCATGCACCAAAAAAATACAAAAATGATGTGTTGGTGTCTGTTGTAGATTCTAGAATGTTGTCTTTCTGTTCACACTGGTCCATTTGACCTCTGGTTGTTACTAAGACAACCACCTGCATAAGAATATTGGTGTTGGGTTACCAGTGTTTGGTTGGTGCGCTCTGTCCTGAATAGTGAACAATTTTCAAATTGTATTTGAGTTGACTCTCAAGTCTAAACACTACACTTCATTACTCATGATAGAACCATGAGACAAAATGTTTTTCTACGTTAAACCCTGTCCCTGACATAACAGCTACTCACAATCCCTAAAATTATTTAAAGTAATGACATTTTTTCAAACAGAATTAGAGATATATGACTGTATCTGTGGTGACAGGGATAGATGAGCTCTACCCAGTTTATTGAAGTGTTTATGGACTTCTTTCAGCGGTTTACAGGGCAGTTAACGTAGGCCATGCACAAGGCTTTCAAAGGTTTTCTTGTCCTTGGGTTCCTTTTGACTTTGGCCACTAAACACATTTACGAATTCTGGATTGAGTGGAAAACACCTGTACGTATAGATATAAATCTTTATGGGTACAGAATAGTCATGCATGCCTTTTTCTGCTCTGTGTGTATGATTTACCTCACTAATTAATCTAAATTTGTGATTTTCCGTCTCTCTCAAGAATGAATGATGGTATGAGTCACTGTGCATTGTATCTGGTGCTTAGCATGCACAGTGTACAACCACCCCCCAATTCCAAACGTTGTTTCTCACACGCTAACAGCTCCACCCAAGTGCGCTTTCCCCACTTTCCCACCCTTCAGCTCAGCATGGCTGTCAATCAAGCCAGAGCGCTGATCCAGACAGGCAATCAGTCATCAGCCATGAAAAGAGCCCTCTCTCTTCCCTCCTTACCCTCTTTTAACGCTCTTTGCCTCCTTTATCCCTCCTGTCCCCTCTCTTTCTGAATGGGCGTGACGGTCTTAATCTCCCACACTCCTTCTCTCAGTTCCCGCCGCTGTCTCGCTCGCTCTCCACCATTGGCTGCCTTAATCACCAGCAGGGCAGACAGTGCTGGCTTTTTTTGGTGGAGCACAACATCAAGACCCCTCCCGCTCCCCGTCACCCCCCGCCCCCAGGTCCCAGCTCAGTGTCCTCAGGGTTGGGGCCCCCCCTCAGCCTGGGGCCCTTTCAGCTTTGGCAAAAGGATCATGTCATGAAAGGGGCTTGATTTAGTTTTAACAAGGTGCTGTGTCCGGCCTTTAAGTGGCAAATGAATAAACATAAGACGAGAGAGGCCTGCGGGGTGGGGAGTGGAGGGGAAGGCCCTGAATACGCAGGAGGTGGGGAGCGAGCTATTGGAGCGTAAGAAAAATGGGGTGCGCTCCCTCTCTCCCTCTTCTTCTCCACAGTAGCCCAGAAGCAGTTAATTAGAGCGCTTTCTCTACTCACATGGCTGCTGAGATCAGAGTGGTTTACACCCAGGCCCCCTATAGAGACAGATTACGGCCCGCTTTCTTCACCATTCGCAGGAAGAAAAATATTTCTGATGGCTGGCTCGTAAGCAGAATCAAAAGGTTGCAGCATTCGAACAGGAGACCAGCATGGAAACTTTACTCTTTTAAACGCAAATCCCTCACATGATGTTCTTCCATGCTATTCCATTCAGTTGTATTGTACTGTATTTTCTTTGACATCTAGTATTGTATTCTTTTCTATTCTATCAGTATCCTGCGACACAAGGATTAGTTGATCAGGCAGAGTTTCTCCTCTATAGAAATATTGCTATATCTGAAAGATATCATCATTATTACAAACAAAATACAAACATTTCTCTACTGCATCACCTGTTGCACACTGTAATGCAGCCCTTGACCCTTATTGACCTTTGATCTGTCTCATTATTGCACACAACCAAAGAGACATGTGGCATGGTCATCTCCGACATCATTCTGTTGACCTACACACGCAAAGATCATGACCTCTCACCCTACTAAGAGTCTGACTGGCCACAGACCTGGACAGAAACGTGTCCGGGGAAAAAGGGGGAAAAAAATGATGCTGCAGCACAGCTTCATATAATCAACCACCACATACAGTTTAGTCTGTATAATAGATTTAATAAATTGGTAAATGTTGAATTTACCATGTACCATTTAATTTATACAGAAATATTTAAGAAATAAAATAAAATACGGGTTCCATACAATTCTGAAGAAATCTTACAAAATAAGAATTATTCAGTCCCCAGAATAAGAAATGAATCTTATAAATGAATCTGAATCTCCATAAAATCTTTTTAAAAACTGTAATCTGGGATTTTAAGAATGAGAGAAGGAGTGCTGGCTCTGTGAATTAAAACAAGACGAAATGTAATATAATATACAATATGTGTTAAACAAGGACCAGAAATTACAGGCAGGTTTTACAGGCACACTTATTTCAATGAGACCTGCTTTACTAATTTTAACAATTCAGCGTTATCATTTGAAATCATTTATTTGATTTATTTAAACTAGATTATATCTTTCAATGATAAAAATATATTTTTTGCCAAGCAGCAAGAGTACATGATGACACAAAATAAATTCACTGAAAAAAAATAGGAGGTATACGAGTAATATTTGGGGGAAAAAAGCACAATTAGAAGATAGTACTGTAAATAAACAGAACTGGCTGTGACCTGTTTGTGTTAGTGAAATGCTGTTTAAAACTGCATTGCAGAACAGTGAGGGTTGGCATCACTGTGCAATTAATTCCAACAAAGCAGGAACAAGCCTGATTCCACTTGTTTAACGTATAAGTCTTAGTCCTACAACTGATCAGATGTGCTTGAATTGGTGGAATGAAAAGCTGCAGCCGACTGTTTATAAGACTGGACACTGCTGTAGAACCCCAGGGTCTGACAGGGAAACTGGGGGCATAATTTTTTTAAAAAGTTATGCAAACCATATTTTGAAGTGCTTGAAAAGCTATGTGCATAGGTCTAAGCTACAGATTACATTAAATACCTACTGATTCACTGTAAATAACATCTATAATTACAATAATATAGTCATAAAGTCAAGGCAACCCAAATTCTTCAAGCAACTTTAGTAAATCTGACTGAGAAACCACAGGCACTGGTGAATCATCTCTGTGTTTGAGGGAAACCAGAGAAAAGGTCTTCCTCTACTGCTGCTGGTAGGGAGGAGCACATGGTCCGAGGGTCCAGACTGATGGGACACTGCTGTTCCAGGGTTAGTGCTGTTCGACCGTGAAGCCGGTTTCGGCTCTGTGAACGGGGAAGAAAGAATAAGTCATTTTACAGAATTCTTTAAAGGAATGATGGTGAGTTTGCGCCACCTTGTGGCCTGTGAAGGCTTGTGCTCAAATCACACTTGAGGGGTTTTTGAGAATAGACAAACCACTTTAGTTCTCTTAAGTTGTTATATAAATAACATATGTGAGTACAAAAACCTTTTAAAGGTATAAAAAATTTAAATATTTGATAATTCATTCAACATCTTTACATTCTTGTGAAAAAAGTTCACACACCTTATAAATAAAATTTATATATAAATATAAGAACTCGCTGAAAGATAGTCAAACATGTTCTTGCCATTTTTCTGGTATCCATTTTTTTGTTTTGTTCTTCTTTAGACAGACAGGGCCCATATGCTACATTTTATGTATAAGTCCCCTTCTGACGTTTGTTTGATTTTATGTAACAATACCAGCCATAATTCATGATTTCCTTTTTATCTCTTATAATTAACCAGACTGCCTTTGGTACCATGTCTGTGCTTCCATTTATGAATGCTACAGACTACATCTTCAGTACTATATAAAGAAAGATACTTTTTATATTTCAATACAGTTAAATTTACATTTATGTCTATATCTGCGCAATTTTCAGAACTTTTATAAAATTCTAAACTCACATCTCTGGATGCTTATTGGTCACCGTATGATTGTTATACGTTAAAACAGGATCAGCAGTCTCTTCTTCTTCAGGCACCTAAACAGAGGATAAAAAATATTAAAATGTATATATACACACACACACACACACACACGTCCTCAGACGCGACTTTCAGTCACCTCCTCCCTCACGTCCCTCATGCACATGTTTCTGTGAGGCGTAAATTTTACAGGCTGAGACTTACGAAAGCACTTTGTGTTAATGATGACAGAAGGGTTTATATTTAGGCAACAGAACATGGAGATAAAATCTTACCTCCCAGTACACTTCGTCATCAAAACAGTTATCATCCGTCGGACCCCCCCACATAGGCATTCTCAAGATTAGACCTAGGGAGAGAAGAAATGCTGTGTCAGCCATTGCATCATACTAGATGCGCTTGAGCCACACAAAATGAAACAGACTGATCATACGTTATGATATATCCCATATACAGTTGTGTGCAAAAGTCTCAATGCACTCTAAGACAACACACTCTACACAGAACACACGTTTCAGGCAATTTTAATGTACATTTTCTGTTTATTTGTAAGTACCCTATTGGGGCAAAAATCCAAAATGTACATATTGTACATCGATGTCCAATATTGTGCAAAATGTTCATGAATATTGATAAGGATGACTTTTCATTTGACCTTTACAGTGCGAACAAAAGTTTGTATATATATATGTATATTCTCAACCTTTTTTCACACTGTAAAAGTCAACAGCGGTTTTCAAGTGATTAAAAAAAGTATTAGTGGTGGGCGATATGGCCAAGATATCATATCACAATATTTTTTACAGTTAAATCATGATTTTGATTTTATCACGATATTTGATTTGTAACTATTGATTTTTTGTACTATTCTGCAAGTTACTGCGCAGTTCTTTAGCACTATACATTTTACAACTATTATTCTTTGTAAAAATGTAGTCTAAATGAACTAAACAGCATTTAGGCCAAATTCCTTTGATGAACAGATGTATATATGTATATGCATATATTGTTCTATGTTCAATTTAGTCAATAAATAGTCATGGTGTGTTAAAATGTGAGGACTTGTACTTATTTTCAGGAAAATGTAAATTTGACCCAAGCTTTTCCGCGCACTGAAATATATCCCAGTTCATTGCTGGTTAGGTGTGTCTGTGTATGCTCACAACAAAACCCAAGACAAAGCATACATCTAGTTTAAACTCTTCAGATAGACACATATCTATAGCAGTTGTTCTACCAGATGATACACTTCTGGTAATTCAAGCATTCCCCTCAATCACTGGCCTAACAATGCACAACATGGGTTGAGCAGCAGCTTATTTGTTTGCCTTGGTCCTGGTACATACTATACTTTAACACAGCGTTTCTCAAACTTATTTGTCCTGGGGGCTGGGGTATTATTATGGTCCTATGCCTATAAGAACCAAGATTTTTTTTCACCTAGATTTATTTTCAATTTGTGTGTTTTATGACTATTGAACACTTGGACTTTGAAATGATGGACTTTTGAACACTTGGACTTTGAAATGATGGTGCTGAACGTGCAAACGGACAATTAACCTAAATTAAATTACAGGTCATTCACTGACACGGATATTTTGACCCCAAATTAATTTAAAATCAACATTCTAATGTGATGGGTGTGTCTGCTTTCTCACCGCTAACGGGTCGAAACAAACAAGACACGCACTTCTGCGTTTTTCTGTTTCTGTACTTTGTGTCTGTTGAGTGAGGAAAAAGTGGTCTCACACAGATCCGTGGAACGGTAAATCAAGGTTGTTTTAACTGCATCTCACTGCTACCCAGCATGGCACGAGAGCTCCAAAAATTCCACGAGAGCTCCTGGACCACAAGTGGCAGATCACTCCTCTCTCTCTCTATACAGCGGTACCCCACATAAGGAACTCAGTCCGTTCCAGCGGCGCATTGGTTCTGCGGGGAGTTTATTATGCTTTGTCTTCATCCGAGACACGTCTGGCCAAATTCAGCTATTTTTTAAAATGTGAAACGCATTCTGTGAGTCACGTGTGCAGTCGCGGTGGCATTCATTATGCGGAACGTTCGTTCTGTGAGGCGTCCGATAAGCGGGGAACCCCTGTATATTTATAACAAAGTATAACCATATACACGTCTATGGCAGGAGAGCTGAACATTCTAGAATGCTGAAACAAGGGGCGGGGCCGTGAAGTTGAGGGGGCGGGGAAGGGGCGCACAGTAACAGAAGCATTAAGAAGCGAGGTTCCGCAGACCGGCAGGAGGCCCATAGTTTGAGAAACGCTGCTATAGCCCATCCAGACCCCTTCTCTCAGCTTAGGCAAGCTTAATGTAAAGTGATTTCTAGAGTTCTGGAGGGCAAGAGTGTGATTTTATTTTCCCCTGTTCGATTTTTGCAGGTGACACTGTATTGTGTTCCAGTAACTTACAATAATACTCAGATTGAAAGCCAGTTTGTCCTCTACTCATAGTGTGCGTTTCCAAAAGTAGTTCAATCTGGCCTGTGAACATCTAAACTACACTCGTTCCAGAGTGATGCTGGTCTGACAAGGTCTTTCTCACTTAAAGACATTGTCAATTTTTTGTATGCTTGCCTTCCAACAGGTGGCAACATCAACAGAAACGCACAATGCAAGCACTCTATCAAAGATGGAATGTAGTCTTCATCCTGAACCTCAGTGGGACCAGAGAAATCTCCAGAAACAACAGAATGAAATTTACCTTCACTCCAAACTTCCCCAGAAACTGAACATTTATAAAGCTAAGCTCTATCAGTGTCTCATAAAATTGGTTCTCAGTGCAACATGCATGTTTTAAACTCAAAATTAGATAGATGCTCCACTGAACATACAGTTCAGTTTATTTCTGTGCCACATTGAGAAACTGACACCACGTTATCTCCAGAGAACGAAGGGTCACATTCCATGCGTTCATTTTTCACTCTGATGAAACACCTGTGAGAGGAAAACTTCTCTCTCCCATTCATGGGGACACACACGTGCACAAATACACAAGCATGCATTCACAGCACATGCAGTGTCACTCATTCAATTGCTTAATCACACTTTCACTGAAACACTTTCACTGTAAATATACTGGTGTTTGTCTGTCTGCTTTATTTGTGCTGGTGGCCTAGTGGGTAAGATACTTGCCTCTGGACTGAGAGGTCATGTGTTCGAATCCCACATTCCGAATACCACCGCTGGGTTCCTGAGCAAGACCCTTAACCCCAAATTGCTCCAGGGAGACTGCCCCCTGTAGTCAGTCAGAATGGCGTAACTGTAGAATAGACTGCGTTAATAAAGATTTCATTTATTGTCTCAATTTCATTCTAATACTGGTTGAGGGCATAATCTGTGTAAAAAATGACTTTTGTTAAGCAGCTTTCATAACTCAAATTGTTAATTTCACCTTCTCTGGTTAGAAATGAAATATTGTAATGTTTATAATTTGATGAGACTCTTAAATCAAATTGACATACTGCAGCATGGCTGCTGTGCCTCCTTTAGCCCGACAGAGCAGTGTGTGATTTGCCCCTAACTGACATTCCAGAGTACGGTTGGCTATATGCTCTTGTCGGCAGTGTTCCTCTCTCCTTGTTGACACTTAATGTGCTTAACTGGGGGCGTCACATAGAACTTGGCTAGGTCACAGAGACAAAAGCACCTTTATTCACCCAGGTGCAGGATAGGTGCAGTTTGCAGGCTCATTGCAGCCCATCTGTTACAATATCAGGGGTTAAACAGGGATGAAGCATACCACAGCGGAGAACTTGCACCTTGCACCTTGGCCCAAAGTTCATTGAATTGTCCTCCTAGTATCAATCTCCTGACCATATAAGTAAGTACTGAATCCTTGCTGCTGCTGCATGGTTTGTTAACTTGAATTTCTTCATTATGTTTTAACATTCAAGTGCCCATCTTACACCGTTATTTTACTGTTAAGTCATTCCAAGGCATTCTGTCTGATTTAACATATCCAGACACAGTTCTTAACTATGAGATAACTATAACAAATATTTGTTCACACAGTAAACCTGGTCCATGTGAATCTTTTTTTTTTTACTAAATATGACCACCTTGCATAATTATGTCAAGCCACGCCACACATTTGCAGCTAGCGATGGCACACATGCCCTCAATTGCCCCTTATGTGTAATTTCTGCATAAGCAGCTCCAGCAATTCAGTAGAAAGTTCTCAGTGAAAAGCATGTTACCAAATTCGCAGTAATCTGAATAAACATGGCATATATTTGTCATATGAACTGTTTTCTCTGTTCATTTAAGTTTAAAGGCTTTAGAATGACTTCCGTCTGTTTCAGAAAATAGTCAGAAGATACTTTGATGCCAGAAGATTTTTCTGAAACCCGCAAGGGATACAAAGACCAGATGAGTGAATTAACTAAGTCATACAGATAGCAACAGATAGACGGTTAGTTTTAATCCCAGTCATGCTCGCAGTGTTCAGAACCAAATGGTTAACTGAGTTCTATTATTTCCACACTGTTGATGTCTGTGAATGGCTCCTCAACTTTCAAACACCTTCTTGAACGGAAATAGATCACCATTCGATCCCAAGACTGTTAAGCACCTCTGAGGTTCCCCTGAGCACACTATCCTCCCCGGGTGCTGTGTTTCTGACTGCTGGGTGCTTCACTGGGTTAAAAACAGAGGGAGAGTCTCATGCTGCTCATGCTGTGTGCTGTGGTGTGTTGGCGTATGACAGAACGGTCACATTGCACTTTACTTTACATCAATATTGACCAGATAGCATTTGTTTCTCAGCATAGCAGTGACATCAGCGTGGTAGAGGGATGTTTGTTCGCGTCCCCTTGGTGTGTGTGTGTATCAGGTGTAACTGTGTTGCAGGGGTTTTCAACACATTTATACATTTCCTGGAACCATTACTAGAAACCATGTACCGTGATCTTTGTTGGAGTAGAATTTAGCTCAATCTATGCACAGTTTGTTTTTCTAATCTACCTTTTCATCGAAGATTCATTTCTGACTAGCTTCTTAATAGTGGCTTGTTTTGTTTGATTAGTTGACAGCTATCAGTTCATCAGTGACATCAGATGTGCCAACCCTGCCACATAGCTGAAAAGTGAAACATTTTTGACAATTCTGTCATATGTGAACACAGCACACAGTGTGTTGCTATTGCTGTGCTGGTCCAGATATCTGATCAGTTGATGTTCCAGCATGGATGGGAGGATGATGGAAAAGGCAAGGGGTCATATTCTGCGCAGCATTATATAAGCAGCAGTTACTTAACTTACAAAGTACATTTAAACATAGAGTACATTTTTCTAATGTCCAAACAGTGTAGGTATTAGGTTGGTGTAACTGATAATCCAGCAGGTATTGTTTTGCTCATTTTGTTTTAGCATGCAACATGGAAGAGACTTGTAACAATGGGAACTGGCCTATAAAATGTTTTTGTAAGAACAGTCCTTTCCATTCTAGTTCAGTCCATTTTTAAACTATTTTTGGGGAGTTAGTCGAATGAGCAATGACAGTGGGCACTTCAAAGCACAACAGCATGAAATCAAAGCTCCTTTTTTCCCCCCATTCGTTGTTGAGCGGCAACAAGGCCCCTGATCTCTGTGCCACGGGAATCTCACGGGACGTCCACCTGGTTTTACTCGCTCTCTTCATTAATGACTTTCATATCTATTTCCCTCTCCACTGTTTTCTCTTGCTTTATCTCAGTCGTGCCTTGAAGCAACAGCCCAGAAACTGTTGGACTCTCAGCCTTCGTTCCTCTTTTCTACCCACTGATATCATGCTCCCTTCTTCCGTATCCCCCTCCCACCCTAATAATAAAGATTCTGAGGACTAAGAGGTCAGGCTGATAAATAATATAAATTCCTCCAGCCAGAGTTTGTGTTTTATTGAAGCTTTGAAGGTGATGTGGATTAGGAAACACTTTCAATGGTGGGACAGAGCACCTGGCACCTGCACACGGAGACACACACACACACCTCCTTTAGCATACTGGAATGGAAACTGTCAGAGGGGTGTGTCCTGGACCAGCGATGGGAAGCTATCAGTTAAATGCAGTGCTCTTCTTCATTGTTCTTCTTTGCAATAAAGGCACTGTTACTTTCCAAGAGTGACTTCTACACTGAGAAGCTGGTTTTGGGTAATATGTTAAAACGTAAACATCTGGAAATCCTGTTTCTCATCCTCTAAATATCCTTGATCAGATAAATGATAGAACTTTATACAGTAATTTAAATAGGTGCCAACATTTCGCTAATTGTTGTTCCTTTGTTCTCTTTCACACACCACACAATTGTTTTATTGCTCCACCTTTATTTAAGCATTGCTTTTATACAGTCAGAAAACACCGCACTTAATTATAGGCAACAGAAACAAAACATCAACTAATTAACTACACACATACATGCTCTGATCGCCACCTGGAATGATTATGATAGCACATTAAAATCTGGCAGAGAATTCCGGGAATCATGCAAATGATACAGAAACTCTACAAGGAGGGTGCCAATGAGCCGGTTTGGCAATATTTTAGTTTTCAACCAAATGAATGTAGTGAGCCGATGAGTGTTAACAGTGTCAAATGTTAACTATACAGTATTCTGCCTAGACATCATTACCATTGTAAATGACTAAGGGAGTCAGAGGAGAACTTTTAATCTAAAATTGGACGATTCTGCGGATGATAATTGTATGTTTACATTCACATAATTTAGTGATTGATGAGATATTGCAGTTGCAGTTCTTTTCAACATAATAGGGCAGCTGGTGGCTTGTGGTGAGGGAGTTGCCCCTGTGAAGATGGTTATTGGATCGAATCCCAGGACTGCTATTGGCACCACTGAGGTTCACTTGAGCAAGGTAACATCCTCATTCTCACTGACATGCCACTGCCTCACTTGATGAACGGGTTAAATGCAGAGAAGAATATCACATTGTTCGCACTGTGTGGTGTGGTGTGGACATGCATGTCCATAAGGAGCCATTTTACTTTACACTGCGGTATATAAACTAAATAAAAGGTCAATTCATCTGCTTCCAACCAAATGAATGTAGAGCATCACTGGATGTTAACAGTCTCTAATTCTGTTTATGCAGAATACTACACAGTAGGGCTGTAACGGTACACGTATTCGTACCGAACCGTGACCCATGTACTGTGATGGTTCGGTACGAATACATGTACCGTTACTGCCCTACTGATGTCTTTCGGGGAATACATGGTACGACGGAGAAGAAGTGATTGAAGTAATGCGGAATCACA
>JBBPDB010000128.1:5950433-5962036 GCA_037974465.1 Brachypetersius altus
GTATCTTTAAAATACAATAATAAACGTAAATCCAATGTGTACTCGCAGCTTTATTAACAGCATTTTCATAACGAGCCAACAACATAACGCGGGTAACATCCACGTTGTTTGTTCTGTGCAGCCGGCGGACCGGTACCACAGGACCCACGGCCCGGGGGTTGGGAACCACTGAATGGACTATATGCCAATGCGTGCGCTGACGTACTTCCGTTTAAATTTCAGCCTACGCGTCTAAGCTAGTGAACAATGAGAAGAATTAAATACCAGAAAATGCGTGGTACAACAGCCGAGCATTGCTGTGTGCTATTATACCAGGCTTCTAGTAAGTACATAGTATGTACATAGTTTCTTTACTTTTCCTTCGGATGAGGAGATAAGGCGTAAATGGATCTTCGCTATCCGGAGGGATAAGTTTGCCGTAACGCCTCACACCAGGAATTAAGTTTACGTATTTCCGGTTTTCGTGAAAAAGGTCTATAGTGGGCTTTGCGTATTTATTTATTGATTTTAAAGAGCAGAACCAGGAAAAATAAATGAATTAAAGTCTTATACGACTTCCACCCATTACATTTATTAATCTTTGGATAAACAGTAGTCCATAAATGATATAAAAACTGCATTGAATAATGCAGGCATTAAAAGTCCTGTAAAGGCACGGAGTGCATAACTTCAAACAGTGTGTTTGCTGATAAATAAAAGTGTAGAAAGAGGAAGTGTGGGAGCCCCTCACCCCCAATGTTCAAAATCATTTGAAAGGGATTTACATACAACTAAATGCATGTGCCACAACATCTCAAAGCAACATCAGCTTACTTGACAAAGTAAACAGACGGATGACTGGAATGCAAAGGGACAGTGCTCACAAGTCAGATACATGGAATTAGCAAAATAAATGGAAAAACAATATTATGGAATGTAATAACGGAATGGTAGCGATGTGGTTTCTGCATGTGTGCGTTTTTTCAACGTGAATGTGAAAAACCTCGCTGGGAAGCAGGAGTCTGCCGCTCAGTTCATCAGACCGAAAGGCTTCAAAATGTTACCTCTTCAAAGTTATATATTTTTATAACTTTTATAACTATATATATATGCTTACATGTGTATATTAGAGATTATATTAAAATTAGAAATGCAATCTAAAGTCTAACAAGGATGTCTGATGCTGATTGACAATGTTGCTCCCCTCCTGCTTACCCATGGCATTGACCCCAAGTCCTTACATTTTGAAGCCTTCAGTGTGAAGTTGCACACAATGGTACAGTTCTGAAGATACATACATGAACAACGTCACACACAGTATTGCAAACTGTTATTTTAAGACATGTAGTGAGATTTGTCCGCAGGGATGATCTTCCAATTATGCTGCAGACTTCCCATTCGCTTCCTCCTCATTGCTCCTTATGAGCCCATATTCCAAAGCCAGGTCCAGGCAGCGCTGTGCTGCTCTGGAGATGGAGGCCTGTTTGGCATCAGCTTCTTTACCCAGTACAGAGAGGATCTCCAGCACCTCACTCTCCATAAGCTTCTCAGCCAGACTCCTCTCTGCCTGCATCAGGTTCAGAGTAATGACCACACCACGGTGCCGCAGGTCCTGATTCTCACTCAGCAGCAGCGCCTGCAGGATCTCCAGCCAGTGACTGGTCTGCAGAGAGCAGAGGACAAGAGAACACTGATTGAAATGTAGACTGGAAAAAAATGAGGCCATAACAAAAATATGTAAACTGTATTATTATGTGTGTGGAGTAAATAAATCCTCATATTTCCTGAAAGTAAAAAAGTGACAACTTCTCATTCAATAAAGCATAAGCAATTAAAATGTTTTTATAATTGTACAATTATATTTGATCAATTAACCTGTTTGTGCTTAGTCATATTAACCATAAGCATAAGCTCTAACCTTGATGAGTCTTCGTAAAATTACTGTACATTTGATTATAGTATCGCAGCTACAATCTTTATTTTTAACAGCTGGCAATATCTAATCAGATTAAATAACTGAAGCACTACTGAGACACCTAATTTACTGAAGAAAGATTCAAAAATGCAAATAACCAGTAGCTGCTTGGCTTTGCAGCTAAACTTCCAGCTTCATAACTTTGAAAATGCCATAAACATGTTGAGCAGAGGAACCCTTTAAGGGCCCATATCCTACATTTGTCATTTATTTTTTCCCTTTCAGAGGTCCACTTAAGATATTTGTGTTGTTTTATGTACCAGAACAAATGTGATTCCTTTTTACTTTTAGAACTGAACAGGCTGTTTGCTACTGTTCCTTAGGGGCTGATCCATAAATGTAAATTACCTTTGTTTTACTGGTTACGCTGTATTATGCCTCGTTTAAAAGACAGTCTGGACTAAAACACTCCTTACAGCATTAATGGGTTGGACTAAACTGCAGCAGGCTGAATAGATGGATAAAGGAAAAAGCTTGTTTTTGCAGTTTGTTTTCCATATATTGACTATAATGTGGGGTTTGTAAAAATGCATGCATACTATATCAAAGCTTTAATTTAAAGTGAAGAAGCAATATATAGTTTTAATGAAACAGGCCCTTTAAAAGTCTGTTTTAGTGTTTTTTCAATCATAATGGACACATTGGACCAGATATACTGAAATAACTCACCGTCCCTGGGATCCGTGCACACACCTCTGGCATTTCCCCCGTCAGCACAGCCAGAGTTCCTGCTGCAGCCTTCCTTAGCCTTTCATCATCCTCACCACTGTATAACACCAAGAGTTTCAAACGGTCACTGTCTGTGGCCAGGTAAAGCTTCTGCACCTGTGAGATGAACAGAAAACTACATCAGAACTACAAGACAAGAGAAAAGACACAAACAGTGCAAACATCATCTTTTTCTTTTAGCCCTCACATAAAGGGCTGGGACATACCTCAGGGCTTAAGATTAAATTACACATGCATTCAGTGGCTGCTGCTCGGACCAAGTCATGCTCCTCAAACATGTAGCCTTCCACTTTAGGCACAGCTTTCTCCTTAATGAGCTTTTGTCTGTAATAAAAAAAAGAGTTTATAATTACATTCTAATATTGATCTAGACGAATAAATAGTGTAAATGCTTGTAATCTAGATATTATAAAAACACACTTTAATACAAAACTATACAAATATAGCTCTCATGGCCCATTACTGCTTGGGGCTGGGCTAACCTGAGTCTGTCACTGATGCCTGCCAGGTTCGTCAGGGCCATCAGAGCCTCAAAATTCTGCAGGAGAGAGCAGTCCAGAGCCAAGAGGCTGACCAGGGGACGCACCACCTCATAAACCTACACACACACACACATGAAAAACCACCATAAATCAAAGGTCATGGCTATGAAAATGTGATCAAAGAATTTGCTAACCATTTGCATCACAGGTTTATAAGCTAAACAGACAAACATTTGTTACATGCAGAGCTTATCAAATACCTGGTTGTGTGTTCTCCTTGTCAAAATAACATTTTGCAAATGAAAGTGCAACTGAAGTGCAACTGTTTAAAATAAGATTAAATAATGATAAAAATAATGCTTTTATAAAGCTACAGTTGGTGCGGTTCTGATACTAATGGGCAGTCTGTTCTAGACGCAAGCATCACGACCCAATGTCATTTCACCATGTTTAGTTTTGGCTCTTTTCACCATTAGCTGAGCACCACCTGCATATCTAAGAGACCAACCAGGAACATATACAAACATACCGATGGACACAAACCATCGACTGACTTTCACAATGAATACTGCTTTGAAAGCAGTTCTACAGCAAACATGGAGCCAGTGTGAGGACCTGAAAACTGGAGTCATGTGCTTAGTTTCTTAGTTCTGGTAGCAGCATTTTGAATAAGCAGGAGCTTTTTAATGAAGTTTTTGGGAATCGCAGTGAGGAGACCGTACACTTATAACCAGTCTATATGTGCTTAACTTTGCTTGTTAGAGAAAGTTAAAGAAAATCTTATGCAGCATTTAATATGTAATCTAATAATCTATTAATTATGTTTATGTTGCCTTTTAATTTAAATAATAATTGGTCTTGTCTCACCCTCTCTCCAGGGAAGGCGATCTCAGGGTTTGAGGTGATGGTGATCTTGGCCAGGGCTTGTGCTGCTTTAATCTTGCCCACATCAGTGCTCTCTGATACAAGGGGTAATAAGGCCTGTGAACGTAATAAATATATTTTATACATATAAAGTAACTATGTATCATGTGTTTGTGGTAGGCTCTTACTTTTCCTCCTCCCTGTGCCACTACCATTCCTCGATCCTCCTGTCGTTCCGCCAGAGCCAGAAACACCCTAACAGACGGAAGAAAAGCATCTGTTTCATGCTAGATTCAAGAAGATAACAGAGTGCCATGAGAAAGAACATGAAACGCTGTCTGCATTCACTGTATTTAAGAGCCCCATGTCAGGGAACAATGTTAACGAATTCTTGAAGCAAGAAAGAAATGCATTCAAATGTTTATTTTGATCACTCATATAACTACATTTTGTCAAGGGAAAATATCTTGAGCAGATAAAACTGTGATTAATTATAATTAACTATGTTTATGTTTCTGGCATTTAGCAGATGCTCTTATCCAGAGTGACGTACATCAGTGCTTAAGTAGTCCACGGCTGTTCCTCATACCTGTAAAGTTCTACTAAAATCAACCTGGTTTTTTTTTTACCAAGATACAAAATAATGTGGTCAATTAATCATTGAATATGTTAATAATAAATTTTTTGTGTATTATACATATAAATATAAGAACAGTAACAAACCTGGCAATGCATTCTCTGCACGTGTCAGTGAGAGCAGGGCTTTCTTGTTTGACCATACACACCAGAGCGGACACCACCCCTGCCTCCAGCAGCTTAACCAGACGCTTCTCCACAAAAGGCTGCGCATCCTACTCATAAAAACAGTCATTACTGATTTCGAATGAACACAGTTCCAGCAGGGACAGCCCCTGATGATTCTGTGATTGTATTGCTGGGCGATTAGTATCCTGTTACGCAGAAATACCTTTGGATGCTCCTCAGGTACATGCTGCTTGGCATATTTGGCTAATTCAACCATCTGTGGATCTGGTTTCTCAACATCATAACTGTTGGTGCAGTTGACCAAAGTGGATCCAATGGCAAACAAAACTGTCTTATCCTCAGACTGCAGAGAAAGTGGAGAAAGAGAAACAAAAATCAACAACAGGGTTTTGAAATTACTGTATTGTTTCAATCACTGCTATATTGAAGAGTTCTCACATTCTCTAATAAATATCTCCAGAAAGGAACATTTTTCATGCCATTTTCATGCTATGAGAATTTTTGTTATGGCAAAATATGGAGATTGAGATTTTCAGGAGGAATAAATGCCCATTCAAGTTTGTGCAGGATACATTTGTCATGGTGATACATTTATCTTGAGATACTGCAGAATTTTATGTTAGAACTCTCCTTTGTATAATTTAACAGTTGCTAGAAGTTCAGTAATTGAGGCTGTTATCTACTAATGTCAGTTGTATAATAAGTGTTATTTAAATGAAAAAAAAAAGTGTTTTAAACTATTTTGCCTTTGTCTGTCTTCTCTGAAGCAGCTGGTACACAACACCCCTGTTTTAGGTATATCTCGATTTAAGTACACCTCTGTGATTTCTGGGGCAAATATTAATCACCTTAGCCAAATTAAACATGGCCTGAAGAGCATTCTTATCATCCACAAAGTCCTCCTTCACATCGGCGTCAAAGGTGAGGTAGGCCAGGCCTTCAACAGCCCAGCGCCGTGAGTTTGGTGGAAGAGTGTCATTACACAGCCACCTGTCAAAAAAGACATAATTGGAGAATAGCAGAAAGTCAGTCATCTATGTACACAACATCTTCAAACACTCTTATGATAATACTGTTTTATAATACAATACTGCAAAACTGGAAACATGATCCTGATACAGCCAAACTGTTCCGACACCACAAATTATTAATGTTAGAAATGCTGCAAAGCCATTGTTGGCTGTAAGACGTTTACGTTACAAAGTAATTACGTTTTTGCAGCTTTATAGTTCGTAGAACACATCATCTTCAAATCACCAAAGCAGCAAGGGTTCTTTTGCAATTTCAATTTCAAAATTCACAACAAGTTTTCAGACCTTCTTCTCCTCTTTCCTGGCCAATTACACTGAATTCTGTTCAAATATATCCCAGTACTCAGCTCAATATGTTTCTTTTATGGCATATATTGCCCCAGGTTGTGTGTGGAGTGTACACACAGATTACGGTCATGAACATCACTGCCAAGAAACATACTTCCTGCATTGTTTGGCGAGTTTGAGAGTTGACCCTTCAGCAAACTGCTTCATGCTGAAATCTGTGCCTCCAGCTGAGCCAAGTTTACACAACCCCTGCAAAACATCATCCCACACTTCACATTAACCAAAAGAAAACCCATTTTCATACACAGAACCACAATATTGTTAAACAGTCAGGTGAGACTGAATTAAGAAAATATTTAAGAGATGTTCACACACGTTTTTTTTTTTTTTTTTTTACTTTTCACTGAATGCACTGGAATTTTTTCTCCAATAGTTTGTTGTGTGACTCTAGAGAAACTTGCCAGGTCAGAATTATTTACAGTAGTGGAGATTGGAACTAGATTTTTATATAGAATTTTGTGTCTAAAGGCAAACCCATGGAAAACAATTACATAAAATGATTACAGAAACAATTACCTGACATTGACATTATTCTGCATAATCTGCAAATGACAGATCTGCAATAAGCTTCTGGTCTAAAACTAAAATATTTGTAGGCCAGAGAGGTAGAGCATTTTAAGACAGGGCAGTACCAAAAGAGTTTTACTGGATTCTTTGTTCTCTGTATGTCAACATTATCCAGAAAACACTTAAAGGCTCCTTGTTTTAGAAAGTATATAAAGTGGCTTTATTTGCATTGCATTGCAGACTACTTTAAAGAAGTCATCAAGCATCTCTGCAATTAACCATTTCACTTCAAACCACTCTGAATGATTGTTTACATCTTAAACATTAAATTCTGCAAAGGTTATGAGAACAAATTACTCTGAAACCTCTATCTAAAATACCAGCTATTTTAAAGTAGTTCTCACCACAAGAGCCCGCACTCGTATCTGTTCATTTTCACTCTTCTTATAAAGGTCCTTCAGAAGTGCCACTCCATTAGCTGTGATGAAGGAGGCTCTCTTGGCCTTGCCTGCGGCATGGATAAGCGTCTCTACTGCCACCTGCTGGTGGGTTATGTTCTCAGAGGCGCACAGAGAAATGACCGCATCTATGATACCCGACATCTCCAGGGTGCGGTTTCCCACATCACTAGGACCCTGGAGCAGGACTGAAACCGTCTGTATCGCTCGCAGTTTACTTTCCATGCCCGGACCCCTAAAGTGATTCCTGCAAAGAACAGCTTAAGTTACTTTTAATGTGGATGTAGAAATGCAGCTAAACTTAAGAAGTCATCAATTTTGGATCATGAAATATAATACATCCTCATTTTGTAACCCTTTTCACTCTAAAACTAAAGCATTCACAGGAACGCACAAAAACTGATACTCACTGGACATAGTCCTCACACAGCTTGTTGAAGTTCTCTCTCTCTTTGTCACTCTTTAAATCATCGTAGAGCTTACTGAGGAGCACAGAGCAGCTCATGAGAGTGTTGTCAGTTAGCGGAGGCCCATCCATAATCTCTGGAACTGTACCAGCCACTTCCAGAATCTTCTTCAGCCCTGTGGGGAGCACAGTAGACCACAGACATTTGGTAGATTAGACATAAAAGTAACGTTCTTGGATAAGGTAACTTTTCCTGACAAGCTGCAACTCACAGTTTTGTTGGCAGACTAAATTAATTAGCAGTAATGTGCTAAAGGCATTTAAAAGTAAGAGAAGGTGGTGTGGTCCTCACCATTGTCGATGACCCACAAAGTGAGAGAGTTGTCTGGGTTTTTATGAGATTTTCTAGGCACCTGTTTGACCAGCAGGTTGATGGCACTGTCGCGTCCCGGCCCAGACACATGTGATGCAGGAAGCATGTCGATAAGATGTCGCAGCATGGAGCGAAGTTCACGTGAGGGCTCTGCGAAAAAGGAACACAAGGATACATTAAAACATCTTCACATTTACGATATTTAGTTGACACTCTTATCCACAGCGACATACACATGCTCCTACACCCACACTGTGTGTAGAAGGTTTAGAAAATAAGGGCAATTCCACTGAACCCTCAACAACATAGTTTTCTTTGGATAACAAATGCTGCAAACATCTAAAATATGGAGAAATGACAGTAAAACCTCTTATTTTACCACTTCTGCTCTTATGTGACCATGTTTGATGGACCATGCCTCATATATAATTTCTCTCCTAAGAAATACTTCCAAGTATACATACATACCATCATTAAAACCAAACCAAAAATATACATCAAATTGTACAAAACCATCAAAGCATTTCAATCCGAGTTGTCTAAGATCAAGAGTTACATGTGTTACATGGGTTTACTATTTTACAATTTCTTCTTAATTCGGAATGGTATCCCTTGCTGATCTCATATCCACTTCTTATGAGAGGGCACTAACCTGGCAGTATAGCCTCATCCTTCCCTCTCACATCCTTTTTCATGCCCTCAGTGAGAGCCTCAAACATCACTTGGAGTAGATGACAGGCAGACAGGGACACCGTAGAGATCCCAGAGCCCATAACCCCACACAGTCTTTCCATGCCCAGCTCATTCACTATGGCCATGGCCTACATGAAGGAGGAGATGGATAAACACCAGGTGTTAGTGCAACATGAGGGATTTCAGTTCAAGCAGCTGGGTTGGCTTGCATGGCAAAAAAATATGCTTAAATTTAAATACTAGAATAAACATAAACAAGATCATTAACAGCCTCACTCTTGACTGGTGTCCCGTGCACAGACCAACCAGCGTCCTGAGTGCAGAAAGGACAAAGTCCTCCTGCTGAGTCTCTAGCAACTTCTGAAGGAGCTTCACACCATCATTCCTGAAGATCTGCTCTGCTCCTGCGTCTTCACGAGAGAGCACCACAAGGTTCTGCGCAGCCTAGGCAAAACAAAGTGGATTTATCACAGTGGGATTCAACATTAGTCAGCTTTTAAGGTGTTCTAAGACAGTTGAGTACCTTCTGTCTATCTGAGGCCTGGGCCGAGTTGTCCAACAGGAGTTTAAACATCTGCTGAACTCGGGAATCTGTGGATGAGAGCTGCATAGCCTGGAGGAACGAGAATACATAACAGTGATGATCACTAGCAACTAAACAATGAAGAAATCCTTTCAAGCATATTTCATGGTGCTATCATTACTCTTTATGTGGGCCTGTTTAAGAAGGACCTAATGCATAATCTAATGCAATCTTTTACCTCAATACAGCTTTTACACATGCAGTTAACAACTAGGCCAGTATGACACTAGAACTGATGGACAATCCTCATATCTTCACAATTTGCATGTTGCAACGGCACGTTAGCTAATGCACCTTCTGCTGGATCTGAGCACTTAGTTGTCGGAGTAAGTCTTGAAACGCCTTATTCTTGGGCTCCAGTTGTGCACATTTCTGGGCATCCAAGAAGGCCTGATCCAGTCGACCAAGCTTGTGCAAAGCCTGAGCCCTGCGGAACCGGGCCTTGATGTCCCCTTGGTCAGTGTCCAGAGCTAGAGGAAAAAAAAAAGTTACTTTCAAAACACACAATGGTAAATTGCTACTAAATTTGTAATCACAGTAATTATTTTCCTCTCTGTAATAACAATCTCTTGAGATAAATTTACCTTTGGTGGCATCAGTCTCAGCCTTACTGTACTCCTCCAGCTTCAGAAAGCAGGCTGAACGGTTGCGGTAAAGCACTGCACTCTCCGAGTCACACTTGCTCACTTTCAGAGCTTTGGTGTAGCAGCTGATGGCTCCTTCGACATCACCACTTTTAAACAAGTTGTTCCCCTCTTCTCTCAGGGCTGAGGGGTCTTCAGTCATCTAACGGTGAGAAACAGCACAACACAAGAAATGAATATAAGGATTGCCCAATCTGCTTCAACATATGGAGAGCAGATTCAACCAGTGGCTCCCAACACCAGTGCTGCAGTAATCCTCCATTGCACATTTCAGACTTTTTTCCAGTAACTTAATGAACAAGCACCTTCTATCTGCAGAGTAGGGGTACACCTCGCAGTTGATCACACTCACACAAACACACACACACACACATCCAAACACCAAAGACTGAGAAGTGAAATAGTTTCTCCATTTCTCTTATGTGCTATATTTCTGGTGCATTATTACTGTTTTTGTCTATGCTGCTGCCGCAACCAAGCTATTGAGGAGACTCTAATATGTACCTGTAAAAATATATCCACTGTGTACATATATACCTATACTACAAAGCCTGTTTGTATGTATTTATGCTTACATATGGTGTACTTTTTATATTAGACTGATTATATTATATTTATACTGTGTATATTATATTTATATCGTAAAATTTCCATTCTTTTGGTTATGCTGCTTCTACTTTCTTCTCTTGATTTCTCCACTGTCCTCCTATAACAATGCAAATTTTCCACCTCTGGGATTAATAAAGGGCTATCTTATCTTCTTTAATCTATTATCTTTAGGACCAGGATGACGCATTAGTGCAACCATCAACTACACAAAGGCAGGTTAGAGCAAGTGGTGGTCATCTTTAATATGTAAAGGCATGCACATCAACAGCAAAAGTGTCTACATGGACTCTGTGTCAGTAAAAGCTTCAGCAGCCTATAATGTGAAGAGTGCACAGCCTCATTCATCTTACCTTTTTCTGCGTCTGTGTGTGTCTGGAAGACGATTTTAAGCACAGCAGTCTTCCAGTGAGTCGTGAACTTAAATTAAATAACCAGTCTTCAGACAAAGAGTTCGTTGTCTTAATTCAGCAGCTTTTCCTGCCCTTGTTCTGGAGCATTCCGTGTTTTCCTTGTGAGGGTGCACAGTGATGACGCCGCCCTCTAAGCCCCGCCCCTCCCTGAAGGCGCTTTTTCCATATAAAGGCATTGGGTATCCGCTCTGTCAGAAAGGCAGACAGACCGCACATCTGCGCCAGGCTTTTCTCAAAAAGTCTGCACTGAGGGCCGAATATGGGCTGAGCTACACATGTGATTCTGTTTATATAGTTGTATTCAGAGGCCAGTTCAGGCAGGGTGTAGTTGGTGTAATAAGGGTATGAACTTATATATAGATTATAACATTTAATATATTGTACATGGAATATAGAATTAAATTACATCATATGAATTACAGTTTTTCTTCTGTACGTTGCTAAGGCCAATGAAAGAATTTGTCTACGTTTTTTATAAGGTTAACAGCATATGGGGTCAGTTTGGGTATTGACTGGGTGTATTGATTGTGCTTAGTGTATGGGGTCAGTTTAGAATGCATCATTTATTTAAGGAGCAAGTTGTAATGTAAAGATAGAGAGAGAGATTATAGCTTCTTTAACAAATTATATAAAATCCAGTGAGAAAAGTAACAGATTTTCTGTTATTTAGGTGTGTGTGTGTGTGTGTGTGTGTGTGTGTGTGTGTGTGTGTGTGTGTGTTTGTGTGTGTGTGTGTGTGTGTGTGTG
>JBBPDB010000128.1:5964680-5993425 GCA_037974465.1 Brachypetersius altus
TGTGTGTGTGTGTGTGTGTGTGTGTGTGTGTGTGTGTGTGTGTGTGTGTGTGTGTGTGTATGTGTGTGTGTGTGTGCGTGTGTGTGCACTTGGAACTGATATTGACTTTCTGACTTGCCTAAGGTGTTTATTTCTATAGTTGTTGAGTTGGGTTGGAGTTTATAAAAGTACTTCTGTGACTGTTACACTGTGCAGCATGTTTCCATGGAGACAAGAAGAGGCCTAAGAGTTCTGAAGATCCATTTCTGACCTGGCAGTGTTGTAGCTTGTTGCCCTGGGGTGGGAGCAGGCCCAACCGAATAGATCCGAGAGGCATGTGTCCTCAAGCTGTTGCTCTGAGACCCCCACAGCTGAAATAGGAGCTGTGAATAGGCTGAATAGAAAGAAACAAAATAGGCCTACTCTGTGTCATCCTGGCCCACTTAGCAGCAGAGAACTGGGACTTTAAGACAAGCGGTATTATTAGTTCTTGCCCAGATACAAAAGCCAGGTGTCCTCAAAATGATCGAGCAGTGGTATTAAAACTTCAGAACAGAACATTCCTCAGTACATGCATATCTAAGGAGAGTTCCCCACTGACTGTCTGCTCAACAGCTTGTAGCCCATCTAAGTAATCGAGTCTCAGCATTGCTTTAATTTCAGTGTGGTTTTTAATCTTAAATGTGACAGTCATTAATATTTTACTTTATTGTGCAGTTGAGACACTTCAATTACTTTTGATTTTATAGTATAATATTATAATATATTTTTCCGGGGACACTTTTTAATTTTAGCTTTAAGTGTGTGTTCACACATTAATTACAAAAGTGAAGTTATCTAAAGGTCAAGGTCAGGTATTTCAATATCACAACTCTGCAACTGGTTCTGATATGCGTGTGTATAGAGTGTTTGGGCAACCCTTCTGACTTTAGGTTTCCTGTATCTGTAGCAGTTTTACACCGTAAATCACCCTGGATAAGCGCAGCTGCCAAATGTATACGTTTTTATTCATGAGAACATCGTTAGATATTCGTGGTTCTCAAACTTTGAATAAAATGCCAAATGAATGTAATGTAATGTACTGAAATTGTGTCCATGTTTCCACTTTTCTCAGTGTTCCAGTTGCACCGGTTTATCATTAACATTTGTCCATAAAAATGAATTGCATTTATCTGCTTTTCCAGACTGACCTTGGCACTTCGGATTGTTTATTAATTTCAATTGCAGGAAATCTTAAAAACAAAACACAACAAACATATACTGATCAATCAGTCACATTTAGGGAAAACAGTATAAATATTTTTCTCTGACTCATTGCTTGTAGATCCATGGATTGTGCAGCACAGTAATGATTCTAGCCCATTTTATCTGTGAGCAGAAACACACTAGTGCGAGAACCCGTGGGAACATTAGTTGTCCATCATGTACAGATGCACAAAGCATGTTTAACAGTGAAACACACGTAGAAAAGAAAGAAAACTTTGCTGACCAAGCAACAAAAAATGATTCTTGTTTTTAATACATTTTCAGGAATGTATAAAATAAAAGACAGTTCATAATTATTTTTCTTTTCTATTGTCTTATTGTCTTTTACACTTTCTTAGTGCACGGGCATACTAATAATACAGGAATTTCCCTCAGGATAAAGTTCTTTCTTCTTGCCTTAATTGCATCAAGTTGAACAGGCTGAATTCAGGGGTCAGTTCAGGTAGAGAGTAATCAGGGTCTGCACTCTAGTTCATATGGGTCACCATTTTTTCTCCTGAACATTGCATAGACCACTGCAGACATTAGTTTGTTCATGTTTGTCCATAAGGTTTAAAGCATATGAGGTCAGCTTGAGTATTTATAGGGTATGCGGACTGGCCAATCAGTTGCATTTTAGAGGGAAAAATGTGTAAATATGATTTTTCACTGACTCTTTAAGATCCTCTTTTCACTGATTCCTTTAAGAACCATGGATTGTGCAACACACTACTGATACTTGCCCCACCTATCAGTGATCAGAAACACACGTGGCTCTTATGTGAGAACCTGTGGGAACATTAGTTGTTCATCATGTACAGATGCAACAAAGCATGTTGGACAGTGAAACGAACAGAAACTAATGAAAAGCTTGTTCATCAACAATAAAAGATTGACTTAAATGAAGTCTTTGGGTATTCTTGTTTTTCCCACTTTTCAGACATGTATACAATAAATGAATGAAAAACAAAGAAATAAAAAAAAAATGTTAAAAAAGAAATAGGAAAACTGTTTATTCCAGACACATTTTCCCAGGGTTGGCAACTCTTATCCTCCATCCCTCCATCTCAAGTCAAGTCAAGAAGATTTTATTGTCATTTCAGACATGAAACAATGTTCCTCCAGGACCACAGTGCAACACAAAGAACAGAACAGAACAGAACACCACGACACCAGAAGGGCAGACAGGGTGAAAGAGAGTGCAAGAAAAACACAAGAGCAACAAAACAAGACAACATTTAATGTAGTTGACAATAACTAAGGTCTAGATAAATACAGTAATATGCCAGATACCGTATTCTAGCAGTGGAGAGTTACATGTACAAAAATGCAGAACAGAGGCACACAACAATAAATATGATTGTGCAGATATAGAGCAGCAGCAGGACCGAGAAGGTGCAGTGTAATAAATAGAAAGGTATTTACAGAGGCAATTAAAAGCTAAGTTGTTCAGGGGAGGGTGTGTTGGTGGCGTGCTGGGGGTAGAATTTATGTTTCAGTTCTAGTTGAGGAGTCTGATGGCAGTAACAGAGCACTGAGAAATACATCATGCTGAACAATGAAACACGTGCCGAAAAGAAAGCAAGCCTTGTTTATCAATGACAATGATTGAAATAAACAGCTTTTGGCTATTCTTGTTCTTCACTTTTCAATTATACATAACAAATGAATGAAAAAAAAGAATAAGAAGTCTTATTGTCTGCTATACTTTCTTGTTGCACTGAGCATGCTAATGACACAAGAATTTTCCTCAGGATAAATAAAGTTTTTACTTGCATCAGCAAAAAAATGAATGACTGAAACGAACAGCTTTTGGGTATTCTTTTATCCATACTTTTCAGAGGGGTATACAACAAATGAATGAAAAAAAAGAAGAAATGTAATACTGTTTAGTCCAGACATTTCCCTGAGAGGAACCTCTCAGATCAAAGGTCGTGTGGAGGGCTCCTTGTGAATGACGGCTGTTTGCGCCTCCATCGCTCCGTCTGCACGGTCACATGCCGCCTCTCCTTCCCATCGTGCCTCTCCGTATCCGGACCACTCCGACTGCAGATTCTTGGAGCAGGAGGTTCTGGAGGAGGAATCACGGGTGAACCTCGTTTTCTTTGGATTTACATACACACTGCTGTTTGGACTGTCTGTCGTTGCTGCGTTAGTGTGTTTACATGTGAATGAAATGCATGGACACGAAAAGGAAAGCTCCTCGTAGTTGACTTTAGAGGGCTGAGACATAAAAGTGATCGAGCTGTGTCCATAGATGGACCAGAGCTGGCTCTGGAGGATTTAGCCAGCCAGCTAATGGGAGACTGGCTGGATTATTAAGAGCTAGCCGGCTAACAGGCTAACGGTGGCAGCGTTCCGTGTCTGTGATTGATGTAACGGAAACCCAGTCTGTGTGAAGCCCAGAAGGAAGCGACACTGGTAATTATTTTCTGTTATTATCCCCGAAACCTGTCTTTGCCAGAACTCGGTAGGTAACAGTATAACTCGCTCTATACCCCACGTTCTTTTAAATGTAGCACCGATTAGCAAGCGTGCTAAAGCTGCTGTTACTTAGTTACACCTTCATATAAACAAGCAGGACCAAATAAAAACGGTCCATACACTACTCCGCTGTCTTAATTTTTACCCACGTCTTTAATGGTCAAATAATCATACCTTTACATATAACGGCCTCCTCAACGGCCACGTTGAACTTTTTAGAGTAATGTGCGCAGGCCATAATCCTTAATAGACAACAGTTGATTGCTTTAAAATGTATTACTCATCAGTAATGATCTCGCTCTAAATGTGATTGTGTTTTGCCCTTATACAGATATTTCCTCTAATCAGAGGAGGGCATGATGAAGCCAGAGCCCTGCAACATAGTTGGAAGGATTCTGTGTTAATCTGCACTCTTCAACCTGGATGATAGTAATACTGCAGCATAATCTGTATGGGTGTCCTTGAAGTTTACCTATGTTGCACCCTCACTTTATGTAGCTGGACAGAGTACTATTTCTAAGGAAGGACAGCTTGTTTTGCTGTTTACAACTATCTAGGCCAATTTGAATGTTTGAATGGTAATCCCAAATCCCTCCTGGGAACGGCTAAGTCAGTGACAGGCACTGAGCCGAGACGATTAAGCTCCTATTAGATTCAAGAGAGAACGAGTGGAGGAACACCTGTTCAGCTGAACACCCAAATCCAGGCCACTTTGCTCATTTTTAATTTTTTTTTCTTTCCTGAAGAAAACACATTATCTCTGTTTTCTCTACGTTTCTTTTCTTCTCATCCACAAAGTAAGAAAAGACGCAATCATTGCTTGTTTTCTCGGTCTTTAGTAAAGAGGAGGCTGTGTTTGGTTTTTGTGCTGTGGCCTCGAGAGCATAGTGGCATTCAGGGGAAGCCAGCATCCCCCTTCAGCCTGGCTTTAAAAAAAAAAAGGAGGCTGAAGAAAGAAGTAATGTGATGAGCCAAGTCTTTTTCATTCAGCCTTTGCCTCTGAACTGCTCTGTAGAAACCTACATTCACTGTGATGGCTTTGTCTCCTCGGCCAACATAGAGAGAGGCAATCTCGGGCGTACGAAGGACTAATCTTAGTCCTCTGAATCAAAAGGAACACACATGCAAACGCATACATACAGAATGCTGCAGGAACAGTAGGCCCCCTGTCTGGGCTCCCATTGTTTGGGACCTAAGTTTTTTTTTCCCTCTCTGTCCCTGTGGGTTTGGATGCTTGAGGACAAGGGCCACTTTGAAGCAGCAGGACTTGGTGGTTTGGTTATCGACAGACTGCTGGCCCCTTCTTGCTGACCATCATCCTTCGGCTCTGCCTGCCTACAGTCCCCTGCTCTGGAGATTCTATGGCCGTGCAGGGGTGGACATGAAACCCTGCTGACAAAGCTTGGCCCCTGGACCTTCTGGGGCTTCCTAGGATTTCTGATTCAGACCTTTTTCACTAAGCTGTGGATAGTTATTTTTTCTTTTTCAGCCCTAAAAGGCCAGAATGAAGCTGAAAAAGCAGGTGACCGTGTGTGGCGGGGCCATTTTCTGTGTGGCTGTCTTCTCTCTCTATCTAATGTTGGACCGGGTCCAGCATGACCCTGCCAGGAGGCAGAGTGGGGGCAACTTTCCAAGGGTAAGAGTGCTCAAGGATGTGAAACGCTGTCCACTTTTCTTTCATGTCTGAATTTGTCCTATGTATGTTTTTGCAGTGCTTTCATGTGTATTTTGTAAAGCTTTTGGTGTTTTAAGTTGAATTTATGTAAATCAATTTACAGTGCATATAGAATTGAAGAATTGAAGGAGCTTATTGTTAATTGTCAAACCCAAAAGCTTTTTTTAAACCAGGCTTAACTGTCTAGATTGTGTAGAACATTGTGAGAAGTGGACTGCATAATGGCATAAGATTATGAAAAGTTGGCTAGTGAAATGTTTTGACCTTTGGCAAAATTGTTTTTTGAAGTTTTCTGTGCATATTAATTGACAATCTATTGCCAGTGTTTTTTTACATTGATATCTAAGAGAAGAACGAGGCACATGGTATAACCAAATTGTGTGATGATGTGGATGCACATGCCAGTTATGCAGTCCTTACTTGTCTTGACCCTTAGAACACACAGCTGGTTCTTTGGTCTGTGTTTTTGTAGAAGTGTGGTGGTAGATTACGCCTCCCTTCCCCTATCCCCCATCCTCTCCGTTTCAGAGCCAGATTTCGGTGTTGCAGAACCGCATTGAGCAACTGGAACAGCTTCTAGAGGAGAACCATCAGATCATCAGCCACATTAAAGACTCCGTATTGGAGCTAACAGACACGGGCGCCGTCTCCCCCAGTGGCCACCTGCCCTTCCGCAGTGCCAATGGCTCCTGGGTGTTGCCCTTTGACGGCAGACCCACCTTTCTCTCTGTGAAGCCCCAAGACTGCCAGTTTGCACTAGGCCGCCGAGGCCAAACTGACCTGCAGGTGAGTGTGCTGTAAACTTGCGGTCAGTGTTTGAGTCCTAAGGTGATGCTTTTACTACCATATTAAAATGTTTAAAATCAGTTTATTTTCAGTGATAAAAAGGGATGTAATGAAACTCAAAATTCAACGTTCGATTTGACATACTACAATGATGTCAGGGTATGATCCATCTTTAAATACACGAGAAAATAATGTCTGAGTACTATTTACGTTTAAATGGATCCTTTTTCAGTCTTAACTGCTGCAAAGGGTAAAACCACTGAAGGATGTTAAACACGGTCTACTCCTCCTTTCAAACTAAAAGCTATGCAAAGTTTTTTCCCCTGTTTCTCGTTGTGTGCATATATATAACAAGCCATTTTCTGATGCTATTGCCATTTTAGTTTCATGTATTTGAAGCCTGTAGTCAGTTTGGTGCTTTGTGTTAATTCATTTTTTCAATTTAATTTCAAGCTTTCTATCAGTAGCAGTAAAACCTTGTGACGTCCCAATAAACAAATCGGCTCCGTAACTCCGTATCAAGAGTCCATGAGATATACAGATGAATACCAGTGTAACAAAATAAATACATGGTTATTTTAATTATCTGGACAAGCCATAGTAAATAATAAAATTTTTGTAAATTCTTGTTCTCAAAATAATATTAGTATTTTTATATGAATACATTACTGAGAAGAACATCCATATGCATCTCTTCATGTCTAGGTTAATTTTTTTTAGCTTGCACAACATGAGTTATTGTTGTATGAGTATTGTATTTACTAACAAAAAAGATTAATATGAAAAATGACTCAACGTTTAAATGGTGCATTACTGAAAAAGTTAGTTGAGTTGTTTTTGTGCCACCTGTTGAATCATTAAACGTGAGTAAACATGGTAGTGAGTCACAAGTGATTAGATTAGATTCAACTTTATTGTCATTACACATGTACAGGTACAAGGCAATGAAGTGATTCCACGGTGTCGAGTATTTTTTCACTTGGAATGAGATACTGAGAGAACGTTTAATGTTGAGTTGTTTTGAAAGCCATCCGTTTAATGCGTCTGTGTGTTGTATCTGTAGATGCTGGATGTATATTCCTTGCTGAGCTTTGATAATGTAGATGGAGGCGTGTGGAAACAGGGCTTCGAGATCACGTATGAACCCTCTGATTGGGACAACGAACCCCTGCAGGTTTTTGTGGTGCCTCACTCTCACAATGACCCGGGTAGGTAAACAAACTGTGCATACTTGCCTTTGTTCAGTACAGCAACCTATTGTTTTGGATCCACTGATTTTCTGGATCTGTGTTGTAGACCTGCTAGTTCTCAAACATAAATGATAAATGTTTTTGTGAGTTATTGTAGGGCAACCTTGAATCAAGTTTGGAACTAACTTTAAAGGACGGCACAGACGTTTCTTGAATTCATCATTTAGCACTCCCACCATTAAGCAGACTTGACATCTGTTATTTTGCTTTGGGGTAAACAAAATAAATACTTTACAGCAAATTCAACTGCTGCCTCAGCTGGAGTGTGACAGTTCACTGTAGATAAAGTAGGTCAGGCAGTGGGAGTGCAAGTCAGGATGTTCTGTAGTGCTGTGCTGGCCTGGACACACACTTAGGCTCTCTGGTCGTTGTGGAAATAACTCCAGACTTATCTGTCAAGTGACCTCAAAATATCGACCAGAGTGAAATTTTATTCCGGCTTATTAAAAGAATTTTATTACCCGACACTTAATCTTTCTGACCTAGAAGTGAATACTTGTGTTATTCTTTGGGAATGGATCTCTGGGCTGGAACTTTTTCTTCTTGGTCCCTTTATATAACAGTGTGCCCAACATCACCACTGCATGTTGACTTAATGGGGTTCAGCCGAGCTGAAATAGTCTGTCACACACACCAACAGCCCTGCTTTGTTGTTATTCATGCTGACACAGAAGTTCGAACCTTTTAACAGTGCACAGCACTGTTTCCTTTTAAATAATAAAACAGCCAGTGTTATTTTTAAAAAGCTTCTCTTAGGGTAACAAAGTGCTGCAGAAGTGCTGTACTTAAGCATTTCGCTGAGATTTTTAGGAGGATATTTGACACGGTAATCAATGAAAACTGGTCCTGCTCAATTGTTTATTTACTCTGTGGCTGCCTGCTGTTTTCATACTGGATTGTTATAACAGTTGGCAATTTGGCAAAAATGTAACATGCTGATACATCAAGAAGTTTTCATATAATATAAGATTTCAGCAATTTTTTGCAATGAATCATGCAGCGTTCTTTAAGATCAGTCCTTTTTAAGTGCTGAGGTAATTTCCTCGTAACAATAAAGATCTTCATATTACCCAGCTTTAGCTTGGGATTGGAGGAGCTTTTATCACAATTCCATAGCAAGGCTGTTCATCTTTACTTCTAGACATCTGCTATCCTGAGGAGTTTAGTCCCAAATCAGTTCTGTCACAGTTGTCTCTTTATGTGGAGGCTGGAGACCTGGATCAGGTGTTTTAGGTTAGGGGTGGATTGAAGATTGGTGTATGGCGGCAGATTCCTTTCTTAAACAATAATAATCACTTCTCTTTTTTTCTGCTCTGGCAGGCTGGGTCAAAACCTTTGACAAATACTACAATGACCAGACGCAGCATATTTTGAATAACATGGTGGCCAAGCTTGCAGAGGACCCACGTAGAAAGTTCATCTGGTCTGAGATATCCTTTTTTGTTAAGTGGTGGGAGAGTGCAGAAGCTCATAAACAAGAAGCAATGCGAAAGTAAGTTATTTGCCTGAACTGCGATTATTCTGTTGTTGTTGAGACTACTGGGTTAAAAATGATGTTCTTATCAGCTTCAGCTCTGTTGCAAAGCAAATGGGGAAACTCCTGACATGGCGTGATGTCCTGTAGCACAGTATTTAGTCATGGATTTTCCTTTCTCCTGATCAGATCTGAGCTTTAAATCCTCTTTTCCAGACTTATCCTTGGAGGCCAGCTAGAGATCGTGACAGGGGGCTGGGTAATGACAGACGAAGCCACTGCTCACTACTTTGCCATGATCGACCAGCTTATCGAAGGTCATCAGTGGCTGGAGAAAAACTTGGGTATGCTCTAGTAAACAGCATTAAACATTGTCCTTGGTGATGAATACTGTTTAACGTATCCTTTTAATGTCTTCGGTGACAAACCACGCTGCAATTTTTGTTTACTGTGGTTGTTCAGGTGTGACGCCTCGCTCAGGATGGGCTGTTGACCCTTTTGGCCACAGTGCTACCATGCCTTACCTGCTGAAAAGGTCAAACCTGACTAGCATGCTGATTCAGAGAATCCACTACTCCATTAAGAAGCATTTTTCCTCCACACGTAGTCTGGAGTTCATGTGGAGACAAGCTTGGGGTAAGTTCTGCTGCTTAGCCTCTGGAGACTGGACAAATCTTGCAATTAGATGGTTTCCTACTGATGCTGGTCCCCACGCTTGATTTCTGACAGGAGTCCAAGAGAGCACAGCTGCTTTCTGGCTAGGAAAGTCAACTTGGGTCTTGTGGTGTTTAGAGTGTACTGGGGTTTTTTTTGTTTGTTTTTTTTCCTACCCTTGCTTCAAAAGATGCTGTGCCTGTTTTGTTCCTTCTCATAGAGGAAGAATGTTAGCCCTCACCTTTTGCAACAACTAACAATGTGAAAATTGATCCAAAAATATATTGATTCCATACTATATTGATTTTGTTTTAGTCTTGAACTTTGCCATAATTACAAAAGTTAGTCCTAAACCCTTGTGGCCTATTGCTACTATGCAGAAAACCACTATGTGCCATATAATGCATTAAACATAGTTGTTTACAGCAAATTCAACTGCTGCCTCAGCTGCTATATGTAGAAACTAGCCCAATAGTCAGTCCTAACAAATTCTAATACCAATGAAGTAACATTATCAAAGGACTGTTTACATAAGTAGGAATATCAGCAGAATTAATTAGACAAGTCTAAAGTAAGCTGTTTAAAAAAAAAAAAAAATCTCCCTTGCAGGGTTTGTGATGGTCTGTGCCAGGAACTGCAGTACATCCAGCCAACTTATCCTCACAGAATTTAGAGAGAGAGCTGTACCTCTCAAGTGTCCTAACTGTTAACATGCAAGATCTAATGTTATGGTTTTATTGGCCTTTGACAGATCCTGAGTCAGGTACAGACCTGTTCACTCACATGATGCCCTTCTACAGCTACGATGTGCCTCACACTTGTGGCCCTGATCCGAAGATCTGCTGCCAATTTGATTTTAAGAGGCTCCCAGGCAGCAGGGTCAACTGCCCCTGGAAGGTGCCTCCCCGAGCGATCTCCGATGCCAATGTGGCCGAGAGGTAAGACCACGGCCCAGAAATGCACAGTGTAATTAAAAGTGAAATTTATTTAATGATGCCTGGCAGCTTTCTTTGTGCTGGTGTTGGCAGTGAGCACATTTGTATCTCTTTTGATCGCTTTCCTGTGGACTGAAAAAGTAAAACACTTCTGTTTGTTTCAGGGCCAATGTCCTTTTGGACCAGTACCGTAAAAAATCAAAGCTTTTCCGTAGCAAGGTGGTGCTGATACCATTGGGTGATGATTTCCGGTATGACAAAGCCCTAGAATGGGACCAGCAATATATCAACTACCAGAAGCTTTTTGATTACATGAACTCTCACCCAGAAATGCATGTCCAGGTAAGCGTAGCAGTTCTACCAAAACACCTGAACAGGCTTTTCTGACTTATTTTTCCCTTTGAAGTTCATTACATCAAATACAGCTAGTAAGCACATGTTTGCCTTGAGCAGATTTTCTCTTAATCAATAAATGAGGTACAGCATGAGTTCAACAAAATACAAGCTTGTCTATTACTTTAGTGTACATAAGCACTTTTATGTCAAAAAGCAGCTTTTCTCTGATCTTGAAGGTTGGAGTGTCTCTGGACTCAGCAGTTTGCCTACGTTTTTCTGCTGTGCTGAGACTGGTGCTTATATTTAATGCTACATATTTCTATTTTCCAAGGCCCAGTTTGGTACTTTGACAGACTACTTCACCGCAGTGTATAAGGCTAATGGGGTGGCCCAGGGGGCAAGGCCACCTGGGTACCCTGTTTTGAGTGGAGATTTCTTTGCTTATGCTGACCGAGAGGATCATTATTGGAGTGGCTACTTCACTTCCAGACCATTCTACAAAAATCTGGACCGTATACTTGAGTCCCACCTCAGGTGAGTTCATAATCAGCCTAGGTCTTATTGTTGTTGTTTAGCGTTAGACACCTATTGTTTGGATATTTTCATTTTCAGTTACATTTTCAAAGTAATTAGAGTGTGTCTGCAAATTGACCCAAAGAGGACAACAGTTCTTCTACAGGGTCATATCCATATGTGCAGGTAGTGGAAGGACAAGAGCAATTATAGTCGAAAGCTTAAATACAGAATGAAAGCCTGAGAGCATTCTCTTAAAATGAAGGATAAAGTAGTCACGTACAACATATGCAAATCTGGCCTAAACGAGCTGAAAAGATGATAAATTGAGGCTCTAAAGCCCCAGAAGGGTCAGTAAATATTAATATTAAGGTTGATTTTAACCTTAAAAAACGTTGAAGCTTACCATGTTACACTGGGATGTTCTGAGCCATAATCATTTTCTTTATTAATAGTATTTAGCAGAACATTCATCAGCTTGTCATGACATAGTGTTAAATACATTTGCTAGATATGTAAAAATGTTTAATTAGCTTACAATACAACTTATTTTGTAAGTTCCCCCTGCTGTGGGGGGAAAACTACCATCTGCTCATTTTGGAAACTAACACAGAGCTCATTTAATGAAATGAAATACTTTCTGATTCTATCTGCTGCTTATCCTTAACAGTTGCTCAAAATTATTACCTCAAGTTAAATTCATTTTTCATGTTGATTAAATTTGTGAACAGCACCTCAGTTTGCCAGAAAACATTTAATTTCTATTAAATTGCTGGTAATATTTTGTTATGATTTCATTCTTTGGGAAAGGCAGTTAAGTAACACGATGTTAATAATATTGCAGTGGGTCTGCTTCTTATTTAATTGGGAAAAAACAAACATTTGTTATGGTTGCTCACATATGCAGGCACAAAATTTGTGTAATTTAGTTGACAAATATTGTTTTGACTGTATACCCTCAAAATACTAGTTTTTACAGCCCTAAATTGAACCGTGACTCTGCAGAAACATCCACTGAGCATTTAATCACTTACTGTGCCTTTAATGACGAGTCTTTGCCTGTAATTTTTTCTTTGCCGTTTCTGTTGTTGAAATTGGCACAAGAGAGTTATCTCCTCTTCTTTATTTGGTTTAATGATTTAATTACTGTGTTGGCCATAGCACTCTTATTTGGCAGGAATGTATTTGTATTGTTAAAAACTACCCACTTGGCTTTGATTTTCCTCAGGAATGCTCAACACATTAGCTCTTGCCAGGTGGCCTGAAGCTTTTTTTAACTTCCTTGTGTTTCTGGTGGAATATTTCATGAACCTGTGCTTCTTTTAAGCATTTTTAAAGCTGTTATTGGTGGTTGTTCATGTTAGCCTCTAGATTTTTCTGTGATACTGCCAAGGGTGGATAGGGGCTTCCTACCCAGAGGCAGCATTTGTGCTTCTTTTTTTGGATTTCTCATCCAAGTCAAGGACTAATTGCTGGTTACTGCTTCGCTCATAAAAGCTGACTGTATCAACTAAAGTGAATATTTTCTCATAGAGTACTTAAGTGACCAGGTGCATGTAGGTGTAAAGGTCTGCACTGTATGTTTTGTCATATTGTGGACCGTGACCATGTTGCTATACCCTTATTGTTTGTGGTTTTAGGGGCGCAGAGATACTGTATAGCCTGGCTGTGTCCCATGCTCGCCACGCAGGGATGGAGGGACGCTACCCCACGTCGGACTACTCCCTTCTGACAGATGCCAGACGCAACATTGGCCTTTTCCAGCACCATGACGCGATCACTGGCACTGCCAAAGAGGCTGTTGTCATTGACTATGGGACCAGGTCAGGCTTTAATGCCAGGCTAATTGAACTGAAGGGTTAAGAAAATTATTCCCAAATATTCTGTGCAAGCTAAAACGAAAATGAAATATTAAGTTGTGAAAGGTTTGCCAAAACAATTAGTGAGAGTAATAAATTGTACTGTGAGAACTCTGTAGACTAAACGTTTACCTTTTGACTGCTTGCTGACTCCTTTCTGCCTTTGCAGGATGCTGCGCTCTCTTATTGGCCTGAAAAGAGTGATCATTAATGCAGCACATTTCCTTATAATGAAGAACAAAGATGTGTATCGCTTCTACCAGACAGAGCCCTTCCTGGAGACGGTGTGGAGAGCAGAATTATTCTCTCTAATGTTTGCGTTAACTGTTTATTTTAAGCACATCTCATTTAAAATGTCACCTTCTCTTCGTGTTGTGTATGTGTGGGTGGGTTGAACATATGCAGGATGATAGACGCGCTACACAGGATTCCCTACCTCAGCGGACACTGATCGAGTTGGACTCCTCTCCCCGGTAAGCCACTGAGAGTGCATTCAACAAAAGCTGGTGTTCAAGTTCACTAAATGGTAAAAAAAAAAAAAAAAAAAAAAAAAAAGATTGAAGTTTTTGATTAAATGACCTGTATCTTTATCAAGTCTGTCGCTTCTCTTGCCCAGGTATCTGGTTCTATTTAATCCAGTTGAGCAGGAGCGCCTGTGTGTGGTTACTGTACTGGTGAACTCAGCAAAGGTTAGGGTGCTCACTGAGGATGGACAGACTCTACCGGTGCAGCTCAGCGCACAATGGAGCTCTGCTGTACAGATGAGTGGAGAAGTCTACCAGGTGGGTAGCTGTGTCTCTTACTATAAAATAAACATTTTTTTAACACTTTGAATGGTCTGAATGGTATTTTAAATCTTGAAGAAATTTATTTTTTCAAATACAAATTTCCACACTAAGAATTGCAGTGAAGAGCCGGCGGGTCTAGCAATGCATTGAAATATTGTGACAATGTTCATTGTGGAGAATAAGCATTCTATTAATTATATTAATTGAGGTATTGTTTATAGTATCAAAACCCCATCCAACAGATTGTCCTGTATCGCCCCCTCCCTTCTTATCCATCTCTTATTTCAGTAGTAAATTGTGCCACAACTGAATAGTCATTTTTCTGCATTCAGATTTCATTATAAATATTGTGAAAATAGTGAATTATTCTTAAGCTTTTTTTGTTAAATTCATTGTGAGGGCATGAACCATGAGCACTGAATTGTCAATCAAACAACAGTTTTATATTCCCTTAGTTCTCCCTCTTTGTCTAGTCAAATGTGCACAGTAGCAGCTGTTATTTCTTTACCTTCTTTCTACTCCTACTGGTCTGGTGAGCAGAATGTCATAAAACCTTAGTGTAAAATCTTCGATCACTGATAGGCAACATATTTTGAAGAGATTTTTAATTATCATTTTATTACTCAGGATAAAGTGAATCTGCCATGTTTAATGGCTTGGCATGCAGTGTTCAATAATGAAACCGATGCTCTTGTACAGATATAATATGATGAAATGTTTTTCAGCTGGCTCAGATGTTAAGTTTAGATGAAATAGTGTGTGTGAGAGAGTTGCTATGTGAGTTTGTCTGTGGATTCTGTTCTTCTGTCTGACTTGTCTTGTTCTGCTTGTCTGGCCTTTGTGCAGGCTTCTTTTATGGCCCGCCTGCCTGCTCTGGGATTGGCTGTGTTCCATCTGTATGACTCAGTTGACTCCCCCATGACTCTGCGCTCCGATACACTGCTAAGGCTTCCAGGCCGTAGCCAAAGTGTGCGGGGAGTGGACCCCCTGCCTGTCCGCTCTCAGGTGGCTGACCCTCAGCCCTTCTACATCCAGACCCAGTCTCTAACACTAGGCTTCTCTGGCATCACAGGCCTGCTGGAGGTGAGAGAAACTAGGGAGGGCAGATAGAACTGTGTGTAAACTGTGTTCTCAGAAAGACACTGAACTGCACGCATTTGCGGTTTTATCTTTATTCTGTTAACAGCTAAAATGCAAATGTTTAGGTTGTGTTTCTTAATGTATCCATGTGGTACATAATGTATTCATGTTCCACTACAAATGGGAAATGGTAGAACAGCAGTTTTAAAATGCATCTTAGCTTCTGTATCAGATTTCATAGTTTGTTTTCCTCCCATCACAGCCTGGGTTCTATATTTTGAATTTCACTTCACAGCCTATGTGTCTTTATAGTGCTTTAAAGTAACATAAGCTGCAAATGTTTCTATATTGAAGTATCGTAGGCAGCGAAGTTTGTGGAACACATTTGTGTATACTTAAGCAATCTCACTTGGGAAAGGCACTTTCAGGCCATGAGAGTCAGTAACAGTAGAAAAATATTTGTGCTATGCTATATTGATGGACTGTGATTTCTCTCTTTTTCACTCCCAACCTCTGTCTCTGTTAGAGTATCCGCCGTAAAGACGACCCACAGGAGGTTAGGGTACAGATCCAGTTCTTCACTTATGGAACTCGTCCTTCCAAGGACAAGAGTGGAGCCTACCTCTTCTTGCCAGATGGCAGTGCCAAAGTAATTTCTTCACTTTACACTTTTTTTTTTTTTTAAATAGACACTCTGATAAACTGATAAAAGTTAATTCTTACTTTTTCTTTCAGCCCTACACTCAAAGAGAACCTCCCATTGTGCGAGTTGTGGAGGGCCCTCTTTTTGCTGAGGTGGTTACATACTACCAACACTTTCAGCAGACGGTCCGCATACATAATGTACCAGGTATACACACTTCTCCTACGTTAGTCTCCTGTAAATATGCAGATGCCCACTTCTCCCTTTCACGTGTGTGTATCCATCCCCCACAGGTGTGGATGGTCTGTCTCTGGACATCACCACCTTGGTGGACATTAGGGACCAGACTAATAAAGAGCTGTCCATGCGATTGCTCACAGACATTCAGAGTGAAGACACCTTCTACACAGACCTCAATGGCTTCCAGGTAAGTCTGACTGAACCGTTTTTTTTTTCTTTTCTTTTTTCTTTTTTTTCCCGCCAAATCCCCATCGATGCACCGGATATTTCTTCTCTAATCCTCTTAGGGGTCCACAGGTGTGCGCTCTCTCGCTGACAGTGCAAAAGCAGCTGTTGTGCTCTTTATCCATCTTGGCAATGAACCCGTCTGATGCCAACAAACAGATTAAAGCTAGTTTTACAAGTGGAGAATCCTGATTAGCAGTGTAATTTAGTCAAGAGTGATATTATGGCTCATATGAATGATGGTTAATTTCATATACTAAACACTTTTTTTCATACACTTTTTGTCCTTGACAAAAAAAGTAGGGCAAGTTTGCATTTATATTTTGATTAGTTTTTAGGCCCCGGAGCGTAGTCCGAGTTTTTATGAGATTTTTTCCCTTTTTTTTGGAGTGGTTTATTAAAGTTATGGCTGAGAAGAGTCTGAAACTAGCACATGATTATTTTTTTCCCACTTATGAGTGATTATTGCTCTGTTTCAGATCCAGCCGCGCAGATACTTACAGAAGCTTCCACTGCAAGGCAACTTCTACCCCATGCCTACCATGGCGTACATCCAGGACAGCCAGTACCGTCTGACCTTGCTCACAGCCCAGGCCCTGGGAGTCACCAGCCTTGCCAGCGGTCAGCACTCTTGAGCAAAAATTAGCGGAATGACACTGAGAAAACTCTAAATTGTACTAATTACAGTTTCATTCACAGAATTTGTAGCTTCCACTTTCCTTGACTCGTGCTGTTCTCTCCACAGGTCAGCTGGAGGTGATTCTGGACCGCAGATTGATGCAGGATGATAACAGGGGTCTGGGACAGGGTCTGAAGGACAACAAGAGGACAGCCAACCGCTTCCGTCTATTGCTGGAGAGGAGGTCTAGCAGCAGCAGGGTGAGTGGGACTGGCTTAAGCTGAGCCAAGGGACTGAGTGGGCTCAACCATTAGGTGGCACTGCTTCCATATTGCTGAGGCAGAACTACTGATGGGCGTAGCCAAATAAAAATTGAGGCTTTTCTGCTTGGCCAATTTGGAAAGATGAGTTCACTCTGCCTTTTTAGCTGGGTGTTTGCATTGGACCATGTCTTCATGCATGCCATTATGAATGAAGTAAAATGTAGATTTGTTTGCTGAAACAGTTTGAACTGATACTGAATAGAAATGCTGTTAGGTTTGTGATTCTTGGGTTTGTTCACACCTGGTATTACTGCTGTCCATCATACTCTCACTAACTTTCATTTCATGCCTTTTCATCCTTTTGGCTTTATGACAATTATTTCCCTCTCATTGTGCTATCATTCTCTCTCGTTCACTCCTTCCCTTTCTCACTGCATGCAGCCTGTGGGCTCCTATGCCAAAGTCAGCCACATGTTAAATAAAATCATCACTCATGTTTTTGGAGACGGCAAGAAAGAGGTAATGTTGCCACAGCAACCGAGGGGTTGTAGCACACTCTAATGCCTCCTCCCCATACTGTAGCTTTAGGCTAATGGGTAGTACTTTGTTCCTGTCCATTACCTTAGCTGCTTTCTATTCTGTGTGTCACTGATGATTTAGGACCATGTTCACTTCTGCTCTCTATTATTTGGTCATTTTGGTCCTGTAGACAAACTGGTGCAGAACGGGATGTAGTCTTATGATTAATATTAGATTGTCAAGCCAGAAGTGGGGCTTTAAAAGCTTATAATGAAAACTTGTTTTCCTATTTGATTTGCTCCATTGGTGTAGTTGGTGGTCGCATGTGTGTATTGTCTTGCCTATGTTGGTTGTTGCCTCTGAAACAACCTGCAGTTGTGTAAAAGCTTGTTTTGTGGAGAAGCGTACTTCTCTAATCTCTACATATGCTTCTACAGGCTGTTGACAGTGGACCAGTCAGTTTCCCGTCACTGCTGAGTCATATGACCTCTTCCATCTTGAACCATGAGGTCTTGGCACTTCCGGTTATTCCAAAGAAACGGGGCGTGCCACCTCTTCGTACTTTCTCCCCTCTGGCAACAACAGTGCCCTGTGACTTCCATCTTCTCAACCTCAGAAGCATCCAGAACCAGGTTAACTTGCACATAACTGTGTAGTTTACGCTGTTTTGTATTTGGAAATCTCTGCCTCCATGTGGTTTTACAATTTTATTTGGTCATATGAGTACTTTATATCAGTCTGAATAGGTACATAACATTAAAGTAAGTCTTTTTTTTTTTTTTTTAGATCTAAGACACTTTTTGTATTGGATTTTGTTCACAAGCACAAAAAGTTTGTATTGTCCTGAATTTTCCATGTCAGGGTTAATGATTTGTGAATTGTAAAAATTGCACTGCATTTTTCTAAAGACTGCTTTTCTGAATAGTCCTTGGCTACTAAGTGACTGTAGTGTCTTAACTGGTTGTCAGCTGTGTTAGCTCACTGTCATTTTAATGTGGAACGACATAAAAATCTTTCTCTATTAACTGCGGTAACTTTTCTAATTTTTCATCAGAAATAGAAAAAGTGCCCACGATGTAGATTATAGATGCCGCATCTCTCCCATTATAAAAACAACAGAAAAAACACGTCTCAGGGTGCACAAAAACACATTTACTGTGAACTCCCTTAATGAGCATATTTATTTATTATTCATGTTTCCTTTGAAATGTGTGTTAGGTAGTCTTCAAAGAGAGGATCCTTCTCCTTGTGGTACTATTACCAATTCTTAACATTGTGGTTGGTTGTGGACATTTGTCTCATTGCAGTGTTTTTTGTTGTCCACAGGATCCTCATTCACCGTCCCCGTACACAGCTCTTCTGCTACACCGCCTGGGTCTAGACTGTGGGCTGGAGGCCCAGAACCCTGGTTTTAACTGCACTACCACGCAAGGCAAGGTCAGTATTTGGAGCAAAAATGCAGAGACCCAGCCACAGCAGCTTTAAAAGGATTTTAGTGCAGCAGAAGTCTTTTCTGAGAAAGTGAGAAAATACCTGACAAAGCTTGTGAAGGCTTAAAGCCAAAGTATCCCCTAAGCTTGCTTTTACTCTGGTGAGTGAATGTTTTTCTGTGGAGCCAGTTTTAAATCAGTACTGGAATTAAGTGTGTTCCATCCTGGAGACTAAAAGCTGTTGTGTGTTCTCGTGTTTGTAGTTGGCTGTGTCAACGCTGTTCCGTGGTCTGGACCTGCAGCTGCTGCAGCCCATGTCTCTGACGCTGATGTACTCGGGCACCCCACTCTCCAACAGCTCCATCATCAGCCTGGAGCCCATGGAGCTGTCTGCCTTCAAGCTCAAACTGCACTAGGAGTCAACACACTGGGGCCAAGTCCCACAGCAGCAGCCTACACACTGCTGTCGGAGCAGAACGGCTGGACAGTTTCTGTCTTACTGGCAGAGGATGAGCTTAAACTCTCAAAACCAAGAAAATGTATGTATCAACATGGAAGTTGCTGGACCCTAAAGACTTTTTGATTTTCTTTCCTTTTTTTATTGAGGGAGATTTCAGCACAAGAGATGAAGTAGCTGTCCCTGAACTGAGGGATATGAAAATATGAAAAATCTTTGACATGTTTTTCTTTTTAATATTCTTGAGATTCAGATCCACTAGTGGTTTTTTAATAGACATGGGTGATTAATGATGATGTGGGACTTCATTAGTTTTGTTTGTTGTCCTGGCTGGAACCACTGACACTCCTCGCTCGCTCTCTCTCTCTCGCTCTTTGTCTGTTGCTCTCTCTCATTCTCTCTCTGTCTGCTTTATCTATCATTCTCTTGGTGAATTTCTGAGGACTCTATGTAAATACATCATTAGCTCTTCATGAACTAATGGGACCGAGTGCAATATGTGAAGCTTCTTTTAGGGATGTTTTTGTTGGGGATTTTTTGACGCCACCATTCTGCAGAAATTGTGCTTGAAACTGTGTCGCTGTCCTCTGAGCTCCAAACTCTCTCCCCTTTTTATACTTCGGTGGACTGTGCTGCTTGCCATAGCTGCATGTTCCTGTGAATGTGTGCTCACTCACTCATTTTGGCAGCTGAGTGGAGACATTTAGGGTCTTGCCCTAAAGAACGCCTTGCTCCCATTCAACAATCGGTCAGGGGTTAAGCCTGGTTGGGTTCTCCTTATCGCAAGTTCTCTGTACCTCCTTTTTGTTTATGTGAGATGTAGTGGTTGGCTTTTCCTTCCCTTTGTACCTGGGTTGCCCCATTTTGTTACTGAAAAATGCTGCTCCTGCCGCATAAGCTGGTTTTGAATAACCTGCATTTTTATTTCTCCTGGCCCATAGTGCTAAGGATGGTGTAGCATAAAGTATGCAGTAGATCGGGGTGTCGATCCTAAGTGGTGGGTGGCAGCAGCCCTCCAGATATTAGTGTTTGACAAGGCAAAACACGAAAGTCAGTGCAATGGTCCTCCAGAACTGGAGATCAGCGTCCATGCAGTAGATAACGATACCTCCTATGTTCTACAAGGAACATTGACGTGCAATATAATACTATAAGAAACAAGGGGAAGAGATATGAATATATATGACACAGAGAGGAGGTAAAGAGGGCAGAATGTATGTCTTGTGCGCTTGTTACCATATTGCACATGGAATACGAAGAACCTAAAGGCTTACTTGAACCCATATGTGTAGAGATTGTGTAGAATAATTTCATAACTTCATTTGCTTTGTGCTGAGGAGAACCCTAGCCATAGCAGATGCATTGTAAATCCATTCAAGTGGTGTCTGTTATGTCTTCATTGTGTGTCCCTCTCTCTGTCTGGATGCAGTCATCCCCACTACTCAGTGCTTACCTTGGCCATTCATTGTGAGAGCATTACATTCTGCCAGGAGGAAGAGGTCTATTAAACCGTGATGCTGTCCCTAGTTTTACGCCCCGCTATTCTTACTCACCAGCTCTGCTGCTCACCTTGAAATAGCTCACCTGTGTAGACTCTCAGACCTGTGAATTACTGTGAAAGCTGAATACACATCATTTCTCCAAACAGACTGCTGTTGAGGCAGGGGTCAGACACACTCACGCAGCAGTTGTCACGATTACTTACAACTATGCTGTACAAAGTCTGGTTCCAGACCTTTTCTTTCCTTTTTCACAACCTGCACAACTCCACTGTTAACTGACCGGGCCCCTCATCCTACACTTCCAGGTGGTGCTAAAAGTACAGAATGGATCGGAGGCTTTTAATGCCTCTCTTGGTGAGCTGTAGCTCTACCTTGCAACAATGTTTATAAAACATGTATCAAGTTTGTCTTGTACCGTTGCTAACCTGTGTCACAGAATGTACATTTGGCGCTATGGGCTTTTTTTTTTGGGAAGGTTGGAATTATCTGGTTGGTTCTGGTGTTTTTTTAAGGCTTGTTTTTGGATGATGGTACAACTCTACCTTGAGCTGTTTTGTCCCTCTGCCTGCACAGTGTAAGCTTGCCTCTCATCCTGGACTGCTTTGCCCTCAAACCATTCATACTTGTCCTCGAGCTGTTTTTCTTTCCTGTAGAATGAGGTGAACAAAAAGACTGGGGTTTTTCTTTTTTTGGTTTTGTTTGATATATATATATTTCCTTTCTCTGCTTATTCCTCCTGGAAATGCAAATAAGGAAAAATGATGCATAAAAGAAGCAAAAATGCAGCTAAAGTTGACATTTAATAAACATCAAACTACATTCTAGACATGTCGTAGCTGAGTCTGATGCCAGTGGAAGGGAATATAGTCCTCGGCGGATAAAACAAATGGCACCACAGGCATTGCTTCTCAGACAAAAGCCTCACATGGTGCCTCTCCCTAGTGCACAAGCAGGGGGCAGTAGGGGGTCGTCTTCCCTACACCAGTTTGATCTGAATGTGAGTAGAGGTCCTCCAGTGACACTTCCCTTTTTATCTACCACCCACATCCCAAGCACCAGCACAACTCCAAAACCTGCCCCCTCCATTTCAGACTGGCCCACTCTCGCTCTTCACTCCCTCTGGAGTGTGGTAGAAATTGCCTTTGTACACAGCCCTGACACCAATTTAGAAGTTTTTCTTACAGTAGCAGAGGTGAGTGTTTTAGGTGTTGTTGCGCAGCGCGGATTCTGAAGCTGCCCTGGGGCGTAGAAGACATCAGCGCGAACGCTCCCCTCGGTCCTAAACAATCTGCCTGTCAGAACAGAGGCGAGACGAGCAGAAGGTTGATGCCAAATGCAACCTTGTCTCTGGGGCTCTGATGAAAAGAAAAGCATGCAGATCAGGTGCACTTACGGAGTCATGGTGGAAGTCCCTGGTCATAGAACATACCGAGGGAGAGTAGAATAAAGATATGTTCCCTTTCTAAAGGAAAAAAAAAAAAAATTTCCAAAATAACTACAGAAGGCAGAAACATTCACATCTACTGTAGAGTTTTTATTCTAAAGTTTTATATGTCAAATGTAGTTGCTGTGTTTAAATGATGAAGAAAAACGAGATATTTTTGGGTTTCATTTAATGATTTATGTGTCTGCTGTCATCAAAACCTCATTACTCCACCTTAGCTGGCTTGTTTAACAAAAATCAGCGGCCCTTTGTCTGAACATTTCATTTAAAATCCTATATAAAAGTTAATTCTATTAATTTTGGCACTCACACTGTGTACCCCAACATATCCAGTATTAATGTCACCGGCCTGAAGGTCAAAATCAAGGATCCCATATTATGGCTTCATTTTTGCAAAGGAGTCGGTATGCAAGCACTCACACCTGGCTGAGCAGGACTAATGCAATTAATTTGAGGCTGGTGAGAACATCTGGAGGGGATAATCAGGTATATTCAGGAAGGCTGGAAGCAAATGGCTTAAGTATGGCACAACATGCCAAGCTGGCAACCTAAGCAGCATGACTTACAGATGCACATCGGCTGTACTGGAACTTTTAACAAGCACTTGGTGGTCCCAGACCAAATTAGCAGGAGAGAAGTGTGCAGAAGGGCGGACGTATGTATTTTTAACTATTCCTTGATAAATAAGCTTTAATGACGATCACTGAATGTGACTCCGATCTCAGGGGGAGCTAAGAAGACCTTCGCATCTTCTCTGCCCTCTAAATAGCACCCGAGTGTCGCAGTGAGAGTTATACCAGGCATGCTCTTGCTCAAGGCATGGATTGGAGTTACCCTTGTCTCCCAGCTGAGCTAATTATGGGAATCGTAAATGGACTGTTCATAAACTAGATCCCTCCACATGTTTGGGAGGGGTGACACTGCTAATCTCTCTCTCCAGTGCCTGAGAAGTCAGGAGATTTAACAACTTGTGTAAATATTTAGTATTGTTCTCCCACTGCATATGACGCACATTGAAGGTGAGGCTGCCAGTTTAAAGTTATGCCCACTGCAGATTAATTACAAAAGTTTAAAGGTTTAATCATCAGTCTGCATGTTTAACTGCATGCGTGTTCCGGTATAAATAATGCATACAACCTCTAGAGGGCCGGTCTCCTTTTTTTCTGTCCTGCCAGGCTGCTTTGTATGTGTAGACACACTCAGAGCCCCACTTCTTTAAAGATAAAAGCAAACTAATTGCAAATGAATTGCTAATCGCAAATGAGTTGTTGCAGAGTGGCCCGTACTATGAAAACTTCTGATTATGTAAGGCGTTGACATCCATAAGATGGCATTTGGAATTATGGCTGTTTACAAGACGAGGCGAGTCTTTGAATAAAACACAACACTGGATGTTTGCAAGTAATTTAATGACCATAATTCATGTCTGTTAAATAAAAATGGTAACTGCTAGAAAACACCATTGAAAGACGGTTCAGTGAAAATCGCTGCTTCTCAATCATCCCTATTCCTGTAACAGGACTTATATGTGATGTACATGAACATCATTTGCATCAGAGGAGTTTAATGTTAGACTGTTCAAGCGTGAAAACCCAGTGAAACCCCAACAGAGGCGCCAAATCATAAACCTTAAACTGACCTTCAGAAAAACAAATGCCAAGCACTGTCTTGAGCTCCTTCCCACATGACTTCTGACAGGTTTTAGTGCATCAAACCTCAATCAATAATGAAAACACTAGATGAGCTTCTTCAGGGATTTCAGACACTGTGTCTAAGGCATAGCTAATATGTACTCTGCTTTTTCATGCTGACACAAATACTGCACAAAGCTTAGTGTTTTTAACCTTTTTTTGGGTTTGTATTATTCTAATAGTGGTTTGTTTGTGAGCTGCAGACCAAGGCTAGAGTGAAACTAAATGTTCAGCTCCAAACTATTAATCAAATTACAGCCTGAAATCAACCAGGTGCATAGAATTTGGCGCCTGAATCAACTACATGTATGCTGAGAGCAAATCTAACACTTTCAGTAGAAAATCAAAAAATCAAATATGAGATTTTCAAATTGAAAGTATAACAATTTTTTTGGTTGAACTTCTGAACTTAAGGCTTTGACAGACTGCATTTAAGTCCTTTATTTTCAAATGGCTTGCTCCACTGTTTTGGAACTAATCAAGGCAATCTTCTGAAATAATGTGATGCCGTTTACTTAGACCTCCTCTGGCTATAACCACCACAAATTTAGCAATGCAGTGAGCTTGCTGACCAGCACAGATGGGCAGAGAGACAGCAAGGGAGATTGGTTTTAGCTTTCAGTATATAAAGCATCAGTGAATGTTCAAACACTGGAAATATATGGACTTACTGCAATGGTCATCTCACTCTTCAAAGAGTTGTGCATAAATCCAGTCCAGAACACTGATAGTAAAAGGTGGACTGGCGTAAATTCAGCCCTTTTCAGCTCAAAAGGAAACATTAGCATTCATACACACACGCGCTGATCCTTTTTATCGCCGTTTAAATCTCCTGACTCAAACCTCTAAGAGAATTTAAAGTAAAAATAAAGGGAAATTTCAGCACTGCGCCGGCAGCTTGTCCCGCAGGGATTCAAGTCAAACATCTGTGTCTCTGCTGAACAGATGCCTCACCTGAATATCTCACTCCACAGCTTATGAACAGGCACACGGGCTCGCACATGGGACGCCCGCCTATACTTCTCAGCTCTTTTCAGAGCAGCCCAGAACAGGACGGCGAGAGAGAGAAGGAACTGGCTAGACCAGCTCACTCGCCCTGCAAGAGGAAGACGGAGTGTGAAAAGCAGGTTTTGCAGGATAGGGGGCGCTAGAGGACGCTTTGTGTCTGTATGAAGGCAGTCTTCTCACTGTGGCAGTCCAGGTCCTCACTGTCCGATTCTGAATTCACCCCCCCAGCAGTGTCCTCGTCCCCCCACACGTTGGGAATCCCATGGTAGGACACCCGACTGCCTGTCCAGTCACGGTTCAGGCCAAAACCGAAGGCCACCCGTGTGCCCCGGCCGCTGGAGTCTATCACGGGCAGTTTGGTCCTCCGGCAGAAGGGGGCACTGGCCGCACCGGAGTGCAACTGCAGCAGCACGAAAACAGCTGCAAATGTGGCCAGGATGAAGGCACAGCTGAGCACTGCTACCAGCACGGGCAAATGTGAGGACAGTCCTGACTGGGGTGAGGGTCCATCTGAGTCCAGGTCTGAATCTGTGTCTGACTCGCCTCTTCTCTGGCTGTTTAGCGCGGGTCCAACAGGAGACTTGCGCTGCACCTGGTTCTGCCGTAGACAGGATGTTGCCACCAGGTGGCTGTGAGAGGGGCAGGACAGGCACTCGGCCTCCCCTGGGCCGGAGCAGGTGAGACAGGCTGGGTGGCAGGGCAGGCAGGCCTGAACAGACGACTGTTCCACCCAGTTCTCCAGCGACAGGTTGAGCAGCTGCAAGCCTGACGTGAAGCCTGGAGGACACGTCTTTACGCAGCCCTGCAAAAACAGCGAGGAACCGGCGCTGCACTCTGAGTAGCAACAGAAGAAAAAGGAGAGTTGGTTAATATGTGCCGCATCCACCTCAAGCAACAATTTCTAAGGAAGCTCCGTCGCAGCGAGTCAGAATACTGTACCTAGATTCTTGAACTCTAGGTTTAATATTCAGATATTATTCAATAGATACTACAAATTAATTGGCAACTAAATTAGTTATAAAATGAGGGCCATCCACAGACCTTGATACTTTAAAAGTTTAATAAGTCAGTATTGACTACACTAAGCCCAGTCCTTCATTAAAGATGTACATTTTGGCCCTGGGGGTCATTTTCAAGAAAATCGTCCATGCCACTTGGGATATGTGCAGTGGTTATTTGACAATACATGTTTAAACTATCTGTATGTAAAATACGTGCAGACTTTTACACGCCAGTCATAACAGTGAACCGAGTAGACCAGGGGTCACCAACGTGGTGCCCCCAAGGACAACATGAGTAGCCTGCGGATAGCACAACCCGCCAGTGAACAGCATCTATCACTTAATTTTACCCTGTAGCTATTCTTCTTTAATCGCATTTGCATTTTTATAGAATTGAAAATGACAGTATCTAAAAAAAGCATTTACAACATGTTTATTATTCATGAAGTTTAGATACGTTTAAGTAAACTTTGTTCTAGTGTATCAACTGGAAGCCCTTCGTATGGCGCAGTACCCATGAGGTAGCTCTCAGTTTCAAAAAGGTTGGTGACTCTTAGAGTAGACTTGCACAGTTTTGCACAGGAAAGATATAAACTTTTCACAAAAAAACCCAAAATAAGACAGATGAGGGGGTCACAATGTGAAGACACCAAAATTGAATTCATTTTGCTGTTGCATTTTAAAGTAATTGGCAGCTTAGCACCTAAATTTGATTTGAGGCGTGCTCTGCATGGCTGTAATATCCAGAATACAAATATGACACGGCGACATGGCAGTGGCAGATTCTCGGTATTTAACAACTCCAGTTAGAATCAGATTCTAAAATGCTTGACTGAGACGCTGCCAAACAAGCTCCCCAAGAAATAAAAAAAGAAATGAAATAAATTGAGTGTCGCATTACTGAAATGTTCTAATGTTCCAGCAGTTATTGTAGCAGTTATGGTCCAGAAAGGTGCTTATCTCCACTTAAAGCACTTAAATAGAAAAAGTAGACTGGAGACAAAATTAGAACTTCACGAGTTCACACTCAGGAGGCTGAAGAGGTTCTTTAAGGTAAGTTATTATCCTCGCATGTCAGTATTATACTGCTCATTCTGTGACCACGCTAATCTTTTAATCGCTACAATCTGAAGACACAGTGCAGCTCCAAAAATATAAAGCATCCATACATCATCACAGAAAGAGAGACAGTCCGACTTATGATAGCAATTATTTTTCTCAGGGGGAGACGATTGAGAAACCCTTCCTTATTAAAAATGAGAAAAGAAAGAACACTTCAAAAGTTATTTTCTTCTCAATGCAATTTGCATTATCAGTAATTCGATCCCGTTTGGCAGTGGCTCCCTCCATAGTGTTTCTGTGTTAATATTCATAAAGACAAATGAGCATTCATAAAGGCAGAGAATCACGCTGAGCTGATAAAAGAGTGAATTATCGTGACACAACCAAGGGATTAAACTGTGTGTGAGTGTACGCCCTAGTCAATTCTCACCGATGCAGATCTGTTGGGCATCAAAGGTTTTGCAGCTGTTGTTGGAAGGCCTACTGAAGTCAGAGGCAGAAGGGTCCGCAGCGCTGGAGCCTGTTCCATATAGGATGAGTGTGAACTGAGAAAGAACACCTTAGAGTGTGAAAGAGTGTGTGCATGTGTGAGAGAAGGAGCAGCAGAGACAGACAAAAAAGAGAGAGAAATGCATTGTGAGGTGCTACAGTCAATGCCTCAGCGTTCAATCTTTAACATCTACACTACCACTAAAATACCTTAGAATTAATGTCAAAAAATAATCATAAAAGCAGTTTAATGGTGGATTAATATTCCAACACACTAATCTTGTGTAATTTCATATCGAGTGTTTAGAGCACAAGGGGCATAAATGACATTTTCAGAAGATGTTGCTTACGCACCTTGTGCTCCAAACCCTTGATATGTTTATGAATAAAAAATAAAGACAGTTTTAATGTGCATAGGGTGATGACAAGATCTATAGACGATCCTAAAATGACTGTATAAAAATGAATAGCCATGACACCCATTTTAAAAGTAATAACTGAATCCTGAGGCATTTGAAAAAAATCCCTTTAAATAGATCACAGTTCATGATTTACCTATTATTAACTTCCTGTTCTTGCCAGGTCCTTAAAGTATTGAATAAAACACCTAAAAATAGCATTGCTTGTCTTGCTTAACGTATTTACATAGGCTGTTGTGCTCTAATGTCCGTAATTACTCTGGCTCTAGTAAACTGGCAATGAATATCCAGGTCTCTCTTGCAGCCACACAACTATACAGATGTTGATTGTACATAAGATAAAAAAGCAATTTATATGAAAGGTAATTCCACATTGTTTAGGGGTGGTGTACTTCTGACTGATCATCACTAAAGGCAATGCTTCCATCTCTAAAATGGTAAGATTCCAAATGGTTACCGTAGCCGCTAAGCCCAGCCGCATTCTCTATTTCCAGGGTCCACTGTCCTCGAGGGTCTTCGTCCCATGCATGTGTGGTCATGAAGGCCCAGTCATTGAAACCCTCTGCAGAGCTGTCCTGTGGCCTGAGTTAAACACACAAGAATTGGCTCAGTGCGTCCAAAATGTTTTGGAGCCAACATGCTTGATGCAGACCACGTACGTAGTGGCTTATGTAG
>JBBPDB010000128.1:5998868-6008984 GCA_037974465.1 Brachypetersius altus
CACACACACACACACACACACACACACACACACACACACACACACACACACACACACACACACACCCTCTCTCTCTGAGTGGTGTGTATGAGCATATATATACAGAAAAAACTGTGCTGATATACTTTATCCCAGATATCCAGGCAGAATACAATTCTATAGTGAAGTTTATTATTAATTTACCAATGGGTTTTAATATGCATAATAATATCCACTACGGAATAATAACAGATGGATATTTGTGTCTCACCTGTATTTTCTATTTGTGACAATACATTGATCTTATTTCCCATCCAAAGGTAATTGAGTACTTTATTAAAATAATAATAATTAAATAATTACAATTGATCATAATATTTATGAACAAATACTCAAACACTCTTAAACTCACCCTTAAAAACAACATTCCCTTTTTATCATAATCATAATTTAGAACATGCTGTTACAGAAGCCATAATTGTTGCATCTAATTCATGTTCGTGTTCAGTGGGTATATAAAAGAGACAGCCCCTTAAAACTACTCACATTTGTTACTTTGGAATGAAATTAAGACACAAACACACAGACACACAAATTCTAGCCATTTTTGCCAATTGCTTATAACATATCATATGAAAGACAGTAATAGTTCAGAAAAGGATAATAAATCATCAGCACTTTGTGGAAGCAGCTTTTGTTTTACTTAATACCATCTCTACTAACTTTGCACATCTAGACTGTGCCATTTTTACCCACTCAAGCTCAGTCAGACTGGATGGTGAATGTTGGAGGAGTGTAATCTTCAAGTCATTCCACAGATGTGCAGTAGGGTTAAGTCTGGACTAGGCTACTCAAGGACATTCGCCCTTTTCTCCTTCGGTCACTGTGTGCTCAGTTTTGCTGGAATGTGACCCAAGGAGGGTCCTAGTAGTACAGAACACTTCTTTAGAAGAATACTGATAATGCTTTTAATTTTTTGGTATCCATTCCCTGACTTGTGCCTGTCCATAACTTTCTCCCTGAGATCTTCTGACAGTGCCTTGCCACTCATAATTGATTGTTTGCTTTTAGCACTTGATTTAGTCGATCATTGATTTAGCTGATTAGGGTTGTTCACAGGTGGAAGCCATTTAGCTTGGTGCCCAATGGAGAAGATAATTAGTTACACCTGATTGAGTTTAGAGGTATTTTTAGAAGGGGTGACCTTTATTCATCTCAGTGATTGTTTTTCTTAAACTGATAGTAGAATTCCTTTCCCTTATAAGTTGTATGGAGTTTTTTCTGGGGTTTTTTTTCTGGGTGTCTGTTTTTATTTCAGGCTGCAGAGCAGGAAATTGTAAATACTTTGAAGAAGTTGATTCTATTCTAGATCCACTATAAATGCTAAACGTGTAACTGAAATGATATCTTTCATTTTATGTGTTGAGGTAATACAACACATAAAATGGAGCACCATGTAGTTTTTGAAGCTTCAGGCCCATCTGAATAAAAGTAGTGTTTCCCTTCCCATCTGCTGCCTGATATACTGAATAAACGTAAATGAGGTTTATGTATCAGGACGTTTTAGAATTGCACTCAACACGGAATGACCAATGCTGTGGTTTGAAAAGAACGGTGACACGTCCAAGCATTAAATATAGAATAAAATGTTAATATAACAAAGGAATATTTGAGGAATCATTCTACTCTAGCCTGTCCGAGAACGTTCAATGCATTGCTCCAGTGTGAAATGCTCTGGAGCAGGTCTGAAAGTTCTGGAAGTGTTTTTGAGTCCTCGACTGGTGTGTTCTGACTCCCTGGAGTCATCAGAATTTCCAACACTTTTTGCTCTGCAGCCTGTGAGAATATGCAGGCGGGCAGATGCGGCGGAATCGTTTCTCTCGCCTCGTCTCACACACTGTTTTCACCACAGGTTTACTCATCCTTCTTGCACACAAGCACAACACGCGCTCATTGTAACTGCAATAGAAGGCTGGCATCTGTTCCTCATTTATGTGTATCCCTTTAGACGTGCACCTAGAAATAGGCAGTAATGAGCATGCAGGTTTGTGTGCCTACATGTGTGTGCGAGATATGTAGGGACACTTCACATGTGATTTATTTTTAATGTCTTCCAATTCGGTTTCTGCTGTACTCATTGTGAAGCCTGGCAGCATCCCAGTGTGTGTGCTTGCATGAGTAAGTGTGAATGAGTGAGACCGACAGTAATCCAGAGAGATGCACTACACAATGAACAAAACTGTACAGAGAATCATATTCCAGAAAAGCTTTGTTTACCAGAGACATGGCCTTAAGAGCACCATTTACACAAATTAAGCCTAACCATACTCATTTATATGTATGAGATCAAGTGGGCTTATTGTGTGCTTGCCAATAAATGGGGGTCAGCTAAAGCCTTTGTGAATATGACCTGTATGCGTGGGGTGCCAGGTATTTCATGATGCAATATATATCTCATTATAAGAGCTACAATGTAATGTGACATGTATAAAATACACATGAGCTTCTGAGTGCTGTTTCATGTTAGTTCACCAGGTAAAAAGCATATTACACGGCAGACAGAGGTGGCGAGAAATGTTTTAACATTACATTAAAATAGACACAGAAGTCACTGTGTGTGTGAATTTCATTCTGATATATCCAAGAGGGTCAGACAGTAACGCATGTGAATTTCATTACAATACTTCAGTTAGCATGGCCACTTGTGAAGAGTTAATTTGGGGCATTATTTAGCTCTGGCTTAATCTGAACGAAATCTCCTGAATAAAATAAACACCTCCCGCCCAAAAAAAACACACCCTTCACTTTCAGTGAAAATGTAATGATATTCAGAAGATAATTTGGACAATTTCCTTCGGTCCATTCGTCATGAAATTTTCACACAGCTGATGAAAAGATACCAAAATGTAGTGGCATCTTTGTCCTCTGGAATGCCTCGTAATTTTGATTATGTGCCTGTGCACTAGTAGGCAGAGAAAAATTTTAAGCAACAATATCATGTTTCAGCTCCCCTGACCACAAGGTCTACCTATTGTCTAGAGAGAGCGCTCAGCTAGCTCAGGAAGCCTGCTTCATGTTTCACTTGAAAATGGAAAATGCAGCAGCATAATGCATTGTGAAGCCAGTCTGAGGAAATCTGCTAAAACCTGGTCCATTCAAGTCTTCAATATTGGAATATAATACTAACACAAGCAACATTCAATAAAACAAAAATATAATTCATATAATTTATATTCATATAAATTATGAATCTTATGAACCACTAAGCTCTCATGTGCTTGTGAGCTCATTGTCTAATTAGCGAGTTTTAACAAACTAAACTCCAGCCCTTCAGAGTCTAAACTAATGATAGAGTGTGTCTGACACTTACGATCTGTTTCTCGTTGATGTTTCCACTGCTGTAGGTTGTAGCGAGTGTGGAAGAACAGGCCTCGCTGTACCATGGCACGTTGCCGTATTGAGTGGTGCTGCTAATGGACAGTGTGTAGATGCTGTTGGTATAGCCATCGCAATTACAGCTGTCCTTCTCCCGGCCACCATTACCAGACGCCCACACGAAGATAGCTCCAAGGCCGCCTCGACCCTGTACAACACACAAACACACACACATGAAAGAAAATATTGTCTTGTATAATATGTCAGTAGTGTACTGGCCAACATATAAATAATTTATCTTCCCCCATGAACTAATTTGAACAAGGAAAGAAATCTCTGCGGTCATGGAGCATATTTGATTACATTCCCACGACCATTACCTGTTTTGTTCTTGCAATTCGCAGCCGAACGAGCTGACATTATTAAAAATAACTTTTGTTGTTCTTGGGTCAGAAAACAGGAATAAAACAATATTTACTGCGTCTGAGCAGATCCTCATGGCGATGATAATTATGAACACTGGGCAAAGGGCAGCTACACAATATCAGCCCAAGTAATTTACTCTATCCAAGAAGACACATACAAAAATCTAAAGCAAACAAATGGATTGTGTGTGGCATCCTGTAATGCTGAAATAAAGCAAAATGATAGCCTGGGTGTGGATTAAGGGAAGCGCGGTTTGAATGCAGTAAGAAAGAGGGCTGACTGCAGGGTGCAGGCTCAGAAAAGGTCACGCAGTAATCACTTGTCAAATGCAATGTAGATAATTTCACACCATCACTCACTTCGAATAGGTTTCAATGTTTGACTCGAGATGCTGGTGGTAGACTTCCAGTCCAAACAAACATCTCACATCGCAGATGTACAGGAATGTAAACCGTTCCCTTTTTAAATCCTTCATTTCTATATAAACAGCAAATTGCAAACTGAAGAGACCAGTGGGCTGAATCAACACTAAAATGTCATTCTAATTTAAGGAACGGGAAAGAAAAAGGATTTTTATGAGGACTGCACAAATAGAAAAGCCACTAACCTGATAAAAAAAGAACCTCTGCTAAGATGTGGGATAAGACAGGAAGAATGAGTGAGCTGGGGTTAGTAGGGGGTGGCAGGGAAGAGGCAGAAAGACACAGAGACAATGATGAAGGAATTATGAGGATGGAAGAAAAGAAATAAAGAAAATGTGCTATTGGCACTCCGTTCTACCTCATGCTGTGCCGCATGTGGCATGCGCGTGCAAAAGCTCCGGCAGTGAGCAAGATGACGAGAGGAGGCGTGTGCGCCGTGGGAAAAAAACAACATTATTGCGAAAATACACCCTCCCCCAAAAAAACAATAAGCTTCAGAATGTGCACTTTTCCATCCTCAAAGATCTGGGAAATCTCTCTAAATGCTTCTTTATTCCTCTAGTCGACAGCCCTGCTGAGCTCTGTGACAACATGCTTCTCTTTGAATGCTTTTATCCTGTGTAGCGGAAAAGCATTTAACCAGGCCGTGACGGCTTAGCGTTGCCACATTCACTCAGGTCCCTGCTTTGCGAAAGAATGCCCTCTAATGGGAGGGCAAAGGCATGAGCATACAGAGCTTCTTAAATATCCCGTTAATGGCCTTGAGCTTCAGGGCCCTGAGACTGACCTCGGTGACCCCTTGCAGAAAAGCCTCCCTGGCCAGCTTGGCAGGGCCATCTACCGTCTTCCCATCGTCCTCTGGGCCCCAGCTGGCACTGTAGATGTGAATGTGCTGTGAGTTTAGGCTTAAAGACTGAGCCTCCACCACATCTGTCACCTCGCCATCCAGCATACGTACACCTGCCAACAGAGAAAAGTTAACAACAGCTACAAAGACTGTCAGTTCTGAAAGAGAGAGAGCCAGAGAGAGAGAGAGAGACAGAGAGAGAGAAAGAATAATGAACAACTATCAAAGAAAGGGGCTGGACAGCTTTCTCTCACATAAATTGAGTGAGCTGGCAGTAACCCCGTGACTAAAATAACAGTAAATGATGAGAACATTGAGTTAATGGAGCTGAGGCCTAAATAAGTTGCCATAGTGCCAGACATGGTGATTCAGTAATGCACTCGCATGCCCAGGTTTCTTGTCCCCCCAAACAGATACACAAACACACTGAAGCTGACAATTACAGCAGCCTTTCTGCTCCCTTTTTTTCTTCCATTAGACATGGAGACGCAAAGGCAGACAACCACCTTGCCGCACGCCCAGGCACACACTGAGAAACAATGCTCTCCTCTTCAGCCTTGCCTCGTCTACCAAAAGGCGTAGACAAAGACTGTTGACAGATGTCTCAGAAATGACACCATTAAAATAAAAGGCAAGGCATTCAAGTCTTAGCAGCATTGCAGCTCGCCTGGGACTAGAGCACAGAGTGACACTTTCTCTATTTATAAATCGCAGAGATGATTCAGTTTTGTGTAGAGAAAGATAACGCTGGGCATTTAGAACAAACACACAGCAGACAAATCAATAACTACAATCTAGAATCATATTTCCGAATTAGTTTCTGGTGTAAAAGCAGTAGATGAGCTCATGTAGACGAGTATATTCCACATCTCTAATCTCAGCACTCACCTCCAATTCTGGCATTGTAAGCCACACCCACTCCACAGACACCATTGTTCGCTGCAGCAGCCACCTCTCCAGCACAGCGAGTGCCATGCCTAGAGAGAGAGACAGAGGAAGAGGGAGAAAGAGAACGAGGGATTTTCTTTGCTTAGTTTCTGCTCAACATTAACAGATTTTTTCTTCATCTACCACGATCCAATTTACATTCATGTTACTTTTTTAATTGCCAAGTTAAATTCCAGCCTCCAAATACACAAAAACTGCTCGATACTTTGATGCTTTGGTGGCATCTCGTGGGGCAAAGAGCCAACAAGGACAACCCAGTGATAAAGTATTATCATTTTATTCCTGACAAGTAAAATGCAATCAGTGTTAAAAAAGGGGTTCATATTTGATCGTTCTTTTGTCCTCGTTTCCATAGCAATACGGACGTATCTGAAGGGCTTGGTGATGGCAGCGTAATTTTTGTCCTCTCTGTTCAGCTGTGGAGCTCACTAGGACTAGGACTGATGAGCTGAGGAGAGCAGAGTGCTTCTGAGAGAGTGCTGGAGGCTTTATGGGACCACCACAAAACAGCTGATGCCTTATTCTGCCCGCACTTCAGTACAGCCTTCATGTTGTCAGCTATTACACTTACCCTCACACATACAAAGAGGGCATTTCACTCAAGAACATCTTTCAGAACCGAGTAAACGGAAGGTTTGTGGCCTGTCCTTCGCTCTGAGAATGAAACAAGCATAACAAGAAAAGGTGACCTGTTCGACCGTTTAAGAAATAACTGTCAAGTTAAACCGCAATATCCAGCATGTTTATGTATAGTCTTTTTCTCCCATTGGTCAAATTATGAAGTTACGTAATAAAAACAAACAATTTTACCTCCTAAAAGTTGTTTTACTCAAAATCCTTAGAGACACCATCGTTTCTTTTTGCACTGCCGCTAACCTACAGCTCAGCTCGCTTGGAGAACTACCAAACATTCTTTTTCTCCAGTTACAATCTCGACTGCTGGTCATAGACGGCTGTGGCATCACTGGGAAATGTTCTCATAGTGCGTTAAAAACGTCCATAAGTGTGGAAATTAAGAGGCTTAAGGCTCATTGCTTTTCAACTAAGCAGAGAGCTCCAGTCAGATAAATGGGGTATTTGTATCAATTGCTTAATAGATTTTAGCTAATGAAAGTGGATTAGATGCAAACTCACTGAAGGTCTTGAGTTGCTGTGGTGTGGCAGGTAAGTTGCCACAAAAGTTACGATCTATTCTTGATTACAAAGCAATTAAGAAGTATTCTTATTCTCTGTGCTCCTTTTAGGTGGCATGCTAAATGCATCTACTATAGGACACAGGTTAGTTACAACTCAGTTCTCTTAATTCACATCGTAATTCCACCGAATCTGGAAAGGCATCTTCTTAACCCTACTCCCAAAATCTCCTCAAAAAAATGCTGTACATTCTGTTTTTAACAATCAAGGTCAGTTTCTCCCAATCTTTGAATGGAAATTGTTACTTTCATTGCTGATGAGGCACTTAACCACATGTTGAGCTTGTTAACATTTATCAAAGGCACATAACATAACTATTTATTATCTTAAATGTAAACACATATTAGTGCGATAATGCATCAGACTTCACATGGCTGTAAGAAGAAACTTGTCAGATCTTGTGAAATGAGGCTGTGGCCGTTTTCACGGTCAGGATAGATGACAGTTATCATGACAAACGGCTGGCGCCGCAAAACAGCTAATGAATAAGCAATGCAGCGCCAGTGTCAGCTCATACTGCCAGTTGTTCACAGCACAAGCCATAATCTACAGCGAGGTCTGTGTATCACACTCAGAAAAGCATGCTTTCACCCAAGGCTATTTATATGGAGATGCACACTTGGAACAGCCTGCAGGAAACATATGCTGCAAACCTCTTAGCCCTTTTAAAGCAACCCCCCCCCAAACCCCTTTCATTCTTCACTGCATCGAATGACTCATGTCATTCTGAGCAAGAGGAATCTGATAATAGACCCGGATTGCCGCTAGTATCTTTTGGGAGAAATCCAGCCTGAGAATTTAAAGCCAACAACTGAGGCTCAAACCAAGTCGAATTTTCACTTATGGATTTATGAGGTTTTGCTTGCATGCTGCACCACTAATGGCTGCAATGCTTCTCCGTCGTCCAGACAGTAGCACAATGAAAAGCCTCTCCCTTTGAAAAGGGAAACATATCGAGGCCAACCCAGTGGCAGCCTTCCAAGCATAAAAGCCATCAAACCATCATTTACTCTTGAGTGCGGACAGCAAGCCCTGTGTCACGTCAATTCATAAGAGCTATAGCGCTTTCATTTTAACCAGGATGGATAGAGGGGGCTAACTCGCTAACGCTACTTAATCACAATGAAGTTAAGACCGTGGTGATGCTTGCAGTTTTTTTTTTGTGTGGCACAACTAAAGCTGCTGCTTCAACATTACAGTGGTGCTTTCGACAAGGACGCTTTCATATATCTACTGAAGAGCGCTTACACATTCAGTAGAGGACACAGCGGTTACTAATCGGCATGGTGCAGCAGTCCTGAGGCATCTTTCTATCGCAAACACAGATAAAGCTGACAAGCTACATGGTGAGTGTCCTACGCACATGTGGTTGGTAGCTTTGTTTTATCATGCATCAAACAGCACTGACAGGGTGCGAAATGACGCATCCCCGCCACATTACCCTGCCCTTATTAACGGAACAATGAAGGCGCTCAGTCACTGGCAAAAGCGAATGGAATGTAATATGCTGTCTATCAACACTTACATTCAGTACTCGCTATTCTCTACCTGCTCTCCTTCTGGAAAAACTCTAAATCGAATCAATCAACACTCTCTCTCATATCAATTTCTGGTGTAAAGTGTATCTGAACAACTGTGATGAGTGTTTCTCCCTGCGGTGGTCATGTAGTCTGTCTAGGCCTCCTGTGTCTGGCTGGAGACAAAGTGAAAATGAACTGATAGAAAATGAAAAGGAATATGTTCATTGGAAGCAACATTGCCTATCTCTTTCTGTCGGCGCTGGAAATCAAAAATAAAAAAAAGGTTAAGGAAAATATATCCCCAACTCTAAATGTAATCGAAAGTAACAAAATGTTAGACCAGGTAATCTTCTGTTGGTTCATTTTTCACAAATTCTCACACAAAGGACTAGGTATGAGATTTTAAAACTGACAGCATCTCTTTTTCCACTCATCCATGTCTATGGAAGTCCTAGTCCACTCTATTCAGTGTCAGTGCAATGTTGAGTTGAACATCAGAATCTGTCCGTGTGTGTATCTTTGCTCTGCTCTTCAATGGGGCAGGATTACATCCTGAGCAAAGGGATTAGTGCATTTTCCAGCCTGCTAAATTCAACACTCAAGAAACCCACATGCTCTGAATGGGGGAAAGACTAAGAAAGAGACATCGAGAGAGAGAAAAGGGTAAAAGTAAGAAAGTGTTTTAAAGGTCCTGACTCTGACTGTTGCAGCTTTCAGTCACGTCTAGTGCTTTCCAGAACTAAAAAGTCTTTCCAGCCCTACAAACACAGTAACAGCTTGATTCCTATACTACTCACTTCTGCCATGTGTGTATGTATGGAGAGGGCTGCAGGGCACTCTGAAGTGATGCCGTAGGTGTAGTTGGAGGAGCAGGATAGTTTAGTTTAGGTAATGTAATGCATGGTCTAAGTGGAACAAAACAGCCCTACCTTCTTCTTTAGATGCACAGAGTCTCCTTACATGATGTAGAATTACTTGGATATAATATTATTTTTATAACCTATGTAACGGTTCGGTCAGTGGCTGGTAGGGGCCACTGCTTTTCAGTTAGTTTTGGGGACTTTTATTTTGATGTTCATGTCTGTTTAGTTCATGTGTCATGTGTTTTGGTTTTCACCTGTTTTGTGTTGTGGTTATTATCAGCTGTATTTAAGTTCTGTCTGTGTGAACCACAGACATCGGTCCATCGCCCCACATCACCTTTCATGCCTTATTTTCACGTTCATGTTTGCAGCGGCCCTTGAGCCAGGTTTTGTTTTCTGTTCACGTTCAAATAAAGAGCCTGATTTAATGGGGCAGCTGGTGGCTTAGTGGTTAAGGCATTCGCTCTGTGATCAGAAAGTCCGGGTTCGATTCCCAAGACCGCTAGGCACCGCTGAGGTACCCTGAGCAAGGTACCGTCCCA
>JBBPDB010000128.1:6069610-6090988 GCA_037974465.1 Brachypetersius altus
CCTAGCGGTCTTGGGGATCGAACCTGGACTTTCTGGTCACAGGGCGGATGCCTTAACCACTAGGCCACCCAACTGCCTATGTATGTAGTCTGAATTTAAAACACCAGCAATATTGTTACATTTCATTGTTAAATACAATTTTAGCAGTTAATAAGTTTGTTGTTGCAATAAGAGGCATGGTTCTAATATAAAGTAAAGTGGCCCTTTATAGTCACACGTGAACATATCACAGCTCAGCACACAGTGTGAACAATATGAAAGTCTTTCTCTGCATTTAAACCCATTCACCAAGTGAAGCAGTGAGCTGCCACCAGCGTGGGCCACCCGGGGAGCAGTGTGTGGGGACAGTATCTTGCTCAAGGGTACTTGCAGAAGCAACTCACTATCCACAAGGCCACCTGTTTTAAAAGCAGAGTTTTCTGACCATACGACTGACCGGCAAAGAGATCAGCCTGTGTCTACTTTAGGTTTGAGCATGTCCCAGAGCAACCTGTAACCTAGAAATGCCCCCGTGTGCAGCAATATTGAAAACAAGTTGCATGTTCACCTGCAAGCCTGAGTGCGTCCACTGTATCAGACGGTGCAAGCAGATCAAAGAACACAGAGAACAAAAAACAAAGTGCATAACAAAGCAAACAGTGTTTTGACAGTCCCAGTGATTAAGCGGGCCTTAATCAGTTTCCATCCTCTGCATATCACTTCCCTTGTAGCGGCGCAGACGGGGCTGTATTTTTCCAGTGTTTTTCCATTTTCCCCCCTTTCCTCCTGTTCACCAAGGCTGTGCAGGAATGTGACGGGAATGTGAAACAGGATCCTGTTTTTAATTTCTTATACTGGTCAGATCTTTTACTCCCTGAAACAAGAACTTGCTCACATCTGAGGCCAGCTGACACGAAGGAGCTGATGTGAGGCAGAGGATGACTTGGTTGCAGGTGCACATTCCAGGGGTTTGGTTTGGAGCTACTCTTACACTCTCTTAAAAGTGTAGCATGCTCTCTTTCTAGAGTGCAGGCCTAGTTCCGCCACTACACCAGTCTAACAATTCTGATCATTTTTAAAGCAAGATAGAGAGCAAGGAAAAGAAAAAAGGTGAGTATTAACCTTGTGTTAAAGGCAATGGCAGGTCTTGACTATATATTTAATATTGACAATGAATTGGTCTGTGATTCTCATTTTCATTGTTTATCATATGATATATTGGTCATGGTAACTGTCGTGTGGCTGCTAGGAGCCTAGTGGGTAAAACACATGCCTGTGAACCCGATTGCCGCAAAGTTGCAAGTTCAAACCCCCTCTTTCTACCATTGTGTCCTTGAGCAAGACACTTTCAGTTGCACCAGGGGGGCTGTCCCTGTAACTAATGACTGTAAGTCGCTCTAGATAAGTGTCTGCCAAATGCCCCCTTCACCCTTTATTATGTAATATACAGGCAAAGACAATACACTACCCACCAGCCACAATAACCGCTGATGGGATGTGAATAGCATTGATTACAATGGTTCTCGAAGCTGATGTGTTGGAAGCAGGAAAAAGGGCAAGCATATAGATTTGGGGTCTCATTTATAAAACTTTGCATAGAACTCTGAATAAGTCAGATTTATGAAAACTTGTACAACAGGGGCAAACAAAATACGCTTTATAAACTGCACACTACCTGGGATTGTTCGCACGTGAATCTGCCACACATTCCACCCTTGACATGCCCCCGTCCAACCATACTGCATGATAAATGCAAATATTCAAATTAGGAATATTTAAACCTCCGTAAACCTGAAAATATAGCATCACGGTAGGGGAAAAGTAAGAACATTTCTAAAACCGTAATAGATATGTGCTAGTGGGTGAATATAAAGGCACAAATACACACACACACACACACACACACACACACACACACACACACCCACACACACCCACACACACATATATATATTTTATTTGGGGTAATTTTGGGGAATTTTTAAACTTTATACAATACAACTAAATAGAATAAATACAAATAAATAACTTTACAATTTACAATTTACACACTTTAAATTCTTCAAGCACTAGTGTTAAACGAATTGATTCAAATTAATCTTAATAAACACACACTTTAACAATAAAATCATAAATCTTCATAAACCGTAACTTAATGAAATAATAAAACATATATTTTAAATGACATGTAATACAATTTATTTTATATACAGTCAATTTTGACAATATTTTATTATACATAGTAACATTTAAAACATAACATGGTCACCAATCATTGTTTCAGCATAAAAGCTTCTTCATTGGTTGCATCAGAGGTCTTCTACAAGAATATCTGAATATCTTTTCTGTATTTGGGTCTTACAGGGTTAAGTACATTAGTCACAATTAATACATATAAAACAAAACAACAGTACAATCATGGTTTACTCAAATGTTTAATAAATATGCTGAAATATGATCTTAAAGAGATTTACAATCAGCAACAATAACATTGTTCTTAGTCATACAAACCTCACACAATGCCCTATTTATTTACGTATTCCTGTCTAGTGTAGCCGAAGCAGAGACTTTCTGGTTTACCCCCAAGGAGTGGTGGGGAGGTGTCTCTCTACCACGGCAGGCACTAAAAGTGTAGATTACATTAAGATTCGAGTCGAATTATATATTTTACTATTACAATTCACTATTTTAAATATGTGACTGAATATGTGAAACTGAATGTATGGTGAATTACTCACTAGCAAAAGGATGCCGTCGCATGTTTTTTCTTTCAAAATGTTCAGAGTTTGCGTACATATGCAAATGTATGTGTAGGAAGAGGCGTACGCCTCTATTAGGACCCGTTTTAATGGTTATAAATGGTTATAAATGAGACCCCTTAACTTTGACAAGGGCCATGTTGTGATGGCTAAACCTCAATATGTTGTCAATATGCTGTGATTAGTACCTCCCAAAAGTAGTTGGACAACCAGTGTGTTTAGGGAGTAACGGCTGGACCATCTGGGCCGATCCCACAGAAAAGATATGGTTGCACAAACTGCTGAAAAGGTTAATGTGGGCTATGATGGAATGTGTCAGAACAGACGATGCACCACAATACACAGCTTGCTGTGTATGGGGCAGTATGGGACCGGTCAGAGTGCCCATGCTGACCTCATCCACCACTGAAATGTGAGCATCATTACTGGGCCATGGCACCTGGCCTGGCCTGATTAATCACATTTTCTTTTGCATAATGTAGATGGGTGTCTGCGCTGAAGTTAGATATGATATCTTGTCATAGATGATTAATGTGTATATACTTATTTATTATTTTATTGCGCTTAATTATAATGAATGACTAACTAATTATTTTTCAACCATGTATACAAAGTGATACAACAGAGGTGGGTTGCAGACCTATATCTAAAAGACTAGGTTGCACAGTTGCAAGGACATTGCGATGGAATCAGCTTTGCCATTGTCAATTGTTTGCCTTTTGCAAAGCATAATTTACTGCTTTCTGCTTTGATAACACACACAACTGCACTCAAACTCACACGAACATAGGATGCCTTGGTTCTTACATTATTATAATGTTTTTCACTGAAGAACTCGTGTGACGTATCTCTTATGAACTACAGTAAATTTCAAAATATGCACAAAAAGACATTTTTTTACCAGCAATAATTTATTCGTAGAATGCATTTGTAGGCAAGGAACAAAATAATGTCAAATATAAATAAGTCAATAAATTAAAATAAATAATCTGACATAAATGATATAACAGTGTAACAGGTCAAACCAAACAAACATTCAAGTATCCTTGATCAAATCAAAGGTTTAAATGGGCTTTCCCTTGACCGCAGAAATGAAACAATAGCTGCAGACATAGAAAGCATAATCTTGGAGGCCGAACACAATTTAACCTGACATACAAATATAGCAAACAAACAGCAGGAACAACCTGTTTCATTAAAGAGGCAAACACATTCCTCCAAAATTGCAAAGACATTAGGTGGCCTTTTCTATCGTAGGAAAAAACAATTACTCCAGTTTTTTTGGCAAGCGCCCAAGCCATTGAAAATCTCTGCCACTTTGGAAAACCAAAACATGCCACAGAAACTATGCAATAAATACTTCCGCCTTCACAAAGAGACCAGAGAAGAAAACAAAGGATGAAAAAACAGAAATAATAAGAAAGCTGGAGGGGGAGGTGCTTCCTTAGGGGTCCAGGATGTTTTCTTCAAAGTTGTGCCCTTTAATGGGGTAGTTAATATGAAGCAGCCATAAAGCAGCCATTGGTGAAGACAACAAGAAAAGATAAGCCAGCACAGTGGCCTTTGCTCACTGTTATCATAAAATAGCCACAGAAACATAAGCTTGAGCATGTGCAATTCCTACAAGAGGCTTGGATGGAGGTCATTTGCATTTCTGAATGAAATGAAATACCGTTAAGCTCTGATACAGAGAAAAACTTTCAAAAAACAATTAAATCAGAAGAACAACAGAGACTTACAAAAAACAGTAACATAGTAGACAAAAAGGGTAAGGGCACATGGCAATTACATTTTAACTAAGTCTTTTTTATATACCAGGAAGAAATGCTTTGTTTGTGAAGCTAGCATTTACAATTTTCATTTGATAATGTTAAAGTGGAAAAGCCATGCCCTTAATTCCCTCCTTGGCAAGGCTACAGTGTTCAGGGTGCCCCATTCCTCCTGCAGTAAAACAACCCAATGGCACCTTTGACTGGATCTTTCCAGTCATTCCATATAGCTTTTTGTAAGTATATAGCCTTCAGGAAACGTGGCCTTTCCCTGAATGCCACGATGTTTGACCTTGACTTGATGCTGCCAGCATCTAGAGTCCTTCCTTGTGTGTGTTCCTAAAACCTCCAACTAGATGACCCTCCTTTCTTCAGTAGAACCTATATCTTCTTCTGGGCAGTAGATTTTGACCGGCCTCAGTTGAAACCTGAAGTCTTTGGTTAGATGCTCTGCTCTGCATCTCCCTCTCATTTAACTAATCCACGATTTGTTGGTCTTGAACGGTTTCTTTCGGGGTGAAGCCGAATGCTTGGCTGCAATTTGATTAGCCTTGGCCACCTGTCTGCAAATGAAAAGAACAGCCTCATTAGCATCCATCACAACACATATATTCACATGCAAACATTCACTACGGTTTGTTATATTTTACCCATTTAAAGGGGAAAGTTGTCATTTTGCTGCGATATTAGAGCAGTATGTAGTTAAGAGCCTTGCTCAAGGACCCGGCCAGAAATACCCATTCAGTAGTGGGATTTGAACCAGCAACCTTCTGGTAAACTCTTCTTGCCCGCCTCTTAAATCTACTAACCTAAAAAGATTCTATTTCTTTTCAAGCCAAGTCATTTTGGACCATTTCTTTTGGTGCATTTGTCAAGAAATGTTCTCAGAATGTTAAGTCCTTTTAGAAAAATAGGTCTGAGGTACTTTTTCTGTGCTTGTAAAGGTTTCTCACCTGAAGTACATCAGCAGGTCTTTGCCAGCTGTATCCATGTCAATGTCAAGTGGGCTCACAACCACCAGACTTGGGTCCAGGATGCTGCAACAAAAGCAATGAAAGCCAAGTTGAACAATGAGCATTTGAGTGACTCCTTTGGAAAAGCACTTCAAGCGACATAGTTCTGGATAACTGTGAGAGAAGAAGCACCTTCTGAAGAAACATTCACAGAAATATTATCTGTCTCCACCTCTTTGCTCCACAGCAAACATGCAAAGCAGTGGGGCGGAGGCAATCCTCAGCCTTGAGCTAACCACAAAAATGCTTAACACCTATCTGCAGAGATAAAAAGAAGTCTTCTAAAAATATGCCTGAGACTCTGGAATCCGTGTGACTCATTACAAATTCAGCCAGTGGATGCTGGTCTTAGTAAAGAAACCAGCTTGAAACATGCTATCAGTGAACATCTCCTTAACCCTTCCCGCACGCCCTGATCTGCTCTTGTTGTGGCTGACTGCTTGTGGTATGTGCAAGAGAAACATGTAGAGGCACTGTCTGGTGCGATCGAGACTGTGACAGCATGGGGGTCCAGACACAGAGGGAGGATGAAACTACACTCACCTGGCGTGGCAGAAACCGGAGCAGGTGGCGTCACTGGGATTGGCGCATTCGCAACGTGCAGTGGAACGCCGGCGTCGAGACAGAGGACTACCGAGGCCATACGGGGTGATCTTGCTACAAGAAAAAAGGAAGGAAGGGTTAAGAAGACCTGTTGCAATGTTCCAGAACATGTTGTTGTTGTTGTAGCAAGATGTCATTTCTCCAAATGAGTAACTTAAGAAGAAGAAATGTAACTTTTAACACAAAAGAATGTACGAGGATATCTAAGCCATTCATCCTGAATTACTGTTTTTCACAAGTTATCATGAAGTTATCATGTACTCATTTGTTAAGTTGAAACCTCCTAATGCCCAAAGATGATAAGTATTCTGCAGAATATAATCAAGCCCTGACTCACCTAGGTGTGTTGACCCAGATAATATCCAAGTGGCAGAAGTAGATGCACTCTTTATCCATCCAGTTACTGCAGGAGCAGCGCTTGCTGCGAACCCTCTTTGCCCCTGAAGACTGAACTGAATTCTCAGATGACAGAGAGACAGGCAGTCCGAAGCCTAGAAAACAAACACATCAAGGCTTAATGCACACTGTGGGAAAATAAATGTGTTTTCTAATGGTAGCAGCGATAACCACACAAACATGAGTGACAAAATAAATGAAGGGCAAAGTTGAAGTCTAAATGTTTCATTAAGCATATCTTGATCACATTAATAGCGATACCAGTGCACAAGCAAAGCCAGCTTAAATAGTGCAGATATGTAAGGGCTGGAACAATCCCATATAGATATGACAGAGCCATAACTCAGGCAGCTTATCAGTAAACTTGGAAAGACTTTTTATATGATCCTTGTATCATCTGCAGCAGGTTCATTGAAGGAGCTAAAAATACCTGCAAAAAAGTCAGTATCTGCACTTCCACGCTTTTATTGATTTTCTATGTATTCTTTTATTTCTTTTTTAACTTCCTGCTATTTTTACGCTTAATCTTTTTAAATTTCATCACTGGAAAGCACATTGAATGACCTTTGTGTTATTTTGGGCTATATTTATATATAAAATGATAATGGACCAAATTAATAAGCTTGACTTGACTTGCTAAATGGACAAACCTGCCCTGAATCTTTATTAAAATAAAATAATAAATTGCATGGGAGTAGTTACATAATACAGTAAGTCTCCTTTATAAGTGTAGTTAAACAGTTTGGGAATGTTATAAACCAAGCAGCAGTTTTTTACAAAAACATTTATCTAAACTTGATTTCAGTCGTCACGAACTTGCAGCCCTCAAGACAACATGATAAATATATTTATTGCTCTGAAAAGTGAAGCTGACTTACCTTCCTGCATCAGCATGCAGAGCGCCAGAGTGACAAGCAGGCCGGTGCGCAGTGAGAGAGCCATGATAAACATTTGCAGGATGTGAACGAGCTGGTTGAGTCAACAGAAAGTCCTCCAGTGCTCTTGCCAGAGGCTGAGACAGGTGCTTGTGTGAACCCCTCAGACCTCTCGGCCTCCTTTTTATAGAGCCAGCCGAAGAACGCCACTCCCCCTAATTGTTTTTTTGTGACTTCATCACCTCCAGCGATGCCGGCGTTACACAATGAGCTGCCTCCTAACATTCCAGAGCTCTCAGGGGGGCGGAGAGGTGTGTGTGTGTGGGGGGGGGAGCGCATGCCTGCAGGAAAGTGTAAGAGATGAGGACGCAGAGGGAAATGTTCAGATTAGACTTGTGGGACTTCCCCCAGCCCAGCCAGGTCATCATCAAGAGTGCTTAATAAAAAAAGTCCAATAATAAAAAAAAATGTTTTATTATATCTTGTTTTGTTGCTATGCACATTTCTCACTTGTGGGACCAATAAAGGTTTATCTTACCTTAAATATAGTCCATTTCATTTTGAATTCCTGTGTCTGTTCGAGAGGTTTTTATTTCCCTATCAGTAACTTAGATATTGTCAAAGGGATGGAAATATTTAGAATTCACTAAACTAAATAAACTTTTTGTCTTTGTAGGTGAACACACAAGTCATGTAGTCCGATTTAACCCTACACTGTGCACGTTCAATCCTCATTGCTTGTTAGCAGCCCAACACGCAGTCACAAGAGTCAAAAGTATCCTAGTTAATTTGATAACAGAGTTCTTTGATTTCAGAATCATCAGAATCAGAATCAGAAAACTTTATTTATCCCGGAGGAAATTGTTCACCTCACGACTGCACAGACACGACAGAACAATACAGAATAAAAATACCTGAATATATAAATATACTCAGACTAGAAATATATTAATAAAGGTAATAGTACAGCTTACCCGTATTTCATCTATCAGGTCATATTTAAAGTAAGATTGCATGTGTAAGATCAGATTTGTTTACATTTTTCTGTCCATAGTCACACTTTATTTGCCTCATATAGATGATCTACAAATGTTCAAATTACTGACAAAATATCTGGTGAAACTCAATGATGTTGGTGTTATGAATAGAATTAGGACAAGGGTGAGGTAAAGTAAAACAAAATTAAATGTAATAGATAGTTTGTTGTTTTTAAGCATGTATGAGCTACCCCCGATAAACTATTGCTATTGCCACCCATTGCTTTAGTGAAGTGAAAGTGATCATTTGGTCATAAGTGAACACATCACAGCACACAGTGTGAACAGCACGAAATTCTACCTCTGCATTTAACCCTTTCACCAAGTGAAGCAGGGGGCAGCCATGGACTCGGCACCCAGGGAGCAGTGCGTGGGGACGGTACATTGCTCAGGGTACCTCAGCAGTGCCTAGTGGTCTTGGGAATCGAACCTGGACTTTCTAATCACAGGGCGAATGCCTTAAACACTAGGCTACCAGCTGCCCCATTCATTAGACAAGCAGAGAATGAGTGTAAAAAGGGTATATTCTACATCCCTTTTTGTGTTCGTATGCCAAAGAGATTATTAATCTAATAAAAGGTTATGGTTGAGTGGTCTTGTACTGAAAAAAGAAAAAACATCTTCAAATCACCACGAAACCAAACACCTTAATTTTACCCATTTTACCCATTTAAATTGAACTTAATTTCCCATACAGGAAATTAATGATTATTAAGGGGAAAGGTGCACCGATTAAGGCTGATTAATGGGTTAAACTACAGAATATTCCCCTTGCTTTTTCAAATTTGCCCCTCGTATAATAGAAGCTCTTGAATTAAAACCTTAAATTTAAGATTAAGGGGTTTCAAACTCATGCCTTAAATCTATTGTTAATGTAAAATTAAGGAGCCAGTTTCACAAATTAACAACCACTTAATTCAAAGGAAGGGGTTTGGTGTTTATTTCAGGAGTAAATTAAGATTGAGCACATTTTAAGCACATTTTAGGTACTTGCGTAGTGTGCTTTGTCCTGTTTTTTGTCATTCCTGTTTAATCTATAGTAATTCATGTGTAATAACATTTAGGTAGTAAACATAAACACATAGTGAGTAGTTCCTCTAAAAGTTCAAAAGGGTAAATGTGCTACACAATCCAAGTCATCTTCTGTTTTCATTGTCTTGATTTTTCCAGTTAGCTCTCTGACATGTGCTACGTGGACAGGGCTGTTTACCTAGCGCATATCTCCTGGGTTCATTTCACATCTAAGCCAATGCAAATGACATGGTTTCTCCATTAGCAGTGGCAGTAGCGCTGTTGGATCTTATAGCAAAGCATAATGAACAGAAATTATCAATACACATCTAAGGCAAAGGGCAACAAGTAAAATATGCAAATAGATGGAAGTGGAGGAAGGCATTCCTTCCCATGTTGGAAAAGCCCTGATCCGAATGGCGTAGGTCAGGGTAAGGGACATAGTCGTGTGGAATTACCTGCATGGAACAATAACACCAGAACAACAGAACTGACTTCTGTTGGAATTAGACCAAATACTAAAGATGACTATAAGTAAAAGGAGTAAAACTGAAAGTAACACCAGAAGTAAAAATGAATGTATTAACATTTGAAGAGCAGGAAAGCACCAATACATGAAGGTTACAGTGTCTAAGGTTCAAATGCATGGAACTAAGACACTGTAACTAATGACCTGTCATCATGGAGATGTCCATCTTTTACGTATTCATCAGGACATCTTTTTTCTCTCTTTCACGCTTGCTTTTGTTAAAAAAAATTTTTTTAAATGAACCCAGGCACAAAAACAGTGTACGGGACATGAAGTCTCTGCAGGGGGCCGGAAATGCCAGACTATGCCACGAGCCCATTAAACAATGGCACCTCTGAAACTATTCGTCCCATTAAAAATGGAGGAATTTAAAAAGAAAAAAAGAGGGAAAATAGCTTAAGTAAATATTTGTCTGTCGGCAGTCTGAAATCAGGGCCACTCCGTCTGAATAAAAGCACTCTGCATGATAACGATCCCACTGTGCTGGTTATTGCACATTGCAGACAGGATGTGCGTTTTGAATCTGTGCTCAGAAATGAGGGCACACAAAACAAAACAACTTCTGACACCATCTATAGACTGTTAGAGAGATAGCTAGATTGTCATTGTATAAACAGATATACAATAAAATGTCAATGAGCTGCACAGAAACGGCATATAAATAATGTTTAAGAATTCACAGGATATAGATTTGTATATACATACATATGTACATAATTACATACACATATACTCATATACACATATAATTCCTATATACACATTTCTCTAAACACAAACACATATCAACTTCTTTAACAGTTAATCATCAGCTCTGCATTCTCTCTCTCGTTCTCCCTCCGTCTCTGTCTCTCTGTCACTCTTTCTCTCTCTCTCTCTCTGTTTGTCTCTCTCTCTCTCTCTCTCTCTCTCTCTCTCTCTCTCTCTCTCTCTTTCTGTCTGCAGTCATGCCTTATCCATTTCCTGTTCCGGGTGTTTTGGTGGCGTGCCATACAGACTGTGTCAGTGCTCTACAAAGAATGATTCTGAGGAATTTTTGTAGTCATGCTCAGGAATTCGGTGGACTTTGACACTCTTCTGCATCCTGCTGATCTCCCCTTACCAAAACAGGTCAACAGAGCCTGAGGTGAACCTCATGAAGATTATTCATCTAATCCCGCGGACCAAAAAAGCCTAAAGCCTGCATTATATGTTGCATCTGTCTATACGCGGTCTGAGGAAAAGCGGAAAAGCTCCCTGGAGTTTACTGAAGCAGTGAAACTCTATTCAGTATTGCTGTATGCAATGTTGTTAACCTCTACAGCTAAATTGACTCATGCTGGCAAAATAAATACATTTCACAAGTGACCTGTGCAAAGTTACGGCACAATTTATACATTTGCCATTCAGAAGTGTAAAATTACTGCAACCTCTCACAGATTTAATTAAACTAATGTAAGGTTAGTGAATCCAGTGAATCCTTGAGTTACTTTCAGCTCATTTATTGCATTAGTTGGGTTTTAGCTGCAAAAAAGGTTTTAATTCAAAAATATCTGTGTAAGCATAATTCCTGAATGTCTCTGGAAATATTAACACGCACACGCACACACGCACATGGCTTCGCTTTTCCTTTTCCTGTTCCTTTAGTTACGCAGTAAGCATAAACAGTAGGAGCGTCAGCCCGCACACGACAATGTGACACAATGGGCATGGAAATGATAACACCTCGGTTCTGCACTTATCACTACATAAACAAATTAAAATGCTGCCCAGTCATCAACAACCACATCATTCATGTCATAGCCTCAATACAACTGGCAATTTCCCTTCACCACAGTGAAGATATTCAGTTTTTTACCCCTCCCCAACCCCCAAATCAGTTGGTTTTAGGTTTGGTCTGGTTAAGGCTTAGCGACTCTTTATTCACCACTTTTATCAAAAGTCCCAATGCACACACTCCTGGAAACACATCTCCTACCTCTCCGGCCATGGGATTGTGGCATTGAGCTCCTGCCTGGAGCCATACAAGCGCAGTCATGTGAACAGGTCCGGGAAAAAATAAGAGACCACTGCAATCTATTTTTAAATCAGCATCTCTATGAGCATGACAACCATTCCATACCAGTGTCTGTTAAATTCCTACACAAGAACCTCATTCGGCTTTATGAGGTACTGATAGCCTGAGTCTCAGCTTATTTAATGAGCAAAAGTATAAAAACACTGCTGTAATCAACACTCTCCTCCTGCAGTGTGACCAGTTGGATGGCAAAACACTAGAATAGCGTGAAGAGTGAACAAGAGATTTTAGGATTGGACAAGAGAAACACTGCATCATTTCTCTTATTTTGATGTTTTGTCATTTTCTTTAAAATTATGCTTTAAAGAAGAATATTTTAATTGGGAAATTAGGAGAAATATTTTCAGAAGCCAGGAGCACGGCGCCCGGGGAGCAGTGTGTGGAGACGGTACCTTGCTCAGGGTACCTCAGCGGTGCCTAGCGGTCTTGGGGATCGAACCTGGACTTTCTGGTCGCAGGGCGGATGCCTTAACCACTAGGCCACCCAACTGCCATAAACATGAAAAAATAAGAGAACACACGAACCAAATAAGGGAAATGGTCAAGTAATGGTTATAAAATGAGCTACTCATCTGAAAATGTCTATTTCTACTATTAGGGCAATAATAAAAGAAGTGGACAACAACTGGGAGTGTTACAAACTTGCCTAGAAAAAGACCCAAATGTATTTTGCCCCCATGTACAGTGAGGAAGATGGCATCAGAGACAAAAATACTCAAAAACTGCTGTTAGTAAATCACAAGAAAAAGAAAAACCTTGGGGTTACCAAGTCTCCAAACCCAACATCAAATGCCACCTGCATACCAGCAGATTATATGGAAGGTGTGTCAGAAAAAAAGCCTTTTCTGTCCATTCACAGAAAAGGATTTAGCAAAATGCTATTATAACTTTGACTGGAATTGTGTTTTGTTGTCAAATAAAACGTACATTGAGCAATACTGGCTATAACGAAAAGAACCTTATCCCAACTGTAAAATGTGGCGGAGGTTCTGTATTGTTGTGGGGCTGTTTTACCTCTAAAGACCCTGGAAACCTTGTTAAGGTGAATGACCTCCATGAAACGTCGGGACATTTTAAATCAAAATCTGGTTGCCTTTGCCAGGAAACTAAAACTGGGTTGCCACTAGACAATGGTCCAAAGCATAAAGCTAATAAACAAAAACGGTTCTCAGATCACAGATACAAGTTTCTGACATGGCCATCCTGAACCCCTGACCCGAGCCCCATTAAAACATGTGGTGTGAGCTGAGGAGGAGAGTGTACAGGAAAGGGCCCAGGACCCTAGATGATCTGGAGAGATTCTGTAAAGAAGAATGGTCTCAGTTTCCCTGCTCTGTGCTCTCCAATCTTCTAAAATGTTACAGGAGAAGACTGTTGTTTCAGTTATGGTGGTAACAAATGTGCCTTTGCTGAAATGATTATTTATTAATGAGTGATGTGTTTTTCCTCTAAACACATTTAATTCAATTAAAGATGAGATTTTCCCTCATTTTTCATGAGATTAAACTACTTCACAAAAAGGTAGATCTTTTCTAACCCTTGCTGCATCATTTAAAGATGAACAGAAAACTTGAAACACTGGCAAACGCGAAGTTTCTGAACAGCAGCAGATCAACACTTGAAATGTGGAACCATTTCACAAATTTTCTGAGGGACATTAGAGAAGTCATTTGTAAGCACTGCTCATTCTAAGTATCAAGAGGTGGAACAACGCCTAAGGACTTCTCTGTTCCAGGTCTTATTCCACTTGAAAACAGCACATTGAGATGCAGAAGTGGCCTGGTCTGGCCCTGCCAGCATGCTGATGCCATCTAGCAAACAACAAACAATGGTCACAGAGTACAAATGTCAACCTCAAAAATAAAGAAGTTCCTTGTCTTACATGACCAACCAAGCTCAACAATTAGGCATATGGGATTTCATGACACCTACTGTGTCCTACACACTGTAACACTTTTTTATGTCTATTTTATGTCAACATTTGGGAAGCTTCAGCCCCAAGTTTCTTTTTTGACCAGGAATTTTCATTTCATTTTGACCAGGTACTGTAGGGGTACACCACTACAAACAATGTCGGTGTAAACACACAGCGATTTACAAAACTGCTGACACATACATTCAGTTTACATTCTGTATTTTAAAAAATCCAACAGAGAGAACACCTCAGCTTGTATGAAAATGTCTTTCAGGACATATATGTCATTTGAGTTCTCGGAGGGTTGAAGTGAGATTCTTGCCTGTAATACCACAGTCTCAATGATCCGGGAAGGCGAAGGCCACCATCAGTCTCTGTGAAACCCACAACTGTATGTGTTCGGACAACTGACCACACAGCACTGTTAAACACATCAGTGCGCTTCACTCACAAATGACCGTACAGATGCCCGAGTGACTACTCTGTTGCTTAGCAACAAGGGAGAAAGACTCTGCTATCTTTCCATACTGACAAAACATGCCAACACCTAGGCACAAGTGTCACATGACTCCGCTGAGATTTGAACCTTAACCTATATTGTACCTGGGCAGGAGGGGTACAATGGGTGCAACATTAGCTTAAGGCAAACATAGATTAGATTCAGAATCAGCACACAGACATTGTTTCTTTTATTATGTCTATACATTTTTCCATACATGCATACATTCCATACATGCACCGGTTTTCGAAAACATATTCAACCAAGTAGTTTTAATGTCTTTTCTCTTTTAGCAGATCCTCCTACAGTCCAACAGGCACCATTCCACCGGAATAACATTCAATACAAGAACACGATTATTGTCCACTCAAGGACAAATCTGTGTTAATGAAATAATTTCTATTCATTTTGAAATTATGTGCACATTAAAACCGAGTATATTAAAAGCAAAGCTTTTTGCACCATTTCAGAATATCGGCTATTCATTCTTTCATTTCAAAATGTCAGCTATCATTTCATGACAAATGGCCCAATACAGACAGTCCATAATGACTTCATTACATTAACGCATATTAAGGTGCAATGCTTATGGTTCCCCTTCCACTCTCCTGACTTACCATTTCAGAAATACCCAACTCTGTTATCACGAAGCAATATATTCATTAAGATAAATGTATAAGACACCCAATATGCTATTTTATAAGACAAGGGGAACTTTGCTGTACAACCATCTGCTGCATGGTATCTGTCATGCAGGCATCTATGGTACAGGGCACCAAAATCCTTACATTATGTTTACATTTGAATGCTTACATTTATTCACAAATTTGACCAATTTTAATACATCTTAATTTTTTTACATTTATTATAATTAAAAAAGTATTTTTTACATACACATACACACACACACAGAAATACACACACACACTGAAATGATGTTAAGTAATTATTTCAAGTAAATTAAGTTACCTACAATTAAAAGATTTGAATAATAGGGAACTACTTTAACAGCAGTGGTGTTCCTGATTGAAACAGTAAGGTGATCATTATACTTCCAGACCCCTGTGTTGTAAAATATGTCACTGTGTCATGATTGGATCTAAGACGCATCAATTGAAAAATCATAGTGTAAGAAGCAAACATTTCTTATGAGAATGTCAAAATATGAGAAAAATATACTGGTTCTCTAGCTGCTACTATTTATTCTAATAGCACCATCATTACAGCTTCTGAGCTAATACAATACTATTCCAGTTTCTATTTGGGTGCACTTAGTAGCCCGCTGGGTAGTCTAGCGATACATATAGACTTATCTGTTGCGGCTAAGCCAGTCAGAAGAAGATGCAGTGTAGCATGACGCGCTGCACTTCCATCGTTTTTAAAAAGGTGGAGAAATCGGGGATGAATGGACGTATCTTTTTCCATTTCCCCAGTGCTGCTGTATGAAGTGGAAGAAAAGGCCGTGTTCTGCTGTCAGTTCCACTACAGTGTTCACTCCACTTTTCATCCAGACTATCACTCTTTCACTCCGCTTCTCCTGCAGTCGCTCTTTCCTCTTTCAGTCAATCTATCAGTCACTCTTTCATGCACGTCTAATGCTGAATCTGTCCATCCATCTCGCAGAACTCTCTATTCGACCTCGAACTTTCGATCTTTTCTTTCTTCCTATCCATTTCCTATCTCCCTGAGTCAAATGTATTTTTCCAGTGTCATTTCCAGTGGTAATGGCTTTGGAGAGCATTGCTGTGAGTTAGTGGGCTCCAGCACAAGGCCGCCGAGGCGGGCGCTACAGATTTGTATGTCACGCTGCTCTGTTGCCACCGCCGCATCCCAAGGCTTTTAAGATGCGCTCTGGAAAAAAAAAGAAAACAAATGAAAAGGGGGAGCGAGAGAGAAAAAGTTGCCACCATATGGCGTCAGAAAATCATCTCTCCGAGCAGAAGGGTTCTTCAAGGACTCTCACAAGCTGTTTGAACGGATGAATTATGAAAGAAGACATCGACCATATTTCACACAAATTGGTCTCGTGTGTGATTGACAGGTCACTGTTGGTGGCAAATCAATGGAAAAAGTGAGGAGAGCATGTTCCTCACACTTCGCTAATTAAAGCAGAATGACATTCTGTCAATGCAGGCAAAGCGTCTTTTCCTCAAGCCGACCAAACACACACTGCTACATTTGGGACAGAAAGTGCTGACTGGGAGAGAGAAAGTGGAAAAGCCTGTTTACCCAATCTGTGTGTGTGTGCCTGTGTGTGAATAGCACTTTCCACTCTAGTGCAGCTGCAATGAAAGTCAAATGACGAGGGTGACATCTGTCCCTTTTTGTTCACTCTCTTCCTATGTGACGGCTTCCCCCAAGGCAAGGTGCTGGAGAAATCAGCGTTTATTGGGAGGAGCTACCTGTAGCAGCTACTTGTTCGTCTGACAGGATTTCAAGAAAGAACACACACAGCCTTAAAACTGAATTTCAGCGTGTAAATATTGGTCCCATCCTTGCCCACCTGCTGTCTGCCGTGAAGTGCAGGACTGATGAGTGAGCATCAAGAAAGCAGTTTTATCTCAACTGTAACTGAGGGGCATTATTTGTTCTGTCTTGTCAGTTTGCATTACAGAAAAAAGTTCAACAAACGAAAAGAATAAGAAATGAAGGAAAGAACAGACAGAGAAAAACAGAAACATGTAAATCTACAAGCGTACAGTGATTCAGTTGTGATTCTTCAGAAAATGAATCAGTGCAACATTTCGCTACGACTTGATTTCTTCAGTTTTGAATAATTCAGAATTATTTTGAACAATACACTGAATAGAAAAATGTGACTCATACTGTCATGTAGTCGAGCTATTTTAGACAATATTCACCATTTTCAACACATAATATTGTGCAAAAGCTTTGGATGCCTGAGAAAATGTATATATAAAAAGCTGTTTCTCTGTACAGTAAACATTTTTTTGCTTATCCAGGCACAGAAAATATTTGCACGCTGTTTAGCTATTTAGTCCTTCATTGAGGTAAATAAAGTATGCTGCTGCTCACAAGAAAATTCTTTACTACAAAGAATTCCTGTCACTTTTTCAACTGCAGTGTTTGCATTCATTCTAATGCAATATAGTGCTCTGCTAGTAAAAACACACTTAGTCGGTGGCAGACAACTATCTTAGACGTTTGCAGAGTACTGTACATTTCGAATGAAAGCCATATTTAAATAAAACTAAAAATGTGGATTTTGGTGGATCCTGAGCAGCTAAAATCAATTTTAAAAATCTATACAGTTGCATCATTACCTTCAGATCAATGCATTAATGATATGTTTTCAAACCTAATGAAACAAGCAAGCAAAGAGATATCGCTGATTCAGGTGGATTTCTCCCAGCAAGTAGTGGTGTAAAGAAGCTGTGATGGATTTCTTGTGCTAGCCTTCTTCTTCATGGTAAGTAAATAATAGAACCTGGGCCTCCTTTCAGAATTAGAATGGATTTTACAATTGAAACAAGTGAGTTCATCCTCTCTTTTTAAGACGGTTGGAAAAGTATTTTACTGGTTTCAAATACTTGTTGGTGTTTCCAACTGAGTGCTTGCTTGAATACTTAACTATCCTTACCTTTCAGAATCAACCATCAGCATTTACATACAGTATGTTTGTCTCAGTTCATTTTTAAAACAAAGTCTACAAGTATTTAATTAGGAATAAAGATGCTTAACAAATGGATGCATTCCTTTCTATTACGGATATCCCAAAGATACTCAGAGACAAAAGTGCTGTAGCGTTCTATCAGATAAGGAGACAGAGGAGTCTGACTGGATTTTTGCTTAGCTGGACATCAGCAATGAAACACAAGTTTAATATATAAACCACAAAGAAATCTTTGTTGAATGACAAGTTTCCAATGTCAGTTTAGCAGCTTTACTGAATGCATAGCCAAGTACTGTTCAGATGTAGATTTATGACTGTGATGGAAAAGAGCTGGAATGCTCAGCTAGCCTTCTGTCTCTGTTTGTCTCTGTCTCTCAGATACATGAGGCTACATAAATGATGATGACTCACTCAGCTTCTTCACCTAAATAACATCGAACAGTCAAAACTAGAGACAAAAAGCGAAAAGGCATCTACAATTTTAACAGCTTATCTCGCTTCTCGCTTAGTCTTTCACAGAAAAGTTGCAAAATCATGCTGTTGGGGCGTATGACATTAATTGTTATAGCCTAATATCACTGCCATCAGTAATCAATATTTTTTTTTACTGATTTTATGATTAAACATTTAGCTTAAAATACTGATAAATAGTAGGGATGCACTGATTGCAATTTTCTTGGCCGATTCCGATTACTGATTTGTTTGTGTGATCGGCCGATGCCGATTTTTCCGATACCAATTTTTTCCCCAGAGCTTCTGTGAGCAGTCAACAAAATTGACACAAAAAAGGTTTCAACAATATTAATGTAACGTGGTTTTTACTTTCCCTGTTTACTAGTTACTTCTATAATAGTGACATATGATAGTGGCAGCTCTACAGCAAATACAAACAAAAATCTAATTTTCTTTAATATAAAGCCTTATTTTTGTAACAAATTTTCTTTACCAATTTAAATAAATAAAATGTAACAAGTAAACAAATAAATAAACCCCCAAATAAAGCTCCATACATTGCAAATACAACTAAAGTTTAACATATGCTTTCAAATAAAAGGTGCAGTGAGTGAATAAAAAAATAACAGGTACCTTATTGTCTTAGCAACATTTATTGAAAAATGCCACTAATTCAACATTAATGGCAAGTTTATTTTGGTAAACAAAAGCATTTCTGCCTTGTCACCAGAAATTCTGTTTCTTTTTTCATCTACCACATTTCCAGCCAAGCTAAACAAGTGCTCACTCTCAACACCTGTGCATGGGGCAGAGAGGTAGAGGCTCGGGCAAGTGAAGCAAGTGCAGGGAAACGATCTTTGTTGATTTTCCAGTAAATCAATGCGTTTTCACTTCTGCTGCTTGGCATCTCAGAGAGGTACAACTTTTTCATCCTCTTTGTTCAAAGTAAAACAAAATTCCAGCACGTCTGAGACGGCATTTACAAGACGCGTCTTGTTGATGCTCATCAGTGGGTGTGTCTTTCATGCTGGGAGCGCAGCAGTGGCAACCAATCGTTCAACAGATTTGAATCTGTCTGGCGCTCACAGAGAAACGCCTCCGTTGAGCGTACACAGCCTGAATGCATGCGTGGCTGTGCTGCAAGTAAGGCGCGTGAGTAAGATCGGTTTGAAATCAGCAATATGTGTTAGTGATCAGGCCAAATCGCTTGCCGATCGATCAGTGCATCCCTAATAAATAGTACTGTAGATTCAGGACAGGTATCCATGTGCTAGAAGTCTGTTGAGGTCTAAACAAAAGGCTAAATGAAAGAATCTTATACCGACAGGACGAACAAATACTTTAAAACATCTGTGTCAGTAATTTTACCGTCAATTGCCTTTTAAATTAAAACTAGTGGCTTGCTTCGCTGCTGTTTAAGGTGAATTGATATGCGAAGGAGTGCGTAGTAGTGGCATTTCTACTGGACAATGAATTGAACCTTCCATATTCCATATATGTGGCAGCAGTGTTGGGGGGGTGTCTGGAGCCTATCCCAGCTGCTATGGGTGAAGGTAAGGTACACCCTGGACAGTCGCCAGCATGTTGCAGGGCAACATACAGAGACAAACAACCATTCAGGCTCACATTCATACCTAGAGGCAATTTAGTGTGCTCAATTGATCCCCAATGCATGCATGTTTCTGCTGGTGGGAGAAAACCCACACAGTCACTGTGACTGTGTGTAGACACAGAAAGACCCTGCGGCCAACCCGGGAGTCAAACCCTTCTAGCAGTGCGCCACCCATGCGCCACCGTGCTGCTTGTTACCCACTAGTCTATCCATTAAACGTGTTAACACAAAAAATAAAAAATCGATGATGACGGTTATCTGTGAGTATTTAGGGTAAATGATTCAATTTGGGCCAATAATTCCAAAATTCAACAAGTGATAATAGTTGAATGTTATCAGTGAGTAATACTCCAATACATTATGTACACGTACTGTACAGTAAATCAACAGTGAGAGCTGTTTCTGGTTGTTCCAGGTCTCCATACCCCCCGCTCCTCCCACGCACATGCTATTCGCAGAGTCCACAGTACACACACAGCAGCACTGGGACCTAATCAGATAAAAAACATTTCCACAGTCAGATATGACTCCCGCTGCTCAAAGGCCCCGCAGCTAATGCTGTAATGACAGGAAAAGGAACAAGCAGCAACACAAGCGAGACACAATGCAAGCAGCATTTCCCATTAGATAACGGAAATGTAGATAAGCCAAAATTCATTTCCCCAATCTGCACCGACACATCTATGTCTTTATCAATTAAATAGTGAGGGTGGGCCGCCCACCCACACGTACACACACAGCCCTATGAACTTTTCTGGAAAGATTTTTCTGTTTGAGTGTAGCTCATTTGAGGGGCACAGATAAATAGGAGCACAGAGAAAAAGAGAGAGAGAAAGAGAATGGGGAGGAGAGAGCGAGTGAGAGCAGAGAGAGCGAGAGAGAGCAGAGAGAGCAGGCAGAGAGAGGGAGATAGAGCGAAGAGAGGTGAGAGAGAGAAAGATCGAGAGAGAGAGAAGAGAAAAAGAAAGATAGGAGAGATAGGAGAGAGAGAGAGAGAGAGAGAGAGAGAGAGAGAAGAGAAAAAGAAAGAGGAGAGATAGGAGAGAGAGAGAGAGAGGCATGTGACAGAGCAGGAGCAAGGCAGACTACAGAGAATAAAAAAGACACACTCAAGCTCATACATACATGTAAATAAGAACATGCACAGTAAACAGGCCTAAGTCTACGTGTGTGTGTGTGTGTGTGTGTGTGTGTGTGTGTGTGTGTGTGTGTGTGTGTGTGTGTGTGTGTGTGTGTGT
>JBBPDB010000128.1:6129911-6146414 GCA_037974465.1 Brachypetersius altus
TCTCTCTCTCTCTCTCTCTCTCTCTCTCTCTCTCTCTCTCTCTCTCTCTCTCTCTCTCTCTCTCTCACACACACACGTTCAACTCAACACGCTGTGCTGGTGCACTTTTTTGTTTTGTTTTTTAAAGAGGATTACCACTGACATTTAATCTCTGCATAATTAAACAGCTATGATGTAAACAAAGTCACTCAGCGATTTTATGTAGTAATCCGTGTTCTAGAAACATTTTGTAAAAGATCTTAATGGATTTTTTTTTTTACAAACTTTTTAAATAGATATGCTTACTGTGGTGTTGGTGGGAACTACACATCTGAATACATTTAATACCTATAAAAAGCAACGTTACAGAAAACCATTCGATAATACAAAGACACCACCTGCTGCCTGAGGTGTTATTTTACAGTAGTTTTAGGCCTAAAATGTTTTTTTTATTAGTGGAGCAGTGTATGTGGGCAAAATGGTTCCTAAAAGATATATATTTCATCGTTATAAAAATTATATTGCATATTTTAAAATGTAGAAGACATGGGTAGGTTCAGTGATAGTTTTGGATATCAAATAAAACACCAACGTAAAGAAATCTGGTACTGTATTTTTCTCTACTATGTCACATCAGATGATTTTGTGCTGCAATTTCAATAGAAAAAAATGAACATAGTTCCCTTTAATCACTACCGTGGGTCTTGGGGCAGCACAGGGGTGTTTTGTTGAGCAAAGCCTGTTTTTTTTAACCTGTGTTTGTCTATATTTATGCAGTCCTGTATAGGAGATATGCTGTATTCTAATGACCTGACGTCAACTGCTAAAACAATACTAACACTGAAAGTCTGTTGCCTATTTACACTTCATTTTTCAACTACTGCCGGTGGTCCCCTTTGCTGATTTATAGTCAGATTTAAACTGAAATAAACAATCCCACTCATAACAGCCCATTCTTTATAAATGTCAGGTCAAGTTGCAGCCCCCCTTCACAAATTAGCCTACAGTAGGAGTGAGAAAAATTACAGTTTCACTCTACAAAGCTTCTGAGTCAGAAGGACTTCTGGGGGAATTTAACCACTGTTTGGTCCTGTGTGAGGGGGGAGTTTCCACCTTCTCTGGGTCTCCGTTACAGGAGGGAAATCTACAGTGTCATACTGCATTATGTGTGGGGGAAGTGAAAGTGTGTGTGTGTGAGATAAGTGTGTGTCACTTTTCTGTTTCTCTCTCACTCTGTTTAGTGCTCGCGGGTGGCTGTTGTCCAGTTACAGCTCTGTCTCGTGTGTGTAGTGTAACCTGCATAGACCGCCACAACACTACATCGTTTTACTCCAGCGGACCTCAGCTTAAGGTAAGACAGTTTATTATTTTGTCGTTTTGTTTTCGTTTGATGGATCACCTCTTCTGAATGTTTGCCAGTCTATACAGTATTGTAGTATAGTAATCTGTATTATTGGAACAAACTGAATATACAATCCCTGTAAATAGAACTGCTTTATATCTTCCATCTCCTAACGTAAGCTGATCTTGTTTTTCTACATTTTGACTTCTGTCTTTTAAAGAGCGAGTGATGAAAGGACTAGAGGATTCCACAAGTCGTTTTCGGTTTGCTCAGTCATGTTTGGGCCTGGCGGGCTGTCTGTGTATCAGCTATGCAGTTTGGACGCCTCACTGGCTTGATGAAAGGGGACTCTGGGTTAATGGGAATGAGTCGAGTCCAGAAGACAGCTGGACAGAAGGACGGGGCATTGAAGGTGAGTGCCAGTTTCGTGCTCCAGCAAAGGGATTTTAATGCAGGTTGATTTTCGTTTAGGTAGGTAAGCCTATAGATAAATAACATTCGTAACGATTGATGTTAGTTAATGTAATAAGAATATTGTATTCCACCTACATTTAACGTAGTTCTTTTGGCCTGTTCGTTATCTATGTTCACTTGAAATAAAACTGCCAGAAAGTTTTTGAGTCCATAGAAGAATACCTGCTGGTTCTTTTAGCTGGGAAATTTCAGTGGATCTCTCCAGTGAAAAGTCCCTCAGGGAGACAAGTGTCATTGTCTTATGGCAGGGATACACATCTCTGGTCCTAGAGAACCTGTGATCAGTTCTGTTTGGTAATTTCCCTTTTCAAATACACAAACTAAACCTGGCCATTAGCCTATGAAGCGAATCAAGTGTGTTTGACGAGGGAACTTACCAAACTGGCCCTCCGGGAGCAGGGTTGTGTCATGTGCCATTGCCACAATGAATGCTTTCTGGAACTTGCATTTTTTAAGGCTGTGTGCTACACACCAGTGGCATTCTGACCTGTTTAATGGAGGCTCATATCTCGCTGGATGTCACGCTACATTGCTCCATTAGCCCCTCCAGAAAACATATTATATGGAGTCTAATGCATTACGTATAGAAAGGAAATACAGTAGAAAATGTGTTAAACAGTGTTGTAGGAAAATTAGTAAAAACAAAACTCCTTTTGAAAGTAGGATGGGTTTTGCTGAGTAGGTGCTGACTTCTCATACTGTAAATCGGTCTAATGGAAGGGTGTGGCTTTTAATAAGTGTGTTAAAGTAGCAACTTATAAAAAGTATTGGTGTAAAAACCATGCAAAATAGTTTTGTTTGCTGTCCTGTGGCTGGATATGTTCAAACTTTCCACACCAGCTTAATGAAGTGTAGGTTTTTTAGCTCTGAGCTCAGGGCTGACAAGCTTAGGCTTGTGTTTCCAGCATTTCTGACATGTTTTTTTAGGGGGATGTACCATCTTTTTCTTGGCTTTAGGCAAGTAGGAATGTTGACGATCAGGGAGAATTTTAATGGGATTTTTCTGGACTCATATCCAGTTAGGTGACAGTTTCAGAAGGGCTGCTTGTTATTTCCCAGTAAATAACTAGTCAGCTGCTTTTGTCATAAAGATTGATTGCTTGCACAATGAAGATTAATGCAGATTTCTTTAGCAGGTTTATGTCGTGGAATGAAAATCTTATTGGACTGTAATGTCGAACAGCTTTATAAAAAAACAAAGTCATAATTACACTGGTGGGACGGAGCCGTATTTCAGCCAGTAAATTGTTGTGTTGGTGTAAACAGGTCTGGGGGCTCAGAGGGTGTTTGCTGCGCTTTCTTTCCTCATGGCTCTGAGCTCAGGAGTTCTGTGCCTGATCTTCGCTCTCTGCTGGACGTCCCGGACAGTGCGCTCTTACTCCAACACGCGCTCTCTGCTGATGGCAGGGCAGGCGCTCTACCCCACCACCTTACTGCTCATGACACTCGCCCCTACAGGTCAGTGTTTACACATGACGTGTTCAACTTTCCGTGCTGTAAATTCCTCCCTGGAAGTGAAACATTACCTCTTTAATTCTTTAGTTTCACACATTAGTTCCTAATTTCCACTACATTAATTACACATTAGTTACTGAATGTGCCATAAATGAGAGTTAAACTCTAAACGCACATATTACGCTTATAAACTGTTACTTTCACAATTGGGAGGCCAAGTCCAGTATACACTTTTCTCATGATCTTCTATGCTGTTAGGCTTTTATTTTAAATGTTATTCATTGTGAAGCACTGAATAAATAGTATTAATAATAATAATAATAATAATAATAATAATAATAATAATAATAATAATCATATCATGCAGTAGTAGTAACTTACTAAACAATGATCTTATGATTACTGACTGAATAACAAACCCAGGTTTTAAGGGGCTAAAGTGAAAATCTATGTATTTACAGAACACTTAAATATACACAGTCACAACATAATAGTTTCAAATTTTTAAAGAGAATTTAACGTGACATCTTGATTAAACACGAACAGCAGATTTTAAATTCTCATTTATTGAAGAAAGAAAGTAATCCAATACCAACTGGCACTGTATTGTCGGCTTTGTGCTAGTTACTCAAACAAACAATCTTCAAACCAAAATGCAGTTAATAATTAAGTTCAGTTAGACTAGACACACTGCGAGCACTGTTGAATCTAAACATCACTTGAACAGAACCGTTCCAGCAACATGAAGTAGACTAAAGATCTCAATAAGCAGCACAATATACTATGATCAAAAGAAATTTTGGAAGAGGTGCTGGTTCCAAGACTCCAGCACAGTGACAGCCATTATCTCAGAGGGGAAGAAAACTTGGAACAGAATCTTCAGACGTGTCCAAGAAACTGTAATTCCTCCAAGAGCGCAGAGACAACTTATCTGGGAAGATGCTGTTAGAAATAAAGTTTAGGAGGGGGTGGGAGGGGTGGGAGGGGCAAAATATATTCCTCTCGTTTTCCTTCAGATCTTCAAACTGTCTGTGACTCATATCCACATCTCTCTCTCCCTCCCTCTCTCTCTCTCTCTCTCTCTCTCTCTCTCTATCTTTACAGGGTTCTTCTTCCTCCTCAGCTGGGCCCTCTTTACCAATCAGCACATCTCTGAAATCCAGGCTGACTTCACACGCCTAGGCTCCTCCTATTGGCTGGGTGTGGTGGGCTGGGCCCTGCTGTTAGCTGTGCTTCCAGTTGTGTTCCTGGTGGAGCAGTGTGTGGTGCCGGACGTCCTGCCTGAGCTGATTAGAGAGGCTGAGATGTTGTGGGGAGCCCCCGAGGTGGCGTACGCTCGCTCGTTCAGCGAGAGCTACAAACCCAGTGGGGCAAAATTCGACAATGGGTTTAAGAGGCACTTATCAGTGCCATGAGAAAGACTGCAGAGACACAGGCTTTGCAAATACTGCTACTGATCTTAAGATCTGCAACTCCTACCAACCAGTGGAAGGGCTGTGCGGCAGTGGAAGGCCTCCAGAAGCTGAGAAGGCTGTGGATGGTTATTGCACTTTACTCAGGATCTGTCACGGCCTGACTTGACTGCCTGAAGGACAAGACGGAGACATTCATGAATGAACTGATATTAAAAGGCTGTTTCATGTCGGACATATCAGATATATGTCTTTTATTTGAAACTAATAGCTAAAAAAACAAAACAACGCCCACAGTAAGCTAAGGACACACTACTCTAAACTGCTGGTGCTTACTTTGTGTATTCAGTGACTTTTAAACATTATGTATTATGTATGAACAGAACATTAATGGATACATTAGGCACATTAATGAGTCACAACGAAGAAAAGTTCGTAACTTGATTAACATTTATGATTTGCTTCGACTTCATGTGAGCAAACTCCATGATTTATTTTGCTGTAACAGCACCCTCATGTGGTCACTTTGCGTTACTACTGTTTTCCTACACATGTGCTCATAATCTTACTTGAGTGGCTCAGGCTGAACTTACATTACGATATAATGTGGAAATAGTAATTCAGTATGTTTTTTGTATTCATAGAAGAGTGATATGCTTGGTGTATTTTGCCATTCTAAATAAATAACCAATTAAACCACTGTCTTTACCCTTTTTCACAATCATGTTGGTTTTTGGCTGTCTATTTTATTCGTGCAAATTCATCACTTTTCTGCTTTCTCTGAACTTACACTGAGGTCAGTAAATAGATTTTTTGGAAGCTGGAGGGCCCAAAGAACAAACAACTGATATGCTGTGAGATTCCTTCTCTTTCCAAGGCTAGAGGCTCATCTCTGATACACAACTATTTTAGTATTTTATTTTGTATCTCATAAATAATAACTGTTGATTTGTGGAGATAAAGGGCTGCCGTGTGTCTCTAGGCCGATCACAGCTACTGCCTGGAGGGAGGGGGCGAGGGAGGGAGAGAGGGATTGAAAGTAGAAACAGAGAAAGAGGAAGCTGCTGAGCCTGTGTTTACTTTTTGATCCCACCAAAGTGGAGAACTGGATCTGGCTTGTGCTAATTGTGCGTTAATCAGGTGCAGCACTAATTAAAAGGCAGTTCCGCCCTGTTAGCAGTAGCTAATGAGTTTGTTATTAAATCCACAGAGGACTTTTTTTTAATTTACCAACAGGATAACACTTAATTGGCATTTGAATGGGAGTCGAGTGTCCTTGAAGGTCATGACAGCAGGGTGCTTTAGTGTGCACTGAATGACAAGCCTGCCTCCAAGTGAGCATCAAAGCCATTTGATACATTATGGGTGTGTCGGTGTGTGGTCTGTATTTAAAGCAGCCCCAACATTTTCAATATGGGGACACCTTTAGCGTTATGCAATTCCCCAAAGGGAGCTTTTAAAACATTTTCAGCGTAATGGTTTGTGGTTTCCCCTCTTCTACACCCTCTCATTTACTCATTTCCAATTCTGACTGACACACCAAAGCCCTCCACAGTTTCACTCAGTTTACTCGCTTCAAAATGAGGGTCAAATATAGTCATCCTCTTGCTTCTTCTCCAGCACCGCTTTGAAGTGCTCTCTTCTGTACGTCCATAAGGCTCCCCAAAAAACACATTTAGATTTACTGAGGGCTGCTGCTTGGATCCTTTTCACAGGTTCATTTGCAAAGCAGCAGTTCAACCAAATACCACAAGTCTCAGGCCTGTCTGAGACGGTGTGGCAGGGGTTTCTGGCACAGTTCCCCTGCCACACTCTCAGGAACTTCCGTGGCTTTCAGTAGCAGACCTGGGGGACCCATGTTCGGCACAGTTATGAGCTTTCTCTGCTCGAACACACCTGACTCACTACCCATAAAAACTTGATGGGTTAAGCCAGATGTCTTTGAACAGTAAAAAACCCTAAACATCATAATGGGCTGGGCTTTAAACCGGGAACTTAAACAAATGCAAACGAGCCCCTCATGTGGTAACAAGCAGTTTATTGGGTTTGTTTGTACCCAGTATATAATAAGTATATAACTAAATATCAATTGAAGAATGTTCCTTATCAGTGGAATCCTACAAGCCCTTAAAAGACATCAATCCAGTTTGTCCACTTGTTAAACTCTTTTCAATCTTACTTTTCAATTTTTTGAGAACTGTTTATGTGCTAATCCTTTGACCATACTTTGATATACTCAACTTCATGTCTTTGTTGCTATGAAGAGCAGGTTTTCGAATGGATTCGTCAGTTCGTCAACACACGGTTCAGTTCTAACGGGTAGTTGAACTGAAAGGTGTGAGTGCAGAAGAAGCCTATGAGTCAGGCACTGTTGGATGAGAAGGCCTGGCTCACAATCTCCGTTCCAGTTAATCCCCTCACTGAACTCAAACGAGCCATGTCTTTATGGACCTGCTGGAATAGAAAAGGTTCTTCCCCAAACTGCGTCCACAAAGTAGGAAACATGGCGTTGCCTAAATGTCTGCTGAAGCATTAAGATTGGCCTTCACTAGCCCACCCTGAAAAACACATGTGGGACAAAAGGTTTCCTAACCAACACTACAGACTTTGGTAATTAAAACACTTCACAATGCTGAGTGTTTCCATCCAGCCACCTCAGCTGAAGTGAGGGATTACGTCAAGGCTGCCTAGAATATGTTTCACGTACGGGCATTAATTAGGGGGCGAGGCTTCTCTTCCTGACCAGCCGTCAGCTGCTCCGCACTGATTGAGTGACTGCGTGGTCACGCCCACCGGCTCAGCAGGTGTCGGCGCGCAGAGCCGCCACGCTCCTCATATCAATTATAACCCAATTAGGGAGCCACGTCCTGCTAATTATACCACTGCTTCGCATCCCCGGAATAAAGTGAGTGTGTGTTTATTGAGATAAATAAATAAAGACACAGAACGCCGAGGCAAGCTGGCCTTAATCAGATTTTCCAAACTGTAAGCCCTACACCCCCTCCACCCCACCTTAGCCTTGTGGGGAGAGAGTGCATTCTCTGCTTTCACCGCTTGGTGGCACTGTTGGAGCTTGCCTAGTGCAAATGGACATCATGGCATTAAAATCGTAGGGGGAGAAAAACCCTCCCAATTTCGTGTTTAATGACATCAGAGTGGGATGCTTCACACTGGAGCTGACGTGTGCTCGCTTATGTGTGCGTGGTGTGTGCAAGCAAATGTATGATAAGTGTGTGAACTGTGTTTAACTGTGTGAAATGCCTCATCTGTTCAATGGGAGCAGACAAATTCAGACAAAACACTCACTTACTCTAAAGCAGCTAGAGCAGGTCCATGAATGTGATGAATTATGGAATATCATGCCTTATATCGTCGAACAAGTGTAATTTGACTTGAAATCTCACAGCTTGGCTGCCATGCCTTTTTGGTCAGGAACACAGACGGGGGCTGCCTGGGCGTCTAAGCCGTAGAAAGAGATGGCAAGATGGAGAGAATGTGAGGCGACACTGGAGTCGAGTGTAAAATAGGATTAAATTCATTCAGGAGTGTTATCAGTGTGGTTTGCGTTTGACCTGGCTGTGGTATATGTCCTTCAGCCTTCTCTTTTCTACTTATCCCAAGTGTGCTTCACTTACGCACTTCCTCTGCTCAGACACAATATATCTTTTAACGGTTTCCCCAAGGCCCTTCAGATTTATCACTTGACTGCCAGAGACTAATGACGAGTGTTTATCCTGTTTCCTCCCGACTGAGCCCATTTACCGCAGTGTAGTCCAGTTACCCACACAAAGTCTTCCCATACTTCCCCACTGCAGTCCACGCTCTATACAGAAGGAGCATTAAAGTTTATGGGCTGTACAGTATACTAAACCACGTCACAACCCAAAGGCTGTCATTGGAATGTGAAATGTTTGTTTGAACCCACTGCAACCTGAATTTTCACAGTGGGTTCAGTTGGGTTCAGTATGAAAGTCATTTCTCGAGTATTTCTTGGGCTCAGGTCAGGCTCCAGTATTACTCCCTGCTTTATTCTTCTACTTACCTTTATAGCTTTAGACAGTTTTTACTATGGCATGCTCGATTCAGTCATGCCTGTCGAGATACAGTCAGGTTTAGACAGAATTTTGTTGGGATACAGTCAGGTTTAGACAGAATTTTGTTGGGATAAAGTCAAGTTCAGACAGTATTTTGTTAGGATACAGTCAGAATTTGAAGTCAAAACTTCATATTAACATCAGGGCTGGCTTCCTTCAGACCTGGTTAAAACTAGTTAACATTTCCCAAAGAGTCCCCAAGTCACTGAGATCACACAAAGTAAGGTCCTCTGACCCAGACAGATCAACACCGTCAGTCCTTCTACACTTTCTCTTGCTGATCTAAGATGATTGAACTCTTTCTGTGTCTTTAGTTAGTGTTTTCTATTGGAAAGGCTGACTCTAGCTCATGATTAGGAGACACATGCCCCAACCCAAAGCCTGTGGAGAAAGAGTCAAACACAGTCAGGGTCAGGCTTCTTGTCCTTCACTTTCTCTTTTTTATTCTCTGGCTTTGTGCAGCTCTGTGTGTTCTCCTTTGGAATCTTAAATGCGTCTTTGCTCTTTTAGATAGAAGGTCTGGTTCAGACTCCCCCTGCTGATTACATTTTCTGTTGAGATAGGGAGGAAATAACAGAGTCTCAAATCATGGGTCATGGTGTGCTTTGTAGTTTTCAATGTAAAAGTAAGACGCGTGTGTTTATCTTTGGAGGATATTCTACAAAGAAGGACTCCATGATTAGTCATACAGCTTAAAATTATCAGCATCTGGCTAGCTTTTGTTTGCCTTCGAAAACAAGGGGAGGCAAGGACCTTTGGTATGAAGATGACATAACACAAAAGATAGCTTTATTTTAAAATAACCATGAACTTTGTTGCAGTGGATCACACTGTTTCCTCACAGTAAGAGGGACCTGGCTTTGTATCCTTGCGGGGATGTCCAAGGGTCCTTTCTGTGGGGAGTGTGCATGTTCTCCCACCATGTCTGCATGGATTTATGCAAGGCGTTTCCTCCCACAGTCCATAGACATGGACATCAGGTGAACTGGAGATGCTAAATTGGCCTTAGGTGTGAGTGTGAATGTATTTGTGTGTCCGCACTGCAATGGACATCCTGTCCAGAGAGTTTCTCCGTCTTTCACCTGTGACTACTAGGACAGGCTCCAGAACACTTTAAAAGATTCAGGAATTACAGTGCGGGGACGTAAATGAGTTGCTGAGAGGATAAATGAGAAATCTTGATTTATAAAGTACACCTACGTGCCGATCTGTATGCAAAACCAATTAGACGTGTATCTAAGTGTCAGTGCATACATCCACTACCCACAACCATATGCATTAACGCACTTCTGTGAACGTGTCCTCAAACAGGCTTTCTGCATGTATAGCCGCCTGTCACATGTCTCCGTCCTGCACAATGAAGCCGTGTGCGTGCGTCTCACTCTCGCCGCTTCATTCATGGCTGGATGCAGACAACTGCAGCGGTCCTCTCTCTTATCTGTCCCCTGTGTGACCAGCGAAATTAAATTACAAATATAATCACTCCACACCAGGCTTCTTCTTCTGCCTTTTTTTTCCCCTCATGCACATCACCCTCTGCTTTGCATATAGAGTAGCGTGCCTTTAGAGACGAGTGCTTGAGTTGGTAGATAGTGCTGCTTCCACGTCCACCACACACAATAGAGACTGTCCTACCTGCAGCAGAGGCAATGTGGGCTTTACACTGACAATAACAGCATCAGGGGAATGGCTGTGTGTGTGTGTGTGTGTGTGTGGAGGGTACAGGATAGAGTGTATGAGACAGAAATACAGCAATGCACCAACTCAGTCACACACTGGTAGAACTTTTACAGCTCTTTCAGGCCACAGATGCAATATTAGTGGATTCCTATGCAGATCACATTTAACTCCAGGGTCGGTATTTGTGGGAACAGCTTGCACCTTTTATAATAATTCTGAAGAGAATGAAATTAAGTGGTAACACCTGATGCTTGTTCATTGTTCTAACTCTAAGGGGATTTGGCAGAGGAGGTAATGGTATAAATAAAGGTGCCACAAAAGGCTGTTTGAGCAAAGCCAGCATATGAGAACCGTTTTAGTGCACTAAAGAACCTTGTTTGTAAACTACGCTTGTCGACACCTGCTTTTGTAGTGTGTCATCTGAAATCAGGGGCATTAATAGGGAGTTTGAAACTGCTGATGTGAGGATATGATTGCTTTCAACCACAAGAGAATTAGTGAGGTGAGGTACTGATGTTGCATAATTAGTGCTGGATCACAAACTCCTCTTCAGCTCAGTTAAATCATTCCAGAGTGCTTCAGGGTGGTGCATGGGGATGGGGCTGGGGCTGGGGGCGGGTTACCCGTCTAGATGACGCTTGGCATTGAGCACAGTGATCTTAGGCTCAGAGCATCCTATTCCAATGACAATGCTTTTCTATGGAGATTATTCAAACTGTGTGTGCGAAGTACAAACAGTGGTAATGCCCTTAAGGTCAAAACATGCGAATATTAAGGGCTTTTAAGGGTCCATTACACTCCATTTTCCAAGGAATGGGCATATTTGTACCTATTTAATCATTTAAATATAAAAAATTAAAGTGAATGCCTGAAGACAAGTTGGAAAAACTGAAAAAAAGCCTCAAAAACACTTAAAACATAGACTTGCGACAGAACATGGTATAATTATGTTCCTAACTAAGGGTACTGAAGACATTCCCCTGAGCGTTTGCAGCCTGAAAGGTATAATGTGTTACTTCTCTTTCTCTGGCTTTAGTAAATGGGGAATTCTACCTACATTCATGTATCTAGGACATGTGAGCTACCCCTGATAACCAGAACGAACTGAAATCCCACTTTGGCTACAGCACTGAGGCAGCCTTGCATGACGCTAGCGTATTTGAAATAACTCAACGAACTGTCAATCCCGAACAAGATTTATGTTCACCTATGGAAGTTATGTCATTTAGTGATGGAACTGAACTTTGAGCGCGTTTTAAGCCGGAAAGTTTGAAATGAAATATGACCTCACTATCCTTCAGTAAAGCAGCTGAACTGACTTTGAAAGTGCATCAATAAACACAAATTCAGAAAGATTTACGACTTGAACCTACGTCTGTATCATCGCTGCTGTCTTGCTAAGCAGAAATCCACTTAAGCCATCTGTCTCTCGGCGTCTTTGGGTCATAATGAGATCTAACTCACCCACACAGTTCTGGTCAGGCAGCAGTTCGGAATATTTGGTGCATTTAATTGTGTGAATATTATTATGCAAAAATAACGCACTTTATTTTGGCTAACCGTGGAATGCTGGAATGATAGTAACTCTAGAAGGATGGGGGGGTTGTCTCTCTAGAAAATGGCAATGTTTTAGAAAACGTTTTTCTTAATTAAGGGCTGAATTAAGCTAAGTTAAATGTGTAAAACTGTGTTCTGTGTAGAGGATATACGCTTTAAAAATCAACATAGCACTGCATATGACATATGTGTCTATTTATAATTTAATTTGAAGAGGATTATTTGTGCCACAGGAGGTCCTGTTCTGTAATCTGTGTGATGTGTGTGTGAATCAAATGGAATGTGTAAATTTCCTGAGAAAACAGCCAAGATTAAAATATGACTTGGATAGTCACATCAGGGTAATGCAGTACGTACTTCACTCAGTAACAACACAGGTCACATCTGTTAGCAGGTTCTGATATTGCATTACCATCTAATCAAACAGGACTACCAGTACAGAGGGTTCTCTCAGTTTAGCTAATTACACAAGGTCCTTCACTCTGCATTTGTTACTGTCAAACTGTAAAAGCACTGGGTTTACATCACAAATTGGGTGGGTGATTCGTGGTGTGTGTGTGTGTGTGTGGTTTTATGCTTTCAGTTCTGGTTAAGGAGCCTGATGGCCTGAGGGAAGAAACTGTTCCCCATTCTAGTAGTGGAGGCTCATATGCTATGGTACCTTTTACCAGCTGGGAGGAGGGAGAAGAGAGTGTGTGAGGGGTGAGTGGGGTCATCCGCAATGCTGGTGGCTTTGCAGATGCAGTGTGTGAAGTAAATGTCTGTGACAGAGGGAAGAGAGATTCCAATGACCTCCTCAGCTGTTGCGGTCCGAAACATTGCAGTTTCCGTACCAGGCTGTGATGCAGTTACTGAGAATACTCTCTATGGTCTCTCTGAAGAACATGGTGAGGATTGGGGGTGGAAGGTGCGCTCTCCTTAGTCTCTGCAGGAAGTAGAGGCGCTGCTGGGCCTTCTTGGTGACGGACCTTCTGTTGAGGGTCCACATGAGGTTGAGGTCTGTGATGTGAACACCAAGGAACTAACACTCTAACAAACAAAACATAACATGCTTGAAGGCACTTCAATGGATATGATGTTCTCAGTAAACTTATGTCACACAAATGCAGTTTAAGTAAATACTTTTAACTTTGTATCATTATCTTCTTTATCTTTATATCAATATCTTTAGCTCCTTAAAGTTAATAAAACCAGTAGATGTTATTAAATTGTGCTGTGAATGTTTAGTAAATGTTTAGTAAATGACCAAAACAAGTGGACTTGCTTGTTTCCACATTTCTTTAATGTGTAAGTAAGTTTAAAAAATTAATTTAAATTTGTACATTGGAGTGAAGTTGTTCCTGCAGAGCTGTGACAGAGACACACTCAGCAGCAGAAATCATGGCAACTTGCTCTTACAGCCAACAACAGCACGGCTAAGCAATTACCCATGCAACAAAAGGGAAAATGTGCACGTACACACGCACACAACCAAGGGTGGTAGTAGTCTAGTGGTTAAAACACTTGCCTGTGAACCTGATGACCTCAAAGTTGCAGGTTTAAACCTCCTCTTTCTACCATTATTTCCTTGAGCAAGACACTTAACCCTCAGTTGCTCCAGGGGAACTGTCCCTGTAACTAATGATTGTAAGTTGCTCTGAATAAGAGTGTGGGCCAAATGCTACTTTACACAACCGAACACACATGACTATATCTGTGAGGGCATTCCATAGACTTGTGTAATACTGCATCCCAGTAAAAGTACACTTACATCTGAAGCTAACCACAACATTAGCCTTGGTGACCAAAATGCAGTCTTTCTGACCAAAAGGCGATCTTTTGTTTCTCCTAAGAAAACTTTATCTGTGGTGAAAACAAGTGGTGAACCCAGTTCTACAATATTTTTCAGTGTACCGTTCTTTATGACTTCAGTGTTTCCTCAAATTGTAAATTGCTTTGGTAAAAGGGTCTGCTTAATGAAGGTAATGTAATTATGCGGACATTTGATGCTCACAAAAGAGATCAAAACACCTGCACGCACACACACAGTATGGTTAGACAGGTGGAGGACCCCGCAAACAGAAGAAAAAAAGTGTGGAAGATACAAAACGCAAACAGGTGGAGCATCAGAAGCCAATGCAAGTGACATCACCAACAGTGTAATCATAAACCTAAACCCAACCTTCACCTCAAGAAATCCTGTCAGTTTTAACAACAATGAAATGTGTGAAGCCCACACACACACACACACACTCACTCACACACACACTGTAGATGAATGTCTCTCTATCTTCCTCTCGTTTCTGTTGACCGTGATATAGGATGAGCGGATTTAATGTGTAATAGTGTTAGGTGAGCTAGAGATTAAACGGCAAATTGACCAGAAAGCAGGTGAAGTGAGAGCATGCCCATGATACTACAAACACACAAACAGTGTGATCCGCTTCTACAGCTCCTGCAGTTTGACTTGTAGTAGCATCTCAGAGGCAGCTCACCCAAAAATCTAATTTACAGCACTTATGTTTCTGCATTGGACAGAATAAACAACAGCTTGTTTTCCCTCGCCTGCTCTTTTCCCATCCATCTTCAGATGTTTCAGTGGGTCGAGAATGAAAAGCCATTTCCATTAGAGCGATGTGCTCCCTCAGGAAACAGAGAGAGAGAGAGAGAGAGTAAAAGAGAGAAGAGAGAGGAGAGAGATAAAAGATAGATAGAGACAGAGAGAGAGACAGGAGACAGAAAGGACACACACACACACACACACACACACACACACACACACATATATATATATATATATATATATATATACAGTATAGAGAGAGCGAGAGAGAGAGGGGGGGGGAGAGAGAAAGAGAGAGAATGAAAAAGAGAAGAGTAAAAAAAAGAGCAAAGAAAGGGAGTGAGGAAAAGAGGAGATATATTGTGTTATTTTCTTGCTTTCTTATTTTGACTGCTGAGGCAATCCAGAGCAGTCATGTAGTGTTTGCCAAGGATTTTTCTTCATTTTGTTTTTTGATAGATTTTGGATAACAATATCATATACTGCACTTATCCACTTGAAACATGGTGTGATTATTGGCCCACATGGCTGATATGGATTTAGAGGTTTGTGTCCCTTGGTGGGCGTATCCCTTTGTGTTAGCGCACCTGAAGTGGAATAAGCACAAACAACAGTTTCACTAACAGTTATTCAATTTGTATGGCAATGCGGCCTTGCACTTAGGCACCTATCTTTCAGGCAGCAATATTTAGTGTACTGAATGCAAAGCCAATGAGTTTTCATACTGGCATATAAAAGAGATAGGATTTGTAACTACAGTGAGTGTAAAAAATAATCACCTCATTCAACATATTCACATTTTGCAGCCTGAAATGAATATACACACATATACACAGTATTTACTCAGTTTAATATCCAAGTAAAATACATGATAGCAATAAAAACAGGAAAAAACCAAAGCAATATAACAAATAAATAGAGACAAAATATCATCCCCTCCTAAAAATACTTCAAAATCTCAATCAAGTGTAACTAATAGCCTTCAACGCCTGTTATTGACTATAATCGTTTTAATGAGCTATCCGAGGGGCATTCCAATGCTTGATAGTGCCACTGAAAGCAAACAATCAATTATGAGCGGCAAGGCACTGTCAAAAAATATCAAAGATAAAGTGGTGGACAGACACAAATCAGAAGGTGGATACAAAGAAAAAATTAAATGATGCTTGTCAGCATAGAAGGAAAAACAAATGGGGCAATCTACAATCAAATTCTCAGGGAAAGCACCCAGTAAAATCAAAAAAGATGTCTCAGACATAAACCCTACCGGAAATCTGTGGACTGACTTGAAGATTGAAATCCACCAACATTCAGCATCCGATCTGACTGAGCTAGAACAGTTCTCTAAAGATGAGTGGGCAAATATTGCACAGTCTAGATGTGCAAAGTTGGTCAAATGTTTGTAGAGAAGATTCAAGCAAAATGTGCTTCCATAAAGTTTATCGAGTTTTATCTATCAGTGATTTTGCTGCTCTCATATCTTTCACATGGTTGCAATGAGCTGGTGGCAGCCGGTGGCCTAGTAGTTAGGGAGTTGCCCCTGCAATATGAAGGTTGTGGGATCAAATCCCAGGACTGCTAAAGGCATCATGGACAAGGCACCATCCCCCCACACTGCTCCCTGGGCACTGTGGTCCTGGCTGTCTGCTGCTTTACTTGAGTGAATGGGTTAAATGCAGAGAACAAATTCATGCTGTTCACACTGTGTGGTGTGTTCTTGTATGACAAATGAACATGCTACACTTGTAAACACAGCTAGAAGATAGTTTCCTTAGGTCTAACATGGTCTCAGTATTTGGGCAAATATGCAGATATGGTGTGCTTGACAAACATAATGTCACGTATGTAGGGGTGTAATTTTACACAGATGTCACGGTTCGGTACGTACCTTGGTTTTGGGGTCACGGTCCGGTATGGTTCACGATACAGCAAAGTTAAGCAACAAAAAGTTCTAAAGAATGAGGCTTG
>JBBPDB010000128.1:6149440-6184535 GCA_037974465.1 Brachypetersius altus
AGACACGTTTTTCTTTCTCTCTCTCTCTCTTTCTCGTACACACACACACACACACACACACACACACACACACACACACACACACACACACACACACACACACACATCTGCAGATGCAAAGAGATGAAGAAAGTTGGTCCAGGTGCATGTGTGAGTGTTTGTGTGTGTTGACTGTGGCACAGATCTAGTTGTTGCTGTTGTTTTTTTCCCAAAAAATTCTCTCCTTTTTCTGGTGTTTTAAGTGTCCTCTCCCCCCAATGTGGTGGCTGTGTAAACCAGCAGCAGTCTACAGAAAAAAGAGAAAATCTCCTGATGGAGGAACACAAAGTCGATGATTAAACACAACACAAATCCGAAGAGGAAGCGTGAGCCGCGTGGCTGAGCCTCACCAGGGGGAAACGCCGATTTAATTAAGGCAGAATTAAAAAGCATTGTTATTTTGATTAAAGACGCCTAGCTCCGTTTCCCCTCTGCTCTCCGCCGGCCTGATTCTGGAGCGCGCTTTTCATTTCTTACGGTTTACTTAGAGAACATAAGACCCATCTGGAGATGCTTCCATTCCTCACACGTGCACACACACACACACACACACACACACACACACTTCTTAATGTCTGTTTGTTCCGGGGAACGCAAACAAAGCCGTTAGGAGCGGTGCCTGTGCCTTGGAGACCGACTCTACTTCTCTCTTGCTGGCAGAAGGGCAGAGCATGTGTTGTATGTACATGGATGGCTACAATACGAGAACTTAATTGAATGTCTCTTGGAGGGGAGAGAGTGTGTGCAAAGAAAGGAGACAGTGACCCCAGGGCGTGGAAGCAGCAAAAGCAATAGCAGTAAGAGCAGAGTAGCATCACACTTCTGCTGTGTGCCAGTCCCCATCTGTCTGAGACACGCACACAGAGCAGGACAGGCAGACGGCCGGACCACCAGAACTAAAGCTTCAGACTGCATCAGTCACTTGAGCTGTCCTACAGGAGAGAGAGAGAGAGAGAGAGAGAGAGATCTGCATTTGCAGTGAAAGAATTGAAAACCTGTTGATTAAAAAGAATATATTTGACATTATAATGTCCAACCAAAGCTGTTTTTATGTCGTTTTGTAAAATCTCTCACACTACAACATAGTCCTTTCAAAGACTGTACACTAGACTCAAAAACACTGTATATTTGTGAAATCTACCACCATTGTGTGTTGAGACAATGGATTTCAGACCAGGAAACGCCCAGGGAGACACATCGAATTGACTGCCTGTGGTAAGCGACTGATGGACTTTCGGCTGGGAAACACTGGAATATTCCTTTAAATCAGAATTTTAAATAGTCGCTCAGATGGAGCTTCAGTAGGTCAGGAAAGATATTTTACATACAAACTAATCATTCAAAAACAGAAAAAACAATAAGAGAGAGAGAGGGAGAGAGAGAGAGACAGAGAGAGGGAGAGGGAGAAGGGAGATAATGAACGGTCCGCATCCTGATAATGGCATTAATGATTATTAGAAGGGGCCGAAAGGAAGGTGACGAGAGACGGAGGAAAGAGGGAGCGAGAGAGATAGATGAGCAGTCTAGAAGTGAATAGGACAGCCAGAGAGCCATCCTGGCAGCTACCTTTGACAAATGACACTGCACTGGGGACAACTGCTTGGAATGGTAATTTACAAAATAAACTTTAAGCAGAGGACAGGATTCGAGAGAGAAAGAGGAGTGACGGCGAGAAGGAGAAAGAAATGAGAGCACGACAGGAATAATGGAGGATTGAACTCGTTTAATGTGCTGGAGCCTGCCCTTCTTTTTTTCCCCAGTAGAACAATTAGTCATGATTTAAAAATGATAAAGCATCTTTTTAATGATCGACTGCGGCATTGTGGGAGATGTGAAAGATAAGGCTATTCCAGACTGGCTGATAGGATGACAGGAACAAACTTGAAAGCACGACAGACTACAGGCGATGAGAATTGCTCCCAATCAAGGAAGAGAGCGAGCTAGCATCCCTGTTAATGCAGCAGTTATTATCTATTTATGAAGACCAGAGTGAGACATAGTATTTGTGACTGTAGATCCTCTAAGCTAGATTCTAGTTTCAACAGAAGTTTCTTCAGTTTCAACAGAAGCACGGTCAGAGTCTGTGCTGGATAAAGTGCAAGACCATCATATGGTATTTCCATAAACTGATTCATAGGGTGCTATACATACTATACATACATACATACATGGAGCAAACATACTAATGATATAATAACATGGTAACAGGAAACTAGCAATAGTGCATGTCACCAACATAGCTAATACCCATGATTCTTAGGTCAGGTAAGGTAGATTTATTTTTTAAAAATTGATGGTGCTTAAATTTGCACTGGCATAAGGATTTCTGTTTCTTATACTTCTGACAAACATTACATGTGGAGTTGCCAGCTTAGGTTTCAGCCTTCTATAGAACCACTTGCTGATTTTGCTATGAGAAATGACTCTGCATTTAGTGAGAAAGGCTATGTTTGACAGCACAGTGCAGATCAGCAGGTTCAAGATGGACCGCTTGATGGGACCATAAAACTGATACAAATGTAAGCATGGAATTAATTGAGTATTTATACTGACTGACAGCAGTAAAAAATTAGCACCTCAGACATTAGTCAAGCTAATTTACGCTACAAAGTTTGGCACTGTTATGTCCTGTTCTTTACCCACTGACCAGTTACAGCCATAACCATAATCCTGCCATTAAGACTCTCTGCCTAATAATGTATAGGTCCCACTAGCGCTGCTAAAACAGCTCTGGCCCATTTAGGCATGGACTTCACAAGACTTCTGAAGGTGTGCTGTAGAAAATGGCACCAAGATGTTAGCAACTTGTCAAACTACTCTGGGAAATTTCACAGACTTTTAATTGGCTTGAAATCTAGGGATTTTGAAGGCCAAGTCAATACTATGAACTGTTTGTTATGTTCCTAAAACCAACAAGTTATGCAGTGTGGCAGAACACATTGTCCAGCTGATAGAGTCCACTGCTATTAAGAAATACCATTGCTATGATGGAGTGCACTTGCTCTGCAGCAATGTACAAGTAGGTGGTATGTGTCAAAGTACTATCCACATGAATGCCAGAACCCAAACTTTTTCAGTAGAATATTGTTCAAAACATCACACTGCTTCTGACAACTTGCTTTCTTCTCACAGTGCATCCTGGTGCCATTTCTTCCCCAGGGAATAGATGCATATGCACCCAGGTGTCCAAGCAATGTGAAAGAAAATGTGATTCGCCAGACCAAACCACCCTTCTCTGTGATCCAGTTGTGATGCCCATATGCCAATTATAGGCATTTTTGGCAATGGACCGAGATCAGCGTGCTCACTCTGACTGGCCTGTGGATATGCAGCCCCATTTGCAGCAAGCTCTGTTGCGCTCTGTGGGCTGACACCTTTCTATCATTGGCAGCATTAACATTTTTAGCTATTTGTGCTACAGTAGCTGGGCCAGATGGGTTGGGCCAGATGGAGTAGCCTTCACTCCCTACACAAATCACTGGGCATTAGACACCCATCACATTGTCGCTGGTTTATTAGGTGTCCTTTCACTTTTGGTAGGTACTAACAGCTGCATCCAAAAACACCCTGCAATTTTGTTTTGTTGTCTACCTATCGTAATTTGGACCATGTCAAAGGTGATTGTTACACTTTTCCAGTTCCAGGAGCTTACAAAACATCTGAATGTTTAGTTGCTGATTTATAGGCTTTCTTCCGGTTGTTTGGAGGTTGTTTGGAGGTTGTTTGGAGATGCTATATTGTCCCCAGGTGTGAACATGTGTATGAGTGTCTGTGTTGCTGTCCTGCGGTGTTCAGGATTTTCCCCCACTTTTGCCCTGTGAGCGCTAGAATAGGCACTGCCTGTAAATAAATAAAACTGTGCAATGCTCTACAGTTCATTTTTGGTTAATAGCACAAGTCAAGCAGTTTGTTTCTCTGTTTTGTTATGTATGTATGCATGCACGAATGTATTTATTTATTTACATGTTGTTCATATTTTTTTCAGCCCTTTTTAAATTGACTTGTCTAAATGTTTGTAATAGCTGCTTATATTAAGTTTTTAGACTGAAGTAAAGCTATACATTTTATACCTTAAAAAATTAAGATTTAAGATCCTCATTAAATCCAGAATAAAACGCTTCTTAAGGTTGATATAAGTTAAGATAAGGTTTTACAGGTTGCTACAGGTATCAAGCATTATTGCCCATTATATGGAATTCTTGTCCCATTTTAAGACGCAGTTGAATCCATAATAAGTTAAAGTATGAAATTGGCTTCAAATCAGCATAAAAGGGCAAACCTCCCAGCAGCTCCAGCATCACTCAGCAGGTGTGCTGTTCAGTTGGTGATAACTGAAACAAACCCACCTAAACAACGGCCCCACACCCTCCGTCTAACCCTCAGATCCAACCAGAACACAAAAACGCTCCGCTCCACGCCAGGTGGCTGTCAACACCAGACCTTTTTCCCATAAATCAAACTGCTGGTGGCTTTATCAATAACAAGTCAATTAGCAGGCGGATAGGAGGGTCTCTGGGGGTCAGCGCATGTTTGTTAGACAGACATCTGTAGCCTTGTCCTCTTCATCAGAGAATAGGATTTTCACTCACTGGCTCTCCGTTGGAATGGTAGGACTGACTATGCCCTACATTTCAAGCACACACACACACACACACACACACACACACACACACACACACAAACTGTACACAACAAAACGCAGCTAATCATCCTCATACAAATTAGATGCAAAAAGGAGAAAGCAAATATGGAATTTGCAAGCATTTGTACACAATTTATATTTATTTGCTCAGTATAGCACACAGAAAAAAACATACAGTGTGTTCTATATATAGTGTGTTTTTAAAGAATATATTTTTCAGTTTACAAATTAACAGTCATGCCATCATTAGGATATTTTTTTCATGAAAATGTATGAGCATACAAGCATGCACACCTTGATAAGCTAACTATCTCTCCACAGTGTTGGCTATTTTGGTGGCTTTCAAGCTCCTACGGCTTTCTAAGTTGCGACAGACATAAAGACTATCTCTCCAGTTTACGGGCAGCCATTATGACTTGGCGCAGCATAATTATTGCAGCACTCCTCTTAGCACGTAAATCCCCATCCCTACAAATATCTCAGAGCCATTTCCTTTTAGATGCCAATCACTAATCCTTGGTCCTCATATACAGTAGTGATGACGTGCAGCAAAAGGCTGAGGCCAAAGGGAGAGCCTGTAGCCACCGACTGTGTGTCTAATAAGTAGGCTGACAGATCTGGCGCAGCAGAGCGCAGTCCTGCGGAGAGCGCAGCAGATTAATCTGCCAGTCGAATTCAAACAAGGCTGATTCTTACGCAAATACACCGTCGATCTGCTGAGACAAACTGTCAAATCATTTTCTCTCATTAATGCTCATGCCTGCAAAAAAAATTCCGTTGGGAAGGGGAAGCAGAGTCTCTCGTAAAATGTAACACTCATTTGAGGGGCCTGTAACAAAAGCAAGAAAGGCATCAGATTCTGCAAGCGCTAGGTGACACTCAAGTAATCTGTCAAACAAGAAGAGAAAAAAAATTGTCTGAACAGGTCATTAGAGCGTTGACGGTCTTTTGGGATATAACCCAGCCTTTTGTGCGCAGGCCTAGAAACCAGACTGCTTGCTGTATGTAGGGCGAAGTGTTCAAGCAGTGACGCCTGTCAGCTCTTTCTAATGCTCATTTGAAGTGCAGGATCAAAAGCCCTGTTTGGGGCCCACGGCTGATGGATTGGAGCTGGCTGCTTCTAGACCAGCTGCAGGAGGCTGGTGTGGGCTGGAGCGTCCAGCTGCCAAATGTGTGCATTTCCATTCATGTGCATATAAGCCTACTAACAGCATGTCTGAGGGCAAGAGGCATATGCTCATGTTATGGTTAGTGGTGTACATTATGTGTGTCAGCCTGGTTTTATATGCCATGGGTTTTTAGGAAAAAAGTTACAAATACATGAAACACAGGGTGAAACCATAACCTGAACAGTATCTGGTCTAGCAGAGGACTTTACAAAATAAAGCATTTCATATTAAAAGTTTTTGCACTCATTTCTATTATGCATACAGCACTGGAAAGCATTGCCTGCCTTTTACACTGTGAGAGCGTTTCATAATGATGGGGTCGATAGAAATGGTTCAAAATTACCTGCAAGTGTGGGATCGCTATTAAAAATGTTTTCAATAATATCAAGCCAAGCTGGGTACAGACACGTATTCTCATTAGAACTCATTCTAATATGTTCTATACAATTTCACAGCTTTCACATGACCAGTAGGTAGCCTTGAATAACAATGACGGTGTTTAAGGCATGTCCAGAATGTGGAACAGTGCTGTAGGTAATTCTACGATAACGAAAAGCTGTACAGTATGGTGAAATAGTATAGTCTGATGAAATACATTTCCAGAATGCATCATCGTTCGAAAGCAAGGATCAGGTCTCATGGCAGATAACGTTACAGAAAATTTGTGTAAATGGATTATTGTAGTATATTGTTCCTCTATTTCAATGAACTTGAGAAATATATAAGATCTTAAAATTTTGCACTAAACATCTAAAAATACTTTTTAGCAAATAGCTAATCGTATTTTTATAATGCATGAAGACAAATGTGTGTGCCTGAGTGTGTGAATGTGTGGAGTTGTGGTTCACACTATCACTCCTCCCTATCTACCACATATGCTTCAGGTGGCCAGGGGTGTCAGTTACAGACTCCTCAGCAGGGTATAAATAGAAGTCTCTCCCTCCTATGGAGAGACGTACAATCCTTTGTGGAAACACTGAGATCCAAACTGAGATCCAAACAGACAGAGAGAGAGAGAGAGGAGCCAGTCAGACGGCCACACAAACACACATACACCTCTTTGGTGCTCCCATGCAGAAAAGACCCCAGGGGACTCTACGCCAGCTGAGCCTCAAAAACAAGGTATGAGAGCCCAGCTGACAGCCAGACTGGGGATGCTCAGCTGTTCATGTGTGTTTGAGTCTGTTTGTGTATGCCAGTTTATGTGTATGCAAGTGTGTGACTGTGAGCAACTCAGTGTAGATTTGTGGCTGATGCTGACAGTCAGAGAGATGCAGGAAACTGGCACAAATCATGAAGAGAGAGAGAAAGAGTGAGGGATAATGCCATTATGTGGCCACCATGGGAGCGTCATGGTAAGCCCTAGTTGATTCATTGATTCTGAAACAGATTGGTGGCATTTTTGAAGTTGGAGATGAATGCTGTGCATGTCAAAATATGACAAAAACATTGTGGAAGACTCAATATGACAAAAACATTGTGGAAGATGTAAATGTTTGACAGCTGCTGGGGTTCTGGTGGTTTTGTGTTGTTTTGGTGCTTTGTTCATTTGAATCTACAACACGAGTGAAGTTACTTTTCTTGTACTTCTCACACATGGTAGCAGGCCCTACAACTTTCCATGAGCTCCATCTTCTCTTCCATTAACCACTCAGCATCATAAGTTTCATAGTCTCCTGTTCAATGCTCTTAAAATGCCAGCGTAGGGCTCCTGGGGCTGTGAATGTAGTTTCACCTGAGAAAATGACTAATATAAGTGATTGACGGGCCTGAAGTTATAGAGGTGCCCATTTAGCAAACTTGCTGTACCTGAGGAAAAAAGAGAAAGGGTAGAAGAAAAAAAGGTCACTGTTACTCCCAGAGCAGGAGCGTAAAGGAGGGAAGAAATGAAGTTTTCAGCAGCAGATCGATTCCTGAATGCTTGTCTCATGCATTTTACAGAGGAGCTAAATGCCACTTATGGAATAATGCGGTACTGTGGGTCAGAGCCGAGCGCTTCCTCTTGCGCTGGGATTTGAGGGCACTTTGTACAAAACATTCCCGAAGACTTAAGTAAATCTGCCTGATTGTGTCACAGGACTCAAAGTAAAGCTGCATTTAAACCATTTGAGGGTTTATGAGGCTGAACCCCTTTTTAATAATGTGCAAAAAAAAAAATCCCAGCAGCCAAACTAATCTCATAGTCTCATAGTTCACAAAAACTAATCTTTCCTTCTTTCCCTACACCCGGTCCTTGTCTACTATGCAGATACCGAAACTGTGCTGATACCATGGAGACAAAGTCGGTGGATACAACGCGATCATCCGTGCCGGATGAGCTGTGCCATCCTTATTCCAAATTTTCCAACTGGAAGTTTAAGCTCTTCCGGGTGCGCTCCATGGAAAAGGCACCCCTGGCCAGCGAACCTCCTTTGGAGAAGGAAGCAGAGCTGAAGGTGGATGCGCAGGGAGATCCCAGAGGCCTTCCTGGTAGTATTATGAAGCTCTGTCTGGGGGGCAAGAGCAAGGAGAATGTGGAGGGGGCCTCCAGACGGGTGGATCTCAAGCTTCAAGAGATTGACACACACATGAACCATCTCAGGTAAGTCAGAGATGTCATGTATGGTTAGTTTGTCTATGGGTATGGTAGTGATTAAAATCTCATTCCTCATTCCATCAAATATGAAAGATAGCATAAAATGCATCTATGCATTTAAGGGGGTGGCTTCCTTTATGTTCCTACAGTAATGGTGTTTCCCTAATTGCGACACACCAGATCCAGCTAAACACTTTTTGCCCTTCTTGTGTTAAAATGTGTGTGTTGAAGCAAAAAAAACATTCAAATGTGCTGCTTCCATTTAAACACTTGAACATGGATGAATACAAATGTATTGCTTTTAAGTCAACCCAGCTAATGTGTTGTTTTTCAGGACTTTATGTCGATTATGTGGCATGATTCTGAGGAAAGCCAAAGGCCCAGAGCATGAAGTCCAGGGAGCTCTGGATGAGTCTAGCAGTTGTTCCCTGCGAAGGATGGGATGCAAGGCTGCCAGCTGGCCTGAGGTCATCCTAAAGGTGTTTAAGGTGGATGTGAAGGGTGACATGGAAACCATTCACCCTTCGAAGTTTTGCCACCGTTGCTGGACCATAGCCATGAGAGGAGGTGGTTTCTGTAGTTTCTCTAGAACGCGTGTCCCTGTGTGGAAGCCTCATACCTCGCATTGCCTGCTGTGCTTCCCCAAGAGACTCATCCTTCAGCGGAGGGGAAGGAAGAGAAGCAAGCCACTACAAAGCATACACTGCCTGCCCAAGAAGACCAAGAGAGACTCTTCAACACCCACAGCGAGCAACAGACTGTGGAGACAGACCACAGACAACCCAGAAGCATTTGGCTTGAGGGCATGCTTGAAACCAGCTGCTCAGAGAACCCTCTGGGTTAAGAATATAACTCGCTGCCAGAAAGACCACCTAAGCTACCAGCTACTCCCAGGCGAGCTCCCAAAAGACTTTGTGAATGGTGTTACCTGCCAGGTGTGTGAGCACCTGCTTTCTGACCCAGTGCAGTCCCCTTGTCTTCACCTCTTCTGTCGCACCTGCATCCAGAAATACAGCCAGTCTTTGGGTCCCCAGTGTCCAGCTTGTGGCCTCCTTTTTAACCCATGTGACCTGATAAGCCCTGCCAAGGCATTTCTGTCTGTTCTCAACTCTCTTCCCCTGGTGTGTCCAAGAGAAGGTTGTGGAGAGTGGGTCAAGTTAGACACCTTTGGAGACCATTGCTTAAATCATTGCCTGGAAACAAATGACCTAGAGGTACAGGACAGTCTAGAGCAGAATCTAGAAGTCTACTTGCCTGTCAACAAGGGTGGCCGTCCTCGGCAGCACCTGCTCTCACTAACACGAAGGGCTCAGAAGCACAGGTTGAAAGAGTTGAAGAACCAAGTGAAGGTGTTTGCTGACAAGGAGGAGGGTGGAGATGTGAAGGCTGTGTGTTTGACAATGTTTCTCCTGGCGCTGAGGGCTGGAAATGAACACAGGCAGGCTGATGAGCTGGAAGCCATGATGCAAGGTAAGACGAAGATGTGCATCAGAAAGGTTAAATACAAGCTTTTTATTAACATAGTAAAAAATAAGTAGGGTGTAGTTAAAATGAAAAACATTAAAAGAGAAAGTAAGAGTTTTGCCAAGGTCTTTATTCAAATATTTCACCAAATATACTACACAGTTCATCAAGCTCATGAAATAGACTGAGCACATATCTAACATGTGGTTGTCTGGCAGATTACACCCTAAAAATATCAACTCCTTGTCATTGCGACTGACTGTTAAATTTAAATGGGATTGTCACCAACAAGTTTGGTGTATGTCACTCTAACACACAGTAACACCTCTTGTCAAGAGCCTGTTAGAATGAAAACAACATCAGCGGCTCTTGTATCTGCAAATGACACCGGCAGTGCAGTCCTCATCTCCGGGGAAATGGGGCCAGCTGGTGTCTGTTTTCATCAGCAGCCAGTAGATCCCTTTGCCAGCCCTCCCAAATCACCTCTTCTCTTTCTCTAAAATTAATAATAATCACAAATCTAATGCTGCAATTAGGATCCAGCTCATACTGCAATTACCATCAGAAATTTCAAATTTGCTAAGGGCTTTTTGCTGACAGAGAGAGAGAGAGAGAGAGAGAGACAGAGAGGGAAAGAAAGAAAGAATTAGATATACATAGACTTAGAAACACACTGTGCAAAATACTCACACTTTCTCTCTCCATCTCCCCCTTTCATCCAAACCTCCCACACACCCACACCCTCTGGTCTATACGGTTACATGAACTCATTATTTGTGCCTGTATCTGGCTCACACTGGTTTTGTTTTCTTTTTCAGGCAGGGGTCTTGGCCTGCACCCTGCAGTGTGTCTGGCCATCCGGGTCAACACTTTCCTCAGCTGTAGCCAGTACCACAAGATGTACCGTACGGTAAAGGCCATTAGTGGACGCCAGATCTTCCAGCCCTTGCACACCCTCCGTAGTGCTGAAAAGGAGCTTCTCCCAGGCTTCCATCAATTTGAGTGGCAGCCAGCTCTCAAAAATGTGTCCACCTCTTGGGATGTAGGCATCATTGATGGGCTCTCTGGCTGGACAGCCTCAGTAGATGAGATACCGGCAAATACTATTGCTAGAAGATTCCGCTACGATGTGGCACTCGCATCAACTCTAAAAGACTTGGAGGAGGATATCATGGAGGGACTGAAGGAGAGAGGGTTAGATGACAGCACCTGTACCTCAGGCTTCACTGTGGTGATCAAGGAGTCATGTGACGGAATGGGAGATGTCAGTGAGAAGCATGGAGGAGGACCAGCCATTCCAGAGAAGGCAGTGAGATTCTCTTTTACTCTGATGTCCATCACTGTTCAAGCTGAAGGTGAGGAAGAAGCAGTCACAATCTTCCAGGAGCAAAAGCCCAACTCAGAGCTGTCTTGCAGGCCTCTGTGCCTCATGTTTGTGGATGAATCTGATCATGAGACACTGACTGCCATCTTGGGTCCTGTAGTGGCAGAGCGTAAAGCCATGATAGAGAGTCGCCTCATCTTGTCCATAGGTGGGCTTCTTCGCTCTTTCCGCTTTTACTTTCGAGGCACAGGCTATGACGAGAAGATGGTGAGGGAAATGGAAGGGATGGAGGCTTCAGGTTCCACTTACGTCTGCACCCTTTGTGACTCCACACGAGCTGAAGCCTCTCAGAACATGGTGCTCCACTCCATCACCAGAAGCCATGAGGAAAACCTTGAGCGCTATGAAATATGGAGGACAAACCCTTACTCTGAGTCTGCAGAGGAGCTGCGGGATCGAGTCAAAGGTGTCTCAGCTAAGCCATTCATGGAGACCCGTACCACAATAGATGCCTTGCACTGTGATATTGGCAATGCCACTGAATTCTACAAGATATTTCAGGATGAAATAGGTGAAATGTACCTGAAAAACAACCCAACTCGAGAGGAACGACGACGCTGGCGCTCAGCCCTCGATAAGCAGCTTAGGAAGAAGTTAAAGCTAAAACCAGTGATGAGGATGAATGGGAACTATGCCCGGCGACTAATGACCCGTGAGTCTGTGGAGGTGGTATGTGAGCTGGTTCCTTCAGAGGAACGTCGCAAGGCTCTGAAAGAACTGATGGAACTCTACCTCCAGATGAAGCCAGTGTGGCGCTCCACCTGCCCAGCCAGAGACTGCCCTGATCAACTCTGCCGTTACAGCTTCAACTCCCAAAGCTTTGCTGAAATCCTATCCACTACATTCAAATACCGCTATGATGGCAAGATTACCAACTACTTACACAAAATGTTGGCTCATGTGCCTGAAATTGTGGAGCGGGACGGCTCAATCGGTGCCTGGGCCAGTGAAGGCAATGAGTCGGGTAACAAGCTTTTCCGCCGCTTCCGTAAGATGAATGCCAGGCAGTCCAAGACCTTTGAGTTAGAAGACATACTAAAGCACCACTGGCTGTACACATCCAAATATCTGCAGAAGTTCATGGAGGCTCACAAGAATTCACCAAAAGCACTGCAAGCCACTATTAACCCAGAGGAAATCCCAGATGATACAGATATGGCAGATATACCAGACTTTTGAAAAATATCCTTGGACATTTATTCACTTTCCTTTTTAATGGAAATGCTGACATGACCATTTTTTGAATAACTGACCTTTTTCTTTAGCCTCAACATCATGATGTATTACTTTATTGCTTGATTGTTTTTATCACCTTTTAATGCTTGTCTTTAAAGTTGGAGTAAATGTTTATGACAGAGGTAAGATCAGTTAGGAAAGGCTATTCTTTCTTCTCAGGGTTTGCAGGAAATGTTTTGTATTTCATCCTTTGCTGCTGGTGAAATATGGGATAGTTTATTGTATTACCAGGTTATGACACATTCATGAATTTACACAGAAGGATTATTTATGGAACCAGATGAAAGCACTGTAAGTCACAGAGGGGGAATTGCTTTAAAAGTGCCCCGTTTATGATCGCTGTATTAATTTATCACAGAGGGCAAAGACAAAATGGAATTAGGAAAATTCAAACTGCCTCAGTCTCAGAAGAGCTAGTGAAAAGGATTACTTCAGTGTCATATATCATGGACCTCTTGAAGAATAGCAGTGGAGCAAAAATGACTTTGAACGACCCCATATTGCATATTTACACGTTTGCACATTCCAAGAGATATGCTATTATTCTACCTCCATTCATCTCGATACCTCTGAATAATCTCGATTTAAATCATTTTGCACTCCACTGAACACTTGACATTACTGCACAAGAGACAGCCAGAGAGTTAATACAATTATCATACATTACAATTATGCAATATCATGGCAGTTACTCCATGTATAACGTTATTGTTCATTACAACTTGTTTTGTGAAATCTTTGTAATTGGTTGTTTCATTGTTTGATTTATTAATTGACTTGTTTTTTTTACTTGGTTCACTAATTACAGCAGTTAATTGAGCACTTGTTGATTTATTGATTATTGTTTAGTTGATTCATTGATTGATTACATTGTTTCACTATGAAGCATCATGTACTTTACTGATATCTTTATTTGCTTGATTGATACTATTTAAATACCCAGCCCAATGTAACCATTGATAATGATACTATAAATCCAAATCAATGAGTGATTTATGGTAATACAATATATTGTTTTGAAATGCCGTTGTCTTTACTTTACTTTTTGGCATGTATTTTGGCTGATTTGTATAGCCTTAAGACTAATCCTCAACTTCTTTTATGGTTACTTTTTAAGCACCGTGTCATAATTAATAATAAAACACTTGCATGCACAATTTATACTCACTTGCATTTTTTTATGGTTTGTTGATTTGCACACAGATACTGTTCTCTATTCATTTTCTTTCTTGTGAGAGCGTGAATGTGACTGCTTAAAAACAGACCCATTGATCTTGTTCACGATTTCAGGGATGTGCTTTATGCTTTAAAATGCACTTTTTAAATCCTAAAGTGTATAATAAAGTGCATAAAAATTCTATTGTTGAACAGCATTTTATGTATTCCACCATTAATACTAATAAACATGAGAAACACAGGTGATACCGTTTCATTCTTCTCTTTTTTTATTTCAAACAATTTAAGAAAAACATTTCCAAACTTTCCAAAAGTCAGATCATGTTCACATTTTCAGTGATGTGCTTTATGCCCTAAAGCAGTGGTTCCACCCCAACCCCCGGGCTGCACAGAAAGAATAAAAAGGTGGATGTTACCCGTGTTATGTTGTCGGCTCGTTGTTATGAAAATGCTGTTCATAAAGCTGCGAGTAGATTGGATTTACGTTTATTATTGTATTTTAAAGGTACCCCATTATTATATTGTTAAAATATCCCCATTTTATGTGTATCATTTATTTGTATAATATACATATATTTATCTGCCACTCCTTAAAGGCCCGGCCGTGAAAATAGTTTCTGATATTAAACCGGTCCTGCCTTAAAGTACAGTTTTTAAATTCTAAAATGTATCCATGTATAATAAAATGCATTTTAATAAAAAATAAAGTCTATTGTTGTATTTAATTAAACAGCAGTTTAGGTATTCCACCATTAATTCTAATAAACCTGAGAAACATACAGTTTTATTATCCTCTTTTTATTTCAAACAATTTCAGAAATACATTTTAATATAAAGCACTTCATTACAGATATTCATTGTTATTGTAGAATTTTTGAGGCATTTGTCAAGTAGCACATACGTGTAAGAACATTCATTGTTAGCTTTGAAATAACCACAAAAAACAAGAACAGGTCAGTCAAACAGTCTCCTGAGGAAGCTTTTCTTGGCTGGAGTCAACTTCAGTGTGAAAGGGGCTTTGCGGTGCATTGTCTTCATTGGCACTCTCTTCAGAGGCATTGTCTGACGTGGTGGGGTCATCTCTTGCTTGGCAAGGCCTCCATGGTCCAGGCAGTAGTACTTGCTGTTGTCCTGAGAAAGATGTAGCAGTAGACTCTCTGAGAGCTCCATGCACTGAGCATGGACCCAGTGTCCACCTTCACCCCTCGAACAGAAGATCATGGCAGGTCGGGTGAGCTCAGTCGAGTAGAAAGGCTCCCAGGTGTTGACGTCTACCTGGCAAGTAATACAGCACTTGATCCAATAACCAGTCTGGGATTCATCCTCCTCGTCTTCTTCGTTGTAGGTGTCACCTTCGCCATCGCTGCTATACTCCATCTCATTAGGATCACGCCCAAAGTACAGCTCTTCTGAATCCTCTAGAGGAGCTGAATCCTCAAAATCTGTGGACTCTTGGCTGCATGTCTGGGTTGGATCTTCTGCATCGCCCTCTTGTTGGAAGCTTACATGGTAGAAGTAATAGGCATCTTGAGGTGCTGGATTTCCCTCTGTTGGAATAGCAATCAGTGCACTCCCTTTTTCCATGCTTCCACCAAACCAAGTACGGCTTTGACTGATCTCACTGCTCCACTGTGGTGGCTCTCGAGGTTCCATGCGTATGCCGATATCATCAAGCACAGCGTAGGTGCACTGCATTCGCTTTTGGGAGTCTGACTGGTAGCCTCCCAGGATCATATACTCATGAGCGGAACCTACAGAAGTTGCAATGGCACTTGTGATGGACAAACCATTGTTAAAAATATCACAGGAGAGCACTGGGCTGCCTAAGAGAAGCTCCACGCGAAGCCTGAACAGACGAGGTGGGCGGCAGTCGGTGGAGAGAATGTGGCCACCAAGGAAGTAGACACAGTCCTCTCGTGCCAGTGCTAGGTGGAATGACTGGCCATCTGTGAGCTCAGGGAGAGTATGCGCCGTGCAGCAGCCAAACTCTAGGTCAATTAGGTATACCTGGGGTGGACAGTCCACCACGCTATTCCAATTCTCAGTGGTTCTCTCAGCTGGCGGCCTGTAGGACCTGCCACCAAAAAGAACACAGGCCGTTTTCCCTCTGCTGTGGACAACATTAATGGTGTGGCCATACCGGGGCCCTGGAGGCTCCCCCACCAACTCTTTCTCCTGGCATTTCAGTATGACCTTCCGATTGCATCCACGACTCTCAACACTCAGCATGTAGAGGCTAGAAGACAGCTCATTGTTCGGTGTTCGGCCACCATGAATGAGGTAACACTCAGGCTCTCCATCAAGGGGCTTTAGGTGGGCAGTTGCTGGACACCGCAGAGGTGGGAGATAACATGAATTATTGGAGAATGAGATGGCACGAAGCTTGAGCTCTCCCCGCTTGATGCGTACACCAAAGACACCTGTTGGGCAGGAGCGTTTAGGCCAGCCTTTCTGACCGAAAAGATAAACATCATCTTCCAGATACAATAAGGAGCAGCCAGGTTGTAGAAGTCCAGAACAGTTTATTGCAGTCAGATGCTGCAAGGACATCCTTTGCAGATGGCTGGAAGGTTTAATGAGAAATAAAAAAAAGCAGTTAATTTGATTTACTTGTAACTTGATAAATCAGAGTGATGCTGGAATATGAAGCTGGCAAATTAAAATGATCTAAACTATTTTAAATTATAAATGTGCAAAGACAAAACCATACAAGCCTTCTTCCTGAGTGCTGGCTGACTGGGACTCAAGGTAAAGTGGGACCCTTTTCTTGTTTGCACTGTGCCAGTGATAACAAATCTTGCCAGGATATGGCTGTATGCACGGAATATAAGACTACTTTTATTTTGTGAGCTGAAAGTGATAAATATTTGGTTGAAACGTATGTGAGTAACTGCACATTTTTCTGAAGCATAAACATTACAAAAGAAGTGTAAAACTGTGTACAAATGGTAAAACTGTTAAAAAAAAAAACGATGCCTGTCCAGTGGCCTTAAAATGTGAAGGATATAGCATAAAATATTACCAAATATTGCCTTGTTTTTAGCAGCATTTAATAACGGGACCCATAGAACACCATTAAATTATCAGTTTCACTGTATTCCTCCAGATTTCTCACTTAGCAATTGTGTGGAGGAAAGAGCACATATGTGTATGCAAGCCTAATTAAAACTCCCAGTACTTCAATGGTTTACAGACGAATTACCCATTGTAGTGTTTTTGTCTTTGCCCGCCCATTCGGCTCAATGTAAACCACACCGCAGAGGACTCATTACCCAGAATTCAAAGCAAAATCCCGTTGCCGGAGGAACGCTGTCTGGTTGGTATGTTTTGGTTGGACGTGCTTTCTGTACTATACTATTTCGAGTGGTCATTTTTTCGTGTTGTCGGTGTCTTTACATTCTCTTCTCATTTTCTGGCCACAAAAGAAACAAGAAGAGCGCACGTGGTAGATGAATTGAGTTACATTTGAGTGTAGTTAGCAGGTTAGCTAGTAACATCACTAGGTTCCAGTCTGCTGTCCAGCAAGAAATTTGGATCAATTTCCTTGTCAGTCGCAAGAACGGGGCTTTTTAGTATAGCCGAGTATTCTGTTAGGGTCAATTAGGAGTACACCCCCATTACGTGATAGCCAAATATATGTTTAATCAACAACCGGCTTCAATTAACGTGCACTAATACTGCACCGCCTCGTTTCTGCACGTTCAGTCTTTTTTTCTGCCACTAAAGACTTGCCAGTTCAAACTAACACATGATTACAACTGCTGCCAACATGCCTATGTTGCATATTCAGCTGTCAAACTAACGTCCTGCAAGCTTTACACACACTTACCTCTGATTGTAGCAAGTCTGCAGGCTGATTACTGTTTGCTTGCAGTCGTTTTTTCCAAAAGTGTGCTTTCACAGCTAAGCAACCTGTAGTTTTAGAGTGAAGCAGATCTCTGAGGCTTGTGAAGCCTGGTTGATTGGTGATGTGAGTTTCATATCGTGGTTAACCGTCTGTGAAGTGTTCTCTTCAACAGGTGGCTGAGCACAGCACAGCAGAACCACGTTTGAATGAAAACAAGCACGAAGTTAGCACTGCACACAGAGGCCAAAAACACCAGACCCATGTTTATTAGAAAAAGGCACACAGTCCATCTTTACTAGTATATCTTTAATGCTAGGATCTGCATGCAGACCTACTTTTTGTTAATTTCACAAATATGTGAGTTATATTAGATGCTAAATAATGTATATTAAATATTACTTTATTGGAAATTTAAGACCATTAACTGCAACCTCAAGGGGTTAATACACAGCATTTGTATAGTGTATTTCAAATGGAGATTTCTCCTATAGATTTGTAATTTGATTATTTTAGACTACATCTTATACACATTGCCTAATTTGCATGATCTTTCTTGACAATTGGTACCTCAGCAATTCCAGTATCCTGTATGACATTGTCTTTATTTGTGGACATTGTCCTCTACTAAAGAACATCTGGATTATGATGCTGGACCTGCTCATTACATATACTTCATAGCGATGCCATCAACAAGTGGATGATATGCCTTCTCCACTGAATTTCAGAGTAGAGTTGCATTGTGTAAATCCAGTGACAGGATTATTCACACACTTTCATGTTACCCTGAGCCCAGTGAGACACACATACATCATTCTGCTGCATTGCCACTGGCAGAGTACATATTTATCAAGTGAGCCTTTTTTTGTTCAATCTGACATGTTTTTTTACATTCAACATTTAATTCATGGAGCTGCAAAATATGGTAGAGAATTGGTGGAAAGAAGTGGTGAAGTGTGTGAGATGATAGAGAGAGAATAAAAGAGATGGAGACAGCTGTTTTGAGTTCATTAGCATAATGTTTTGTGTTTTGGGGGATGCGTGTGCATGTGTCTGTGTGTGTGTATGTGCAAAAACAAAGAGCTGCAACCACGAGAGCCTGGAAGAACGTTAGAACTCAAAAACACAAACACTCGAGCACCTGTGTCTCTGCGCTGCTGCTAAGTCGCAGGGCAGGAGAGGAGGCTTAATCGACTCCCCCTGTGCCAGTCTGAAAAGAAAAAAATGGGATGCCTCCAGCATTTCAATCAGCTATGGGGATTTTTTTTCTTTCCATGCGTTTGAAATGCACATACGCAAGCTGCTCACTCTGGCTACAGAGTGAACCCACATTACCCTCAGAGCAACCCGGCATGCTGCAGCTCTGACAATGGTGTTGGTCATTACAGTAGTGCAGCAGAGATGGACCGGGGAAGACTGAGTGTGTAGGTGGTGCAGCAGTACAGCGCAGGCCGGAGGCCATGCAGGGGTTCACATTGTTTAATTGATAGCACAGGGTAATTTGGCTCTAGTGTAGCACCTGCTTCCGTCCCTAGGAGTGTCATGCTACCTGATGGTGGCTTCCCTGAAGGAAGGGCTTGACAAATTACAAGGTGACAGCTCAGATGTTCCGATGATCATTTTGTATGGTCGTTCATTACTCTTTAATGTCACTGTAATCACCCCCTCCCCCTTTACTGATTGTAATTGAGCTGAACTTCAAAAAGATAATTTCACCTTAATCAGGGCTAATGTGGCTATTATGCATATCATTGTGTGATTAAGTGACCCATCGAGTAGAGCAGCCTTGCTCTTACTCTCCAATCATCCATCTGACTTTTTTTTACAATTTTTTTTAGCTCCCTTGTCTTCCATTCATATAGTCTGTATTGTCTGATTTGGTTTATTGTATAGGGCATAATGTGCCTGATAAGCACTCTCGAAATAAGCAGGTATATTCTCCCTATTGATTTTTCTTTCTGCTTTTCTAATATCTTCTTTCTTTCTTGTTAGGGTTGGAGAGATGCCAGGTTTGCAGAGTAATTCTGGTACAATTTCCCATGATCGGCTCATGCCGGAGGCTCTTGAGGAGTTCTGTAACTTTCCAGAACAGTCCTATGAGCAGTTTCTGTCCACCTTCTTGTACCTTACCACAGGTCAGTACCTCTGTTAAGAGGCCTTGTGCATAACACACAAGATGCATAACAACAACAAAAAAGGTACAAAATACATACTGCACATCTTCCTCTGTAACTATTTCCTTCTTGCTTCTACTGTCTCGATCTTTTAGAGAATGTGACAAGTGGGCAATTGACTGCTCTTAGAGGGGAAATAACGCTTCAGTTGGAGAGATGAACAGGAGAGACCGAGAGAGGACAGACACTGTTGTGAATGCGATGGATGAAAGAGGTTTTCAAACCAGAGGACAGCAGAATCAGCATTCACTCACTGCACATCTGCAAGAGGTCACTACTACAATAAAGTACCTTTTATTTTTATGTCTGCTGCAAACATTGGGATAACACTAAATGTTTTACTTGGTGTTACATGGTACTTAGTGTGGCATGATAGTTAAAACAGTAACACACAATACAGAGAGATGGAATCAACAGGAAAACAATACTGAGGCTCAATGAATAATACAGAAACATTACATTTTGAAACATGACAGGTGATGCCCTGCAGAAATTGTATATTTGCTTTGAAGTTAAATGAATGAAAACAGTGAAACAGTCTTTAAAATTATTGGGTGAATTGATAGTGGATCATGGCTGCAGGTGGGGGGGGACGGGGTGGGTGGGGGGCGTAGAAACTTTTTAGGTGGCTTTTTGGGACTGTTTTGTGTCCGGACCGTTTGCCAGATGGTAGCTATGCGAAGCGGTCTTGGCTGGGATATATTCTGGTCCCTGGTGCCTTCCTCTTTCAGCCTTCTGTACAGATGTTTAAGATGAATCTTAACCCGGTGATGCGCTAAACTGTTTTCACCACCCACTAAAGGGCTTTTGTGCTCTCATATGGTGCAGTTGTCATAGCAAAACACATTGCATGCTGGTGAGAATTCTTTCAGCAGTGGCTTTGTTCTGGAAGGTCATGTAGATCTTTTGAGGAAGTAGATGCACTGTTGCACCCTCTACACTAGAGATGTATTACTCTGGTCCTGAAATATGTACCCTCTTCTCTGTTTCTCCATTGCACGCTTTTCACTAGGGAAGGGGTACTCTGTATAAGCTCACAGGACAAGAAATATGCACAATTTCGTCTGTAATTCTGTGTTCTTGCCATGTTGACAGCACCAGGCATATCTGATTTACAGATAAGGATGACAGAATGTGGACATAAAGGAATGACTTGTTGCTGCATATTCCCAAATACTGGAAGTGTGTGACCCTTTCAGTGACCTTCAGTTTTTTAATCGTTTTGTTAGGAATCTGTGTAGGATGACTTCTTTCTAGAAAGCTGATTTGTAGGATATCAAGCCCATGACAGCAGGGCCATCAGCAAACACTGTTGATAATGAAGGCCTATGTGACGACACAGTCCTGTGTCGGCCTGAGGTCACAGCTATTAGGAAATCTAAAGTTGCTGGTGATAGACTTGGTGACTGACTTCATTAGTATGATGGACTCATGATTAATTATTGAGTTTAATGAGGAATCTCTGAAGGAATGTATTACATTAAACATGCACACCAGTGATTGATATTAAACATTATTTTCAGTTTCTATGACCTGACTAAGGTTTTAGTCGAACTCATCATGATTAAAACATGTGGCTCACTTTTATGGATAGATTTATAAAAATCAATGCTTAAATTGCCCCTTTGATTCCACCATGTAGTGTTTGTGCTTTCTACATGAAACAGCTCACACTTTTGAGAGAAAAAATATTCCTTATGTTTTGTCAGGAGCAGACACAGGGTCACAGACACAGGGTCACAGTCACAGACACAGTCTTCACTGCATGGAAGGAAATTATGTTTTTTAAATGGAGAGAGCTTGGATCAAAAAGGGGGTATTGCGAAGTCCTTGCTGGTGCCTATGTGTACAAAAATTATAAATGGGCCTGCTTTTCATGATCAGAAATTCAGAATCAGAAAACTTGATTGATCCCACAGGAAGTTTACATGTAAATGTCTCAGTTTGATTCAGTTTCTTTGATCAGCTTGAAACTTAAGCATCGTTTGGATGTGAACGTTGTATTTGTGTGGGTAAAACTCAAACCAGCTTTAAAGCATTTTCATGTTATTATACTTTGTTTTCAGACTGGTGTAATCTAGAGACTGCATTTTCTGTTGATCTCTTAGGACAATTAAATGTTGAAGACATAAGGACATCTGACAGCTGGTAGTACGAGTATGGCCAAGCTGGTGTGGCTGCATTGTGAGTGTTTTCTTTGTAGTCTTGTTGCCTCAGTGTTGTCAGACTCAAATTTCACAAAGAAGTTGTTTAGAGTGTCTGATAGAGAGGACGCAATGATAGTAGAGCTGGCCTGCTCCTGTGGGCTGTGATAACCTGGATGCCCTGCCACAAGCCCTGTGGGTCTCTGTGGTTGGTCTAGTGTTTCTTGACCTACGTGGTGTAGGCTTGCTTTGCTCTTATTATAAGCTGAGATGAGAATATTTCCTGCTGTGCAGAGGCCAACTTTGTCACTGAACCTGAAGGCAGCACTGTGAGCTTTCATCGATGCAAAAGTCTTTCTGTTCACCTACAGGTTTAATAGTTTTGGTGATTATGGCAGCATACCTGGTGATGTAGGCACAGTTGTCATTAATTTGGCCAGGCCTGGATACTAAACATACACCAGTCAGTTATTTAAAACAGTGCCACATCATTGCCTTAGGGCCTTGTTCTGATCAACTTTTTGGTAGTTGTGTCTTTTTCTGGCAGCACAAGGACTTGTTATTTTATTATTAAGTGAGAATGTGGCTTCCCTTTGGCCCCCTGCAGAATGTTGTTCATACAGACCAGGATGTTTTAATTGTGAGTTGGAGAGGAGACTTTCTGACTGCTTTAAAGTTTGCCCGATTAAAGTCACCTATGATGATAAATGTTCTATCGGTCTGCAGCTCGCAGACCCCTAACTAGCTCATGAAACAGCGAGTGGGATTTCTTTAAATTAGCCCTTGGGGGAATGTAGTTAGCTACTAATAGTAGCAGTAAAATCCCTTGGTTGTTAAGAACCTAGATATGTTGGATTACAAGTCGTTTTGTTCTAAACAGGTATGAAACAAAACATGAAAATATAACCTAGTTTGATTTATGTGGTTATGTTACTTGTCAAAAAGTGTTTTGACCGTTTTACACAATCGTAGCAGTGTTTTGGTTTTATAGTATATATGTGTTGTATACAAGTTCCATGTTTTTAACAACTTGATGTATGTAATAATGGTTGGTTTAACAACTAAACAACAACTTGGTTTTACTAAAATGCTTTGTACTCCAGCACCTTGCAACAGTTTGTAAACAAGTTGATATGGCATAGGTTACTTACTCTGTGGATGAGCCTTCCAGAACAGAGTGAATCCAAATAACAGAACAAATCCACAAAGTTCATTGGCACCATACAAGGTTTTAATGTTTTTAGGCATTAAAATACAACATTTTAATGTCATACTGAGAGTCCTAGATTGATTAAAACTGGACCTTAAAAAAAATCTAAATAAATAAATGGTTAAGATGTCAATGAAGTGAGCTTACTATGTCACAATGGTTCATTATAGGAATAGGAAACGTGTTTGCCTCTGAAAGCTCTCTCACAGAATGTATTACATATTTGATCACAATCATCATAACATTTAAAAACTCCAGGATTGGTTTTATAACAAAAATTCTCTGCCACTGTAGTAGAATGATGATGAATTCCCAGTATCTGAGCGCATTCAGTGAGTGTATGCACATCTAATGTGCAAAGATCAGTCCACTCCACCCCAAAGTCAAAGTCTATTTATCCCTTTCCTTTTCTGCCCTCAGACATGCATGCAACCATATGAAACATGCAGTTCCTCAGCCATTACTGGCTTTGTCATATAATTTTTGTGTGCATGTTTGAACAGTGTTTAAGACCCCTCACTGTGTTACATATTGATCGCTGCGGGGTTCTGGTTAGCAGGACCGCGATGGCTGTCAGTAACATCCAGCACTTACATCACTAGTTGTATCAATGGGGAGAATACTGATGCCATATCCACTGCAGTGAAGCAATTGCAAATTTAATCCTTTACAATTTCATTCCTTCGAAAAAACTGTGCCGTGATGTAGCCTGACGAAAAAATTAATTAAATGGTTGCTGTGTTTGTATACTGTGTATCCTGCTTATACCAAAGAAAACGGGCGTGCATAAATTACAGTACAGTCTATAAAGGGGTAATATTGATATTTACATTCTAGCACTGTTGGAGTTCAGGGTAAACTGTACAGTGCAAATACGGGTTTACCTTTGAATTTTCTTAATGTGTGTTGAAAGCATATTTTGGGACATATTTAGGGTTTACACTACAAAAATAGGAATTTTATAAATAGGGAAAACGGAATTGTGACGCTTAGAACATGGTAAGGAATGAAAAAAAATCTTTTTGTCTATGCTGGGCACACAAGCATCAATAGATGAATGTGGCCTGGTCTGATAAATCATGTTTCCTTTTATATCATGTGGATGGCTGGGTGAGTTTCACTTAACTGGGGAAGAGATGACAGTTGGAGGCAATGTGATGCTCTGGGCAATATTCTGTGCAGTCTGAGCTCTTAACAGTATGCACTAAATCCAGTTAAACAGGACAAATTGTGCTCTCTTTATAATGAAGCCTACAGTTGGCCAGTGCTCTACGCTCAGAACAGCATGAAATCAAGTTGTGACAAACTGTTTCAGGAAACTGATAGAATATCCATCACTAACCTTTTTACAAAATAATCTGCTTATTCTGTCTAGATAGCCACCAGTTATTTAAATTGCTACATATCTGTGTAATATTTAATCTGTCTAATGTTTGAGAGAATCTGTCTAAAATTTGGGGTATGGGTGTCCATCAGTTTTCCCCCCACATTAGAGGGGCTCCCGTCAATGATAACATTGATTTTTTCTGAGAACTGTAATTGTCACAGAACTCCTGGCTATGATTTGAACCTCTAAAATCAAGTGCTTTTGTAAGTATTACAAAGTTACAGAGCTCAAGAGTTTTCATGGCCACTCTTGCTAACAATTTTCAGCAGGTTAGGAAACAAATGGCATGGATAACTGCCATTCTTTCTGTGAGCTATTTTCTCTTCAGGCGGTCATGCACCATTTTCATGCTCCTGTACCATGCAGAGTTAGCTTCTACCAACTTTTCTGTAACTGAGTTCTAGAAATTGCCATTTCTTTTTACATTATCAATGCTATTTATTCGTTGTTGCAGCCCTAGATTAAAGCAACCTTAAACGTTTTCAGTACTTTATTCTAAGCTCTCAACTGTCCGTTGCTCTTGTGATATTGTTATTCTGTTAGTTTTTCAGTGCTGTTTTTTTTCCTTACAATGTACTAACCATCAATCAGAAGTATGAAATGACTTTTATTCATTCAGAGTGAGCAGTCAGATGACGTTTGCCTGAATAAACGTAGTTAGTGAATGAAATGAGAAAGTGAGAATGATGTCATTAGTAATGTGTATGTGTAAGTATTTTGTTGATGTTGTTGTAGCTGGTGCTGGATGGCAGTGTCACACCAGGAAGACTTGGCAAAGGAGAGACACTTCCTTCAGATCAACCTGTAAAGGTAAACAGCTCAGTGCACCTATGTTTGCATCTGCTATACCAATAATAAGTGTGCTTAAGCAATATGTTAGATAGTAAATAAATGGCCTAATTCAACTGATAGGCTCCTTTCTTCTTATCCTCACTAGTTTGATAACTATCTGGATGACATGGTGCCAGAAGAGGAACCATTGCATGCCGGTGAAGGTGCAATATTGCTTTCTTTAAATTTTTTTTGTGTTTTACATATTCATCTTACATAGGCACATTCATCTTCATACCCTCAGCATTTATTCTAGACCAGTTAGGGCACCTAGAGGCTATGTCCTGATCCCAAGAGTTTATATTGTACAACAGAGTGGCTGTATACAACAATTACATGCACATACTTATGCGCATATGTAAAGCATTTAGGGGTTCACCTTACATTTAATATGGTTTAGTGAGACTCATGTGCAAGCTATTTGTGTAATTAGGGTCGCCATCTACCTAATTTAAATATATTATCATTTATTATGCATATTCGATGCATGCAAATTGCAAACCACTGGCCTGTTCTTAGAAGGGTGGGAAGTTGCTTTGCTGACATGCCTTAATATGCTCAGTGAGCAGACCTGTAATGAGAGGGTACACGCGTCAGCCCTCCTTTTCATCTCCGTAAGTCCCTGCTTTAGTACTAACGACCTTTAATTAAAGAAAGCCTGGACCACAGAAACTGCACATTTGAAAAGAAGCTTGTTGTGCAGTTCATGCACTTCATTCCAGCCACCTGCCAGGTTCCCTCCTGTAGTGTGTAGTCCTTCTGCGCTGGAGAGAAAGAAAGAGAGAATGGAGAGAGGGGAAGAGCAGAGGCCTGCACCGGTCTGTGTGTAAATCACAAGATGTTGCGTCTGGGGTGTCAGTCAAAGGCGCTGACTAACAGAAAGGTAGTTTGAACTTCCCCCTTATTAGCATGAGTAATTATATAGCTGCTGTGGTGTGTAAAATGAGACAGACAGGGAGAGAGAGAGAGAGAGTGTTCTGCATGCTCAGCCTGACGTGGAGCACCGCGTAATTGCCTTTACTGCAGGGTCCAATGACAAACAAACGGCAGGCAACCAGATGAATCACAAACCTGTTTGGGGATAAAGTGTCCTGGCCCAGCGAGAACAAGGGTTAAAAAAAATGACATTAAATATAATCATAACTAATGTTTCGTGTGAAATGTTTAGAGATTTTGTCCCATTAAACTCTGTAAAGGTTGCCCTTACAGAAGTTGCAGTGCGTGCATGTCCATGTTCGGCAGTAAAACTACAATGTGTCACCATGTTTCCTACCACCACCACCATCATCATCTTCTTCTTCCACTTTCGGCTGCTCCTGATTAGGAGACCCCTCAACTGTTTCCATTTCTGTCAGTCCTCTGCATCTTCCTGTCTCACACCAACTGTCTCCTCCCCATCGTAGACAAGAGTAATGCTGGTGTAGTGTGGTGGATAACATTACTGTAACTGTGTAAGCACACCACCTAATTCACCTACACGAGTAACATTATTAAATCTCTTAGGATAAGAACATCTGCTAAAAGTGTCAGTGTTCATGTTCATTGTTGGGTGCAGAGTGAAATTTAAATAAACTGTGGTTATTAAAGGGCTGAGATTATGAACAGGACAGATTTATTAATAAATATAGATATTTACATTATTAAAATCTGTGTTTACAGAAATATTCAACATAACTAAGACCATTTTGGTTTATTCTCTTTGGCTACTGAGTTTTAGTTAAACAAAGTTTTATCTGGTGTCTGCTGTTTTGAATCTTTCTGGCTAAAAGAAAAAATAACAGCTTTACAGTATCTAAACAATAAGCTTAAATTAAAAATCGAAAATAGTGTTTCAAATGGTTATGCCTGTGTAGCAGAACACCGCTGTGATATTTACACAATCCCTGACTCACAGGGCAGCTTACTGCTGTGTGTGCATAGCCATGGGTCTCAGGTCACGGATTGAAGCACACAACACTCATGCATACAAATCAGAAAGAAAAAACAATAAATTCTACCTATTGATTTCATGACTATAATCAATATTTACTGACACATTAATAAATGGTCCCAGTCATACTTATTATTGATTAGTTTAAGCAGAGTAACAATAAAAGGTGACTGAAGTGACTCCTGTGAGGTGTAGTGTATTTCTGTTCGTTTGTTTGGCTCCTTTAAGTGGTAGTTTGACGTAAACAAACTTAAATTATTTAAATAGCTGGCTTTGTGATATCATGTTCCATACAGGTATTACATTAAAGCAGGGGTGTCCAACTCCGACCCTGGAGGGCAGTGGTCCATGTTTTGGTGATTTCTCTGCTCAGAAACCCCTGGTTCAGGTTTAGTGAATGTGTTTGAAGAGGACCACCATCAAACTGTGCTGGACACCTCCAGGAGCGGAGTTGGACACCCCTGCATTAAAGAAAAAGAGTAATTGGGAGCAATTAGCCGTTTAATTAAGATCAGCATTGCTGGCATGGCCGCTTTTCAAGGGTCTCACACACACACACACACACAAGCACAAATGGGTCATACACTGAGAAGCTGCAAAATGGTTGAAAAACAGGGCTCATCTAAGAATGCAACAGGATACAAGTCCATATATGCTCTTAAACAGTAATATAAAGTTTAAAGAAATTTATAAAAGGTATAAAGGTTTTTCAAAAAATGTAAAGGTCCTTCACAATGAAAAAAAACCCCCTTACTTTAAAAGCTTCTTGACACTAACACATCCCATTTAAAAATATGGTTCTTTTAAGATCCATCCTTGGAAAGGCAGTGGTTCTCAAATGTCACTGGGAGGTACTTGGAGGGCCGCAGAGAAATTTCAGTAGCTGTGTAACAATGTAATGTTCTAAAATTTGGAAAAAAGTGGTAACATCATAGGACAGCACGTCTTGTATGAGAAGGCTAACAATAGCTAGCTGTCTGTGCGTGTGTGTGCACGTTCGCGTGTGCATGCACTTACAATGCTTTTCACCTGTCTCTAATCAGCACAAGCTCAATTAGCGGCCAGGCAGAGAGGCGATTATAGCCACCCCAAGCTTTTAATAGAAAATGAACATCACCATAAAACCTTTCATATGTCTGTCAGCAGATGGATCTTGACTTATACTGTGTGTGTGCGAGAGCTGTAAGAGACTTCATGCGCTTCAAGCTTCCATTAAACTCATTGAGACAGATTTTGACAGTTTAAATTATCTCTTCTTCTTTGTGTGGTGTGAAGGTGTATTTTTTTTACAGGCCCAACAATGAATGAACAGGATCAACAATGAATGTGTTGGGGATTATACTGGCATTTGAGCGCACCTTTGTATTGCTGTATAAAACAGACCACAATTATTAATGTCATGAATCTTGGGAAAAAATTTAATACTCGTTCAGATAAAAAAAATAATAAAAATCAATGTTTGTTTTTCTGTGTATGTAGATAATACTGGTAAGCATTACACTGTGTGTGTGTGTGTGTGTGTGTGTGTGTGTGTGTGTGTGTGAGGGTGCAAAAGGTAATGTTGTCCCCTTGTTGTTAGATGTGTGTACGCTTCCTGGAGAGGTTGTGGATTTGCCGCTGTACACCCCCTCTTTCTGTCACCACACACTGCTGGAACTCTCCTCTACTGCCACGGGCCACAGGACACACAATCCCCAGAGCACTACTGAGTGCCAGGTACACACACACAGGGGACTCTGCATGCCCCTTCACACATACTTTCCACTATGTTACACACACTAGAGCCTAACTCACTCCAGTAATGGGCTTTCATCAGACATTAAATAGCAAAGAAGTGAAATAGCAATTTAACTAAATTGATTCGAACTGCTGGGATTAGGTATAAACAATGTAATTTGGTTAATTATATAAACACACAGTGAAATTAAGAGTAAAGCTTGTGCTTCGTGTGTTGAATATAGATATCTAAAGTACCTGTTTTTGTCTTACCAGAATGAAACCGAAGAAGTTGTGCCTTTCAGGCTGGAGTCAACATTTGATTACGACAATGTAGTGCTGTCTCACAAACCTCCCATCCATCGCAGCACCAGTGAGTCCTGTTGACCCATAAGTGACCACAGTCGGACAGAACTTTGGAGAACTTGGAGCAGAAATGGAGCAGCTCTGTGTCTGCTAAATAAATGGCCTCTAAAAAGAAGACATTTTGTTACTTACAGTGCGTGCTAAAAGAGAACACATGTAGTGTTGTGTGTTCTGAGCAAACAGTAAACTGTGGTTTGCTTTTCCACAATGTCTCTTTTTAAAGACTGTTCCCAGCAACTGCTCAGCCTATAAACAGCAGTAATGGTGGCTTGATGTTGTGCTGCTCTAATCGGTGTGTTAGAACAGGGCATTTGAACCAGAAACCTATCCGTGCATAAAGAGGCCCGTGGCGCTGCAGCCAGCTAGAGTTCAAAAACCAGCATTACTTTTCTGCATGCCAGAAACTCTGATGTGCTGCTTTTTTGGGCATCCCACTGAGTACACTCTTGGGAGAGCAATTAAGTTCTTGTCATTACAAGCTGCATCGCACTGTGCTTTATTCACTGGAACAAAATGCTTTAGGACTTTTTTGTTTCCTCTTTGAAAGCGTTTGAAAACCTGAATAAAAGCCTTGCATTTTAGTCTCTGACCAAGCTCTGCCCTTTTGTTCATGGTTTTGCTGTTTTGTGACATTTTAAAGAAAACCTTAAAGTGCTTGTTATTGAGTACTGTTGTGAACATGTGTTCTGTAATTCCCACATTTAAATACATGGCTGCCAGCGTGCTACATTTCTTTTGTTTGTTTGTTTTTTTTTTTCCTCACAATGTCTAGAAGAGTGTGCACTAGGGTCACAAGGGGTACCAGGAATTCAAAAACCACCCCTGTTCATTTACCTCTCTAAAACATTAAGAAGATCGTGTGCATATTTCAGCTGCCTGCTCTGTCTGCAGCCATGCATTTTTAATGCCCTTTCCCGTCATCTCACATTTAATTGGTGGGTGGAAATGCTGGAACAAGCCAGAAAGAAAAGAGACCTTTTCAGTGTACAAAGATGCACTGTTACACAATTTTGATATCAGTCATGTTGGCGAAAAATAGACAACCCCACGTAGTTGCTTTTGGGATGACTGAAGGCAAGAATGTTTGCAGTGTTCTATTTGTGCAATGCAAGTCTACAATACTGTCTTTTTATCAGTATTTCAGATAGGGTCATTGACCATTTTCTGTAACCTGATTTCCAGTGTGATAAGTGAGGAGAACAGACTGTATATGTTTGAGTTTGTGTGTTCGTGTGTGTTCACATGTAACAGTTCCAACGTGCATTAAGGGTGTCCCAGCAGGTGGAGGTGGTGGCTGTTTGCCAGGTGCCCTCGGTTAGCCCATGTGTGTCATAACCGCGGCTTTTCAGTTAGAGCAGCTCCTGGGAGAGAGATAAAGAGCGAGATAAAGAGGGCAACCCCTTTTTTCCTCCTCAGCATTTTAAGACCAATGTGTCTTTATGTGTGTACAGTTTTTACAGTTGAGTGCTAACAGTCTGGCTCAGGTGATAAGGTTGGAAAGAGCTTTATAGAAAATATACAAAGTCCAACCTGTTCATTCAAACGGATTTAACCATGCCTTCGTGACATGCTCTAGACCTAAATTGCAAATGTTGCCGAGTTAGAAGTAGAGAAAGAGCTAAAGGGGGCACCCCCTTTTTCTGCCCCCGCATTCAGAAACAGGTGTACGTGTGATTGTGCTTGTTGTGGAGCACCAACAGTCTTTCCCAGATGACAAAGTCGAAAGTACTGAAAAAGGAATCTTGATACTTTTTACTGCTTGTTTGTTTGTTTGTATTTATTGTAATATTCAGCTGTGTTTTTACTGGCAGAAAGAAGCCCACTGCTGAGATAAATTACTTCAAACAATGTGCACAGGTGCCTAAGACTTTTGCACAGTACTGTGTGTGTATATATATATATTTCTCCAAAAGAATGTTGCTAGAAATGACACATGCACTATTTTGCATCACTGAAAATGCTGAGACTCTGTGAAAACACATTTAAGCACCGTACTGTTATGTACACAACACTATTAATGTTTTCATTCTTGCAAAACCAATATTACAGAATAATGAGATTATGCCTTGTACATGCCTTTAAGTCTGCAACTGTATTCACCTTCAAGGCATATCTTCTTGGAAACTGATCTAGAATTTGCCAAACACTTGGTTTCGTAGTCTGTTAATTTGTGGCATTTGTGCTATGATGCAAAAGAGGATTTTGTTGTGTTTATCAGGATATATTCTTTTCTCCTGAGGAGGTCACTGTTGCGTCGTTGGTTTGTCATCAGGGTTATTCATTGAACCTCCTAAGAGTTGCTGCAGTTTGCTCTATGAAGAATGACACATATGCATGTAGTGGGCATTTCTGGAAAGTTACTTAAAGGAAATATTAATCACAGAGCTGGACCATTCAAAGTATACAAGAATAACTATGTATGGATGAACTGTGCATGTTGTGAGATTCTATTAAATAATGCATTTCTGGGGTCTATTCTTGAAGCCGTTTCTCTCATTCAGAACCAATAGTCTTCTAGTCACGTGTGAACACACCACAGCACAGCACACAGTGTGAAATTCTTTCTCTGCATTTATCCCGTGAAGCGCAGGGCTGACGCCAACGAGGGGTGCCCGGGGAGCAGTGTGTGGGGTACCTTGCTCAATGGTACCTCAGTGGTACCTCTAGCAGTAGTAGGATCCCAACCCATGACTTTCTGATCACAGGGGCAAAGTCCTAATCACTAGGCCACCCAGCTGCACCAAGGATTGGATTCCAATAATTATTATTTGACTTTTTTCTTGTGGTAATGACAATATGGGGAATTTCTTAAACATGTTGAATTTAAATAAGGGTGTCAGTAATTCTGGAGGACAGTAATTCTGTAAGTGAGCCGATAAAGAGTTTCCTTACTTAATCAACCAACAGTTTCATTTCATGAAAGACTTTCTCTGGACCTTTCTGTGATCTTTACAACTAAAACCTTTTAATCGTAGTTATATTCAAAGGCGAGATGGCTGGGTATTACATATATGGATAGGCAGCTCAGATGAATGTGTGTGTACAAATAAATATATACACACACACTATGGAAACTATTCAGTAATCAACTGTTGTCTGTTGTTTTAACAAACACCTGTAGTGTCTCGTTTAAAACCCATTAACTGAACACGGTAATTGCACGAGCAGTGGAAAAAAAATAAGTTCCCTTGATGTTTAGCTTTTGAAGCTGCTCTGAGGTGAATAACCAGGTCACTCTGTGGCTTTGACATGGCGTGCCTTTGATGACTCATGCTATTACTCACCACATACACGCAGACAAATAACTCGCATGATTACACATCTGCCTCTGAAAAATTCACTTGATGGAGCCGATTTGTTTGAAAATTCAAACAGCAAATCCTGCAGCTTGAAGGAATCTTCTCAGTGCTGAGAGAGAATTTATTCTGAAAGAGTCAGACCACCAGTGAGCCATTCCAATCCTCTTTGTCCTGCCTCCACCTGCTGTGTTACTGAAGAGTGAGTGCTTCTTGGGTATAGAACAGGTGTATTTTTTTACTCGTAGTAGACCCGAATGGAGTTCATGGAATGGAGTTGATTTTCTGAACACAGCGCAACTGATAACCAAGTAGACATGCTTTAGCCAATTAACAGCGATGAATAAATAATCTGACAAGTGATGGTAAAGACAGAGCACACTTGGTCCATTGATGAGAGCTTTCTCTTTCAACCAGCACTGCTGAAGGCTATGGATAAACAATACCTCAATTAACCTTTCAGTGTGTTTGTGGCATTATTCCAGCAATGGGTCTCAGCCCTTGATGGGTTTCAGGGGAGAGTTGGGATTAATGGACTGGTGGGGTTTAAATTTACACGGGCAACATTTCAACATGTTTACAGTTGTGGAAAGCAGGAGTTAACAGGGTCTCTGTGTCATTTGATTATTTTGCCACTCTCATGCACGTTTATATGCCCGTGGATGGCGTTAAGGTTTTGTTGATTTACAGCAAGATGAAATGATGCTGCAATAAAAGTGTATGATAATAAAGCATCATGCTGCAGAGAGGGGAAAGGAGAGAGAGAGAGGACACTGCTGATTATCTCTAAAGCATTGTTTATGCAAATTCTCTCTTATTCTCCTTAGAGTTTACCATCACCTTGTCCAGGATACATGAGACAATGCTACACACTGCAGTGGCACCACTGCTGTAGAGAGAGAGAGAGAGAGAGAGAGAGAGAGGAGGACTTACAGTAGAAGCTAGACTGAGCAGTGAGGTGGAGAGACCCTGCCAGACAAAGATGTTCTGAGGCAGGGTCTGGGTCCTGGATGAGGTGGGATTTTGGACTGGATCAGACGGACTCAGTCAGAGAATGAGTCATGGTGCATATAGCTAAACTGCCAGAACCCTCTTCTGTTTGGCTGTCCTCAATCTCTGCCTCTCTCTATATGCAGGGAGGTTCACTGCTTGAACAATTACTCTACTCATTGAAATAATGAGTAAAGGGGATTTTCAAACAGGATGATTCGACTTCATACATTTTAGAATGGTATAATTGATTATAAAAATATTTAAAGTCCTTTTTTTGATGTATTGGTTTTCATTTGCTTTTTGGAAATATGACAATATTTTATGAATTTCTTGAAATTGTGTTGAGAATGAAAACCTTGGTGTATTACTTTTATTATCCATATTTCACATTTATCTATTCGGTCTATTGTATGATTTGGAATTGCTCCAGGATAATTAAATCATAATGAAATTTGAGATTTCATGAAAGACTAAATTGCTTTCTGATGAAATGGAATTGAATCACCTTGAGGTCACCCCTGAGAATACCTATGTTCATCCACAATGAAAAAGGTACAATCAGCTTCTTTATTGATTATTGGAACATTGATGCTATTTTCTTTGTTACCTTAAATGGTTACATAGAAAAGAATCCTAGTGTCCCTGGACTATGCATTTCACCATGCTGAACCCAGCACTGACTTTACTTTTCTGTATCAAGCACCTAATTGTATGACCACTGTAATATTATTGTAATAATATCTAAAAACATACATTTTCATCAGCTTTACTATAGAACTATGTGCCAGTACATTTCTGGAGCACCGTAGGACCATTGTCTCATTTAATTTATTTTGTTTTTTCATACTAACATCATACTAACATTATACAAGCTCATGGTGTAGTGAGTTTGCATTAATGTAGCTAGCTCCAAACAGTTAGCAAACAAACAGCATGCTAGTTTTCCTAGCACTTACCAAGTAGATCTGTTGTCAGGACCACCTTTGGCAAGTCCAAGACCAGGAGTAGCTGAGTTTAAGTCAAGACTGAGTTAAAAAAGAATCCAAAGGCGGTTGAGTCTAAAGAGAACCGAGTTCAAAGGCATTCAACCCAGCTAAGACAGAGACAGAAAAAATAGTCCTCTTCGAGACAAATTACGTAGCTTTTTATTAATTTTGTGATGCTAGAGATGGTAATTCTCTAGGATCACAGAAAATTGATGATCATGTTGCACTATTATTATTTGTAGTGATCAAAAAGTGCAGTGTAACAACACTTAAGGAATCCATATGAAGTACTTGAAGCAGAGCCATTTCACTCTCTTGGCTGCCACATTGTGTCTCTGTCCAGATGAAAATGATGAGCATAGATGCTTGGTGCAAAGAGCATGTGGAGATGAGTTTTAGCAGGCATGTGTTTTACTGGTAGCCTAGTGGTTAGAGCATTCGCCCTGCGATCAAAAGGTCCAGGTTCGATTCCCAAGACCGCTAGGCACCACTGAGGTACCCTGAGCAAGGTACCGTCCCCACACACTGCTCCC
>JBBPDB010000128.1:6189637-6214558 GCA_037974465.1 Brachypetersius altus
TAATTTAGTTTCATTTCAAAGTGTATTTTTCTCTTTTATTAGACACATTTAAAAGTTCATTTTACCACTATTCATTTAATTACCCATTTCTAATTTGACTGCAGGGTTTGTCCTGTTTTGCAATTCATTATATTGATTGATAAGTAGCAGAGGACACCATGATATTTAGACTGGTGTGAGAGAGAGAGACAGAGAAACAGAGAGAGAGAGAGAGAACGTGGGCCAACTGGCAGACAGACACGGTGAGAGAGGTGGGAGTCTACTCTAGACCCTTATTGAGAGCAGAAGAAAATCAATCAGCGGAGCCTTCCTGATTGACGGGCTAGCGAGATGTTTTTTGCGGAGGTGTCAAACGCTGCACAATTGCGATTTCTCCCACCTCCCTCTCCCCCTCCCTCTCTCCATCTCCCTCATGTCCATCATTCTATTATTTGGCCATCATTATTTAGCCCGTCTCTCCCAAATTTCACTCAGGTCCCTCCTTAATACTCCCCACAGCACACCCTCTCTCTCTCTCTCTCTTTCTCTCTCCCCCGCCCTCTCTCTTTCTCTCCTTATCTCTCTCTCTCCCTCTGCATTCTCCCTTTTCATCCCTCGCACTCTTTCCCTCCGTTTTCTGTAGAAGGAGTAGGGCTGCTCTCAGTGCCAGCCACTTAAGGCTCCTGAATGACACTACTTTAATCTTGCTGCTCCATAACCTTCAGCGCAGAGGAAGAGCTGCCGAGGTTCTGCTGTCTTCCCACACACACAACACACAAATAGCTCTCCCTTGTCTTCTGTTCTCTGAGGAAACTTGTTTACAGTCATTTGTTTTCATTAACATCACTGCATATGTACTGTATGTAAGATACAGCACAGGAAGAAATAGAGCCAGGCGAAATGGCATCGTGTCACTTTACTGCCGTTGTGGCCTGACTCTTGAAATTGTACTCAAAGAGAGAGCAGTAGTTGTTTTCACACAATGCTTTCAAATAAATAGAAATGAAAGCATTCCATTTGCTAGTCCACTCAGTATACCAGTATACTTTATGAAGCTTTATTCTCCTTTTTTCCCCAGATACTGAAGCTGCTCTGTTGTGGGTGGAAGGTAGAGAATTACATAAAATTAGATGTCTATATGTTAGTATATTTTGTGCATTTCAAAAATCTTTGCTTGTTGCGTTTAAGTGGATATACTTTTATGATAAATTAATCTGGTGCTCACTGGATTTTGTCAAGGCCTCAAAACATGCCTGGCAGTCTCTCATAGTAGTAAGTAGGCAATGTGAATCGCAGATTATTGCACTGAAAAAAATACATTAAATGTGCTTGAAAATTATACATAATTTCCCCAAATTAGCAATAATTATGTTGATGCTGTGTGTTTCATTCATATTGTACATTATTGTGTATTATACGGTTCATTGTGTCTTTATGTATTGTTTTTTTATTCTGTTGTGCTTGAGAGACAACATCGACTGGAATCAAATTCCTTGTATGTGTTTACTCACATACTTGGCCAATCAGCGCGATTCTTAGATGGAAATGATGTAGGGTCGCACAAGGACAATGTTGGGCAAGTTGTAACATCCCCTGTTTCATTTCAGAAATAAGATGCAGAAGTAATATCCCTGCTGTGAAGACCCACCCCCCTTCTGAACTGTTTGTGTAACAAGATAAGATGTGGGTTATTACTTGGTTACACTACATATTCATAGTAAATATTGGAACCACTTATTAGATTTAAATGTTGATCATGTCTAATAAGCAGCTGACTGGGTAATTCACTGGGCGATATTTTGCTGGGAAACCTTGGGTCCTGGCATTTATGCGGATATTACTTTGACATGTACCACCTACCTAAACCCAAGTGCACCCCTTCATGGCAGTGATACTCTTTCACACTCTTACACACCGCAGGATGGTTTAAGGAAAATGGCAAAAATCTCAGGGTCAATAACAATAAATAACAGTCATAGTGCCATTATTTTATTTACAAATCTGCTCTTAAAATATATAAAGTACATAAAGTATGATGTTATCAACTTTCCTGCTGGCTTTTGGATGTTTGTTGTTGTCCCACTGCTCATTCTTTTAAAAGTTTCAATTGTGTTATTTGCATTTTCTTTGGTGAAAAGATGTTGGTTGTCCAAGTGTTACTTTTCTTTGTCCAACTTTGTTTTTTTCTGTTCATCTCCATAAAAGTTGACTTCCCGATGCCTACCGAGAGAACCTTTTGGCAGTTGTTCTGGCTGCATTGTTTGCATGTGAAACCTCTGTGCCAGGCATACAGGGACACCATCTGTCAAGCAGCCAATACTTTAAGACAATGAGCAAATTGGCGTGTGACCTCACTGGCCACTGTCGAGACAGAGTGAGGGAACTTTTGTGTGCTAATTGTCATGGGAAATGAAACTCTTCACAGCATTTGAGAAAAAAAAAAAACCTAAATCATATATTATTTCAACAGCTGACAGAGGTGGGGGGGGCGGTATCTTTTCAAGAAAACAACATTTATCTTTCCCAGTTTTTTTTGCTGGGAGGGTTGGAAGTAAGCAGTCAATTTGACAGTCAAGTTAAAAAAAAAACAGCATTGTTTAAAGCAGAAGAACCTTGCCAAGCACTCGTCAGAGCTCTCCTCAAGACGTTTGACACGTGTCGCTTTCATTTCGGGATAACATGGAAACATTACTCCATTCCGGGTTTAAACCACTGTATTTTGAGCCACACACTTTTGCTCAGAAAATGAAATAACTAGGCCACTATTGTAGTCTTGTGTCACTAAGTACAGCTTAAATAAGAAATGAAAAGCCGCTGTGTTTTCTTAAATCTTTTAGCCACTATCAACATTTAACAACACTCTGATCAATAATTTGAAGGTCTTGACGGGGGATAAAGGCTTTCTGTAGAGCTTATTGAAGTGGATCAAAGAGGGCAAATCTCTTACAAACTGGTTAACTGAATTGCTTGATTTGTGAAGCAAAGCGATGAAAATTAATCACGGTAGAATGACTTTTCTAATCTGTTTGAAAGCACACTTTTACAATAATGCTTCAAGAGTGCCACCATACTTACTTCTGTCTATTGAAGAGCCCAAATCAGGAAAAAAAAAAAAAAACTTGACATGCAAGTTGGATTCAGTTTGTAAACTGAAATCTATACAGTCAAGCTATAGAAATGTCAGTTTTGAATAAATTGTTCTTGTGATGACACAAAAGATAAGATATTTACATAAACCGATCAGCCACAACATGAAACTACTGTACAGCTACTGAAAACATTATTCACTCTACCAAATTCCAAACATGGAATGGTTTGAGGAATATGCCAAAGTGCTGACATTTCCACAAAAAATCAGATCCAAGATCTAAATCAGATCAAGCATCTATGGGCTCACCTAAAGGATCCGATGCCAACATCTTGGTGACAAATCCCTTTAAATGTAACTTGCACTTTTTCTGTACGCAGATTGTTTTAATTAAGGGTTTGTCATTATTTTTTAATATTCACCAAATAAATATTCTTTAAAAAAAAAACAATTATATATTTTCCTATATATGTTTTTACAGGTGGCACAGTAGTAGCACATTACTACTACCAGAAGGTGGCTGTAATGCCTAAACGCTGTTTGCCAAGTGCCATTAAAGAGCAAAAGAAGAAGAAGCCTTTAGACAAAAGGCATTTTGCCAGGTAAAAAGTGTGTGGTGCATAATTAGATTTCTGCTGTGAATTCTGGCTCATTCAGACATCCACAGCATCACTAAAAACATTATCAAAAAACATTGTGAAATAGCAATCTCTCTCTCTCTCTTTGTGTGTGTATGGGTGTGTGTGGCTGTGCAAGGCAGGTGATCTTGGGAATACTGAATAGCATTTTTGGATGAAATGTAATGGCTGATCGTTGTATCTCTACCTATTCAGCTTAAAGATGATTAACTTGCCAATTCACACTGAAGTAATACATTGTGTTTAAGTCTGGACTGGTTTCTGCATGAAAGAAACAGAGAACAATCAAATTAATAACAACTTTTTGGAACATAAAGGCACACAAGGCCATGGATAAGGAGAAGCCAATGCCATGATGAGACCGGTTTAGGCTGCTCAGTGGTTTGTGCCTGGGGATTTGTAGCTTGAGTAGTGTAGGACATTGTCTTTGCCCCAGAGGTCTTCAGCCCTGCAGACCCTGTTAGCAATACACTATACCCTATTTGTTCCTGGAGTTCTGGCTCAGACAATCCATTCTGATGCCTTGAGGGTGCAAATGTAATGCATATCATATGTTTTCTTAGGACTAAGTGTCATCTTCTAGATAAAGACATGTTGCTTTAGAATGAAAGTCATTCTTTTCAGGTAGCCTTTTATATGAACATGCTGTCAAAATGTTTTATTTTTCACTTTCCTATCTTGCCATTAAAGATCCAGATGTGTGAAGGCCAGTTTTACCACACAATTTAGCATTGCTTATTTATCTGCATTCGACAGGGCTTCTGGTCATTGATAATAATGAAATGAAATTCATATTCTTGCTCTAATTTAAATCCCCCCCGACTTCACTTGCACCCTATAAACCTCAGATGAGGCAAATGTCATTGCAGTGAGAGAAAGAGCTGTAATTTGAGGAGTTGCAGCTCCTTTTGCCACCTCTGCAGATTAAAGGCAATGATGAAAGGTTATCTGATGCATGGACTGGCCCTGTAGAGAGACTTGCCTGATAGGCAAATTAATATTCTACCTATTTGTTACCCTGAAATTCCCCCTTTAGTCTTGGAGGGAGGATTGGAATATGCTCCTGACACTAGAGTGTAAAAGGGGTTGAGTGTAAATCAGCAGAAAATAGAGGTGATTTATATAGAGCTTCTGAATATACTGATCTAGAATATGTTCACCCTCTTGAGTCCTGCAGAATATGAGTGAATTGTTAATGATGTGATTTGGCCACAACAGACCCCAGACCAGCTCTACTTCTACAGCACTGTTCTGATCTGTAATCATCATGGATAGTAGAATCTGACTAAAGACATGCATGGAAGGTTACGCTTGTTTGACTGCATTATTACTGGCATGTCTCCTGTAGGCTGTAGGGATTATGTTCAAAATACTCTCTCTCTCTATCTCTCTCTCTCTCTCTCTCTCTCCCTTCCTCTCCCTTCCCCTTCCTATCTTTTTCTCAATCTCTCTCTCTCTCTTTCTCTCTCCTTTCACTTCCTATCTCTTTCTCTATCTCTCTCTATCTCTCTCCCTTCCCCTCCTTATCTCTTCTTCTATCCCTCTCTCTTTCCCTTCCCCTCCCTTCCTCTTTCTCTCTATCTCTCTTTCGCTTCTCCTCCCTATCTCTTTCTCTATCTTTGTCTATCTTTCTCTTTCCCTTCCCCTCCCTTCTTCCCTCTCACTCTCTCTCAGTCTGTCTCTGTGTCTTGCTCACACTATTGGAACTGGTGTTGTGCTCTAGAAATTCTAAAATTTCCTAATAGTTAAATTTCTAGGACAAAAACTCATGGAGCTTTCGATTATAGTTTTGGAAAACTGAAAAGAGGGTTAAAGAGGTCCTTACTGAAAACACTTCAGTAATACTTTAAAGGAATAGTTTGGCAAAAAATCTAGACTATTAGACATTTTTCCACCTATCGTAGATGATGTTGGTCAGATAATGTCCAAAAGTACAAACACATATGTCTGTGCCAACTTAATTAAATGGGGTAGCTGAATGTTTAGACAGTAGGCGTTGAGCTAAATTCGGACTCTTTCGTGTACACAGGCATATGGACACTGGTGATTTCCTGTTTGTATTTTGTCATAAATAAGTTACATGCTCATAATCTTGGTATAAAGCATACGCATTTAAACACTGTTTATAATGTATTATTTGGGTTAAGTGGACACTTGTGTAAATTGGATTTTTTTCATAAATCATTCCTTCACGTGTCGTGATGTAAATCATGATCTGCTGTCTGAAGATTAAACATTTTTTGAAGAAACATTTCCATTTGACCATCATTTTTCCTCCATTGTAGATGCTTTCTAATTTACTGCTGCTCTAATGGAAGATAATGGTGTTTTGTCAGTTATAAGGATGTAGATGTGTGCCTCAAGTGTAAATGTGTGTGTCTTGCATTTACAATTGTATTCTCCAAAGCAGTCCATGTTTTTCTAGCTTGCAGAGGCCTGTCTGTCAATTACCTGATATGTGAAAATAGTCTCATCTGAACTCGCTCCTGCCAGCCGATGACAAAAGTTATTTTTCTGAGATTTGTTTGTTTGTTTCTTTTTTAATCCAGTTCTACAATTTGAATGTCAGACAACCTCCTCTACACTCTACTGTTTGTGGGTGAAACAATAAGCTGCAATCCAAACAATCAACAAAAGACATATGCACAGGCACAGATGCTTTGAATCTTCTTATGTCAGAAACACTCTAAAGAATAAGTGATGAACCTGCAGTAGTTTCACTTATTCCTAAGACCATTCCTGTCATAGGAAGCTCTATACCTATCCAGCATGGGTGAATCACTGAATGGCTTCACTGCTGAATATTTCCACATGAACTGGTAAACCTATTCAGTTATGCAACCATTCTAGTTCAAGTACACCATTCTGTAAACATGATCATAAACTAGCAGCACAACCTTAAGTGTGTCAAAAGTATTCAGTTATATAAACATCAATAGTTTACTTGCAGCATATAGAGAAGACAAACACACATTATTTTTTATTATTATTTTAGGTATTTCATGGAAATACACCTTTCTGAATATTTTAGAATGAAACAGTTTCACAATATTCACAATTTTGGCTGCAGACCTCTGAGCCTACATTCACATCAGTGGGTGGAAAAAAACCCCATTTTTTCGCCTCAGTGTAATACTGCCTTGTGTTTAAGTTATACTGATTAACATTATACTGATGTTAGCATCTGGACTGCTTTACGCACCTAAAACATAAATCGTCATTATCATCATGATCATCACTGACAAAAGCTTTTTTAAACTTCTTTTGTCCAAATACTTGGCCCAGAAACTGGACTGATTCATAGCTTGCCTATATTATTATTATTTTTGGTGGTGTTGTGGTTGGTGTTGACGTTCCACCTTAGCAGTATTAGAGGATCGTGAATTCAAGCTGAAGTGTCAGATGTGTGGGCTGAAATGTTCTGTGCTGTTTCTCTCTCACTTCCTTTGAGTGGGCTCACTGGCCTTGATGCTGATAGGCAGGCTCTAATTACCTTTCATGTCTCTTAACGGTAAAACACTTACTATAAATGTAACCGCTGCATAAGTACAGCACTGCGCAGTTACTTATGTGCTGGTGAATGACAGGATAAAAGAATGGTTTTTATAGAGAGTTATGGAGAAATTCACTTTTGATTAGTCAGACCTTGCAGATGGCCCTCTGGCGGAGCTGGCCAGTGTGCTTTTGTCTAAGGGGCATGATTCATATCCTGTTTTCTAAAGGCAGGAACACCACATGCACACATAGTGCTGAAAGAGACGCACAGTGGCTTAAGGGTGATGTCTACCTGAATGAGTGACATTAAGATCACATTGAGGACCCTAATGTAATTTATGCTTCTCATCAACTAATGCAGCACAAATCCATTTTTAGCCAAACAGGAAGGGCCACATACATTAACTTGATGGTGAGGCAGAGCCATGGGGCCAGCAAATGATAGGAAATGTGATTACAGGCCACCTCTCCTTGTGACCCCTCCTTTCAACAAACACAAATGAACAGAACTCCCAAAAGCACCAATACTGCAAGCACAGTTTTATGTATAATTGCTGCCGTTGTCAATGCATGAAATGTTCCTGCAGATGCAACAATCCCACCTTACACAAATGTGCATTTAAATGATTAAGAATGATTTTCATCCTGCTAAAAAGTTGCTGTTTGACAGTGTGAAGTGTTTTAGATAATAAGCTGTCACAAAAGGAATAGGAAGAGAACAGTCCAATAAACCCATATCTAAATCTATGAGTAATTAGATGACCCCCATAACACTCATTTCGGTTTTATCCTCACAAGATCATGCCTCGTATATGCCATGCTCTGCTATCATTTAATGCTGTTAAACTCTTAAAAATAAAGGGGTCAGAAAGTTAAAACTTGTGGGAACTTTTGAAAGAACATTTTAGTGGATGCTTCTTTTAAATTAGAAGTATGAGCATGAAGAATTGCTTTCATTGTTCAAAGAATCTCCTAATAATGGGTTCTATAAAGTACTTTTAGTCAAAACAGCCATTAAGTATAAGTAGAATTTAAGCATGTATGAACAAAAGAACCCCAATAAGAACAGGAGGGATGGACTAGTGGCTAGTAACCGTTGCAGGTATACAACCCCAAATCAGAAAACGCTGGGACAGTATGGAAAATGCAAAAAAGGAAAAAAAAAGCTTTTATTTCACTGCAGAAACTATGAACCTGCTCTCCTCATTCACCACAGGAAGTAAAGAAGCTGCTTGGCTTTCTTTGCATTGGAACCGATGTTCTATTCTCCACGATATATAAACACCAAGGAACATGGTGCTCTGGACAGTCTCTACTGAGGAGCTATTGATCTTTAGCAGAGAGTGATTACGTTGTGCCCTCCTGAAGTCAACAACCATCTGGGTCTGCACCCGTCTGTCAGCCGTGGCACCTCCTCTCTGTACACTACCTCATAGTTTTCACTGATTGAACCCACCATGCTTGCATCATTGGCAAACTTGATAATGTGGTTTGAGCTGTGCAATGCTGCACAGTTTCGGATCATCAGCATGAACAGTAGAGGGCTCAGCACACATCTCCGGGGCGCCCCTGTGCTCAGTGTGTAGAACCTGATCTTCGCTGACCCATTCAGGAAATCCGGGATCCAGTTGCAATATCCAGTTGCTTCCCAATCAGATGCTGAGGAATGATAGTGCTGAATGCTGAACTGATGTTTATTAACAGCATTCTCACATACGTATTCTTTTTGCCGAGATGGGTGAGGGCCAGGTGAATGGTGGTGGAGATAGCACCATCCGTCAAGCTGTTGGGACTATATGCAAATTCAGTGCATCTGGATGGGAGGCATCACTGTCCCAAGCAGGTCAAGGTGCCCTGTAGTTGGTGATGACATGGATACCCTTCCAAATGCACCGTATGGACTCTTTGTCCTGGAAGACTTGAGAATCGCATAGTTTCCGGTGACAACACACAGTCTAGCTGAGTGTGAATTCACTATTTGCCAGTCAGAACTGCACTGTCTGAGCAGAATGTTAGCATGTTGCTAATCTGGGGTACTGTTTCTGGAACACTGTTGTGGAGCATATATCCTTAAAAACCAAAAACACAGCAATCTCTGAACTCACACTGGGTAGTTCACTGGGTAGTTCAGCATGGATGGGATAGCTGGTTGGCTAGTGATAGCTTTAAGCCTAGCATGAATCCCTGTCCGTTTGGCTTCTGTTTACTTCTGCACTGCTTCTGATGTGATAACTCCTCTACCTGCCAGTAGCATCAGGCCACGCTACGGTCTGAGCGCCTGGTCTCCACTGTTTGACATCACATAATTATTTAATTTTTTACTAGCCTGTGTTGTAGGTCTGAAATGTAGGAATGGATGCATACTCACTAATGAAATGAAGCTGACCAGACAAAACATTAAATCTTGGGTTCAGACTGTCTCTATTGAAATAAAATTCAAAGTACATTTAAGAACCACTGTGTTCTTGTTGTAGGATTGTAGGATTTATTTTGATTTTTGTTTTTGCTTGGGACACAAATCTTACATTGGTCTTTGTTCCATATAAAAGAGAAGAGTACTGCTTTGGTAAAGCAGATTGCTGCACAACTTTCAGACCCTGAGGACAATATGTTCATTTCTAAGGAAGAAAAACAACACATCCAAACACTTTGCTTTGCAGGTGTTTATCTGGTTTGCTTCATTTTTTTCTCCATTTGCTCCTTGTTAGACTTTTAAAAGCAATGAGTCAGAGTGGGTGTTTTAAGGAGGGAAGCAGAGTGGGTGAAGCAGTATTGCATAATGTATGAATAATTGCAAACAAATAAATAACTGAACCTGTGGGTAAATAATCTTATCACTGCAAACAGGCATGAAGATATCCTCCCAGAAAAAAACTATATAAAATAACCCAAACCCAGGCTTAAATGCAGACGCATATTTAGAATTGAAGTTTGAGAAGGGCGCAGGGCAGACTGAACTCTCTTTATCACTGCGCACACCGGGGCTTCAGGTGCTTTTGATGCCACAGAGTGCTCATTTATTAGAACAAGGTGGTGGCAAAAGAATTCATACTGTCTGTTTTCTCCTCATTTTCACCCTAAAGGCCTTCTGCATATTATTGTGTGCTATTGTGTTCATTCTGCATTTATGCTTCATGTCTACTAGAAGATATGCAGCACTTTACTGGACAACTGATTGTTTGTTAAGTCAATTGAACTGTATACAATGTTGCCCATAATTCCCTGACTTTTCTGCCTTACTGCTGCTTTTTACAGCGTTTATCCTTAGGTTCCAGACAGCCAACAAAAACACAACAGAAAGTAAACACTGAACTGTTCTCTGCTCCAGTCAGAGCACTGTTTTGATTCAGTCTGATGCCTGTCATGTTTTTTAGGAATAGAATAAACTGACAGGCCCATCAATAGCTGAGGGAGAAGGGCCATTGAGAAATATAAATTCCAACCAGCTTTTTAAACCTGTTCACTTGGGAAACACAAATTACATTACATTACTAAACTCATTTGTGTCTGTCTCTTGTTAGAAGCTCTCCTGCTGAAAATATGGTTGTTTAACTTGATCTCTTTGTCTTCCTCTCCATTCATTTTCTTTTCCCTTTTTATCTAATGAACCTTATTTTTCTTTTCTCTTCTCTTCTCTTCCCTTCTCATCCCTTCCCTTCCCTTCCCTTCCCTTCCCTTCTCTTCCCTTCTCTTCTCTGTCAGAATGTGAGTTTTAGCCCTTAATGTGAGCGAGCAGTAAGCAAGTCAGTAAAGCTGGGGCAGTGTTGAGCTGCAGAGATGATGACAACTTGAAGGACTCATGCTGTGGCAATCTGGGCTTTCTCAACAGGAGCACTGAGTTCCTATTCAAAATCACACTACATGTTCCCAATCAGCATAGTCTGCTGAAGAATTTGTCATGTGGAAATATTAAAATTGCTTCATATGAATGGCACATACCTTTACAGCTGAACATTTACAGCTGGCTTCCAGCATTAACCATTCAACCCGCTTCATACATTTGTGAAATTATATAATAGCCTTGTCCCCCCCGTCTTCCTTTCTTTTCTGTCTTGCTCACTGCCTTTCTTCTGGCTGCAGTAATATATGAAAATTATGACTGAGCAAGTATATAATTTTTTCGGTAGTCTTTCTCTCACAATCAAAAGCCTGTTATAATGCCTGACCTGGGGGTTTGGGGCGTGGATGGCCTGGTGTGTAGGATACCTGCCTGAATCTTACCTTCAGTATACCACCATTGGGTTCCTGAGCATGACCCTTAACCCCAAGTTGCTCCAGGGAGTCTGTCTCCTTTAGTTAGAGAATGAAAGTCACTTTGGATAAAAGCGTCTGATAAATACTGTAGAGCAGCGGTCCCCAACCGTTATTTCATCACGGACCGGTTTAATATCAGAAACCATTTTCACAGCCCAGCCTTTAAGAAGTGGCAGATAAATATATGTATATTATACAAATAAATGATACGCATAAAAATGGGGATCTTTTAAAAATATAATTATGGGATATCTTTAAAATATAATTATAAACGAAAATCCAATGTGTACTCACAGCTTTATTAACAGCATTTTCAGCAGTTTTTTAAAATTATTTTTTCTGTTTAGGGTCATGTGGTACCGGTCCGCGGGCTGCACAGCCGGAGATTGGGGGCCACTGCTTTAAATGATGCAATGAGGACCCTTGGAACCTATAACACTTAATTGCTTGTCTAAAGTTACATTCTGATTTATGTGAAGATATTTCCAGTGTGCCATCTATTGGACATGCAAACTGTCAACCTTTATTTACACAATATGTGTGAAATCAGTTAGGCCTGTACCTGAACAAAACATTATATGCTCCCTGAAACCTCCTAATCTTAGATTCTGAGGGGTTTTTTTGAGTTTCACAGAATGGTCACATTATCTAGTTTATGTCTTGATTTACAGAAACTCATTAAAAGTAGACTACTGTACTTTAATTCTTCTGTTTGCTTCTGAACTGTGAACCCTCAAACAGCTTGGTGTCCAGAAAAAAATAGAGAAGCTCATTGATGCTTTTACATCCAGCAGAGTGGACCACTGTACTGGTCAATTAGCTCCTCAAAAAGACAACTGCTTATCCAGAATGCTGCTGCTAGAGTTTTATCCAGGGCTATGAAATTACTCCAGTTCTGAAATCTTTACACAGGCTTCCTGTGAGTTACAGAATAGATTTTAAAGTGTTGCCACTAGTCTTGAAATGCCTGAATGGTTTAGACCCTGGATATACCTCTGATATGTTAAAAGAATATAGACAGAGTAGGGCTCTTGGGTCCATGGACTCAGGTCACCTATTAGATACTGACATACGTCCCAAATTCAGCAATTTTTAAATCCAAGTTAAAAGCATTTCTGTATTAATGTGCAAATGACGGGGCTCAAAAATGTGGACTCAGTCATTAAAGCATGTTAATACATTCAATTGTTATTTTATTATGTGTACTTTATTCTAATTATGATTTTGTGTCAGTTGTAGTTTGCTTTTATCCTTTATAGTCACCTTTATTGCTTTATTGTTTTTGTTGGATGTGACTGCTTTTATTTGAGTGAAGCACACTGAATTCCCTCAAAAGGTGCTTGATCATTCAGTGTACCCAGTAAAATAACTACAGTCTTCTTTGATAAATGCACGCTTTTAAGCAACATGCCTAAGGTTTTTAATCTGGAAAAGCTTTCCACATATGCTGTTCCCATGTGGTACTATTATAGTGAGATGTTTTCACCAGGTCAATCCTAAAACCTGCCTTTCATCATTTTACATACAACATAAAGTATTTATAGTCAAACAAACTGAATATAAAAATCCTTTTCGTAGCTCTAAACTGTTGTTTTCTGAAGCAGTTCGCTCTTTTATTTCTCTTGCATCCATTCTCTCACAAGTATGGGCCTCATAGAGCTCAACGCTGAAGTCTGTCAACAGCATGACTGCGTGACTCCAGAGGTCCAGATTGGTAATATAGGGTAGAAAACAAGAACAAAGTAATGAGATAAACAAATTGGTGGGGGGTTACCCTGAACACAGTGTAAAATCTGAACGCAGAATAAAAGAAGGTGCAGAGACAGGCTGTAAGAACTCCCAACATGGAAATTTTAACCTGATACCATCATATATTCAGGAATCCAGCCGAGACCAGCCACATACCTGCATCCAACCCGTCAGGTCCTGTCAAGGTCAAGTTTTAGGAATGCAAATATTTCTTATTTAGTGAATATCTCCATAACTGCAGGTCAATTTGATTCTTTTCCCTTCTGAAAGACACTGAAACTGGAAAAAAGAAGGTTTGTGTGGCCCGGGGAATGGCCGCCACCCACAGGCTGGGAGGTCTAAACATACACCCATAAACACACACAGACACTGGAACAGAGTTTTACTTTAAACAAAAAACATGATTAATTCACAAAACATAAACACTCTGGGTGAAACTTTAGCATGACTGTTTCTGGCCACTCTCGCCAGTCTCTTTTTCTCTCTGTCCTTACTGTTCCTGAGAGTCTGTGTTTAAAAGAGTCCTGGCTCCTCCCTTAACGCGGCTCACCTGGCTCTCACAGTGTGATATGCTTGTAGAAATATTGTATGATGTTATTTATATGAGTGTGATATTACGTAAGATTGTGAAATGCTAAACATCCTACGCTCCAGATTAACATTTATCTGTTTACCTACAACATTGCGTGACTACATTATCTGTCTCTCGTACTGTCCAATATGCTAGTGACTGATTGACTGTGCATACCTTTTTATGGCAAAGAGCACAATGTTCCCAGTTTTACCCACCGAATGTAAAAATCATGTTTTTCAGTGCATCTTATTGGTCTTATAACATTTGATTTTGGAGTGTTGCATGCACACTTAACTGTAGCCATATTAGTTTAGCTTATTATTTGTTAAAGTTTCTTAGTGCCTTGGTCAGTTGATAATGTTTTTATAGCCCTTACAAACATTGACTTTAAGGCGGTTTAAACCTGTCCACGTTTCCCTGTGATCCCCTTCATTTTTAATAGCCTTTTAGAAGCACTATTAGAATGGCTTTAAGGCAAAGCTGTTCTTTGGGCTCATTAAAATGGAGGTGCTGTAGCTGCTTCTTTTGTTTGTTTTCCCAGCTGGATGGATGGGTCTGCAGAGGAGTGGAAGAGGCCAGACTCACTGTGGGTAGTCTGGACCCCCTGAGCTAAACCCTGGAAGTTAGAGAGACTGGAGAAATCATTTAGTTCTCCTTTCGTCTGTCTTCCAAACACAGAGCACGCTAATTACCTCGCCCTCAATCCATGTAGGGATTTTGGTCATGGAAGTTTAGACAAATATGCAGCTTCCAATACACACCAAGACAGCTGCTTATAGAGGCAAGCACTAGCGCTCCTTTACAATGTGAAATACAGCGTTGAATTCATAAACTCAGTGGCATAAAAATGTCTCATTCTGTATTCTTTTTTTAACAGAATTGCAGCTTTTCCACATTACATGATGAAAATGAGTTTTTTCAGGATCTTTTTACAATATTTACATAACATTCACCATTCTCTGCTTACTTTCACATTTTCATCTGCTTGCTGTATCTGTGCCGCATTTTTCTTTTGCTGCTACAGAGTTTCCTTAGTTAGATGCAGGCATGTTATTCAGTACCTCTAGAGAAAAGAAAAGGAAAAGGGCAGGCGTTTGGAGTCTGCTGGGGGATGATGGAGGGACTGTCACTTTCTTGGTAGGAACTGTGTAATAATAATGAAATATCCACAGCGGTACAGTCAGGCGGGACATGGCTGCTCTAAGACCAGTGGACCATTTGAGGTCCAGCAGGGCTGCTATGGAAATACTCATGCACAGCTCTGCCAGCAGCTGTAGAGGGGGCAGGAAGCATTTGATTGAAAGGACCTTTCCAGCCTCCTCACCAGTGGCTGACATGATGCGTAGGAGTAATGTATCATTAGTGTTACTATAATGCACGCTGAGCAGACCACGTCGTCAACGCCTCCCAGCTGATATGACAGGTGCATAACATGGTTATGTAACAGTAGAAGAACCATGTAAAAAGACTTTTTTCCCCACACAGGACAGTTTCATCTGATGGCTTGTTGTTGGGAATCTTGTGGAAGATGATTCAGTATCTACTAAACAATGCTAATGTCAGGGATACTTTCAGGCTTGGCAGATCTTATAGTAAGGGACTATATTTCTAAAATGTGAGTGCATGTGTCTTTAGAAAAGGCATTATCCTTGATGACAGAAGCTACTGGGGAAGGTGCGGGTTTCCCAGCGACACCGGGCCACAAACTGTATTATCAGCTTCATATTGATCAGTTTCGTCAGCGTCTGCACACAGACAAGGGACACAACCACCTTTAATTAAGCATCACTTGTGCCATGAAAGTCAATTACACACAGGGGGGAAAACACATTATTGGAGCCACAGTGATGCAGTGATATTCTGCCATGCAATTGACCTGTCTATGCCCCACCCACAAACGCATTCGTTCAGTCAGTTACAGAACATTGGCAAATATTCCACTGGACGTTTTGAGAAATTGCCGTGTCCAACAGAGTTTTTATTTTATTTCAAATTGTTTTGTGTGCTTGTGAAAGGTCACACCATTAGGACAAAAGGGTGTGGATTTTGTTGTTTTGCATAATGTCAAACTTAGCTTCAGTTAGGGCTGTTGTCAAGACCAAAACACAACAGAAACGGAAACATCGCCTTTTCTGGCTTACGTACAGAAATAATGTTTCCTTTTGTTTCTCTTAAGCCAAGGTTTCCCTCACTAGTTTGAAGAGCCTCAGTTTTAACAGTTTTTGGCCTCTCCTAAGTTGTCACTTGTTAAAAGAGGACCCCTGCATATGTGACCTTGCGCTCTGACCTCTCCACCATCACAGAACAAATGATCAGTTCATCTCTCTCACTTCTTACAACCTTACTAATTCTTATTACTTACTACTTACCTTTTAAACTTGAGGGATGGCATGGGGGTTATTAAATTATGAATTTCAGGTCAATTGTAATTAAAACTATTTATATTTCCATTAAGTTGCAGCACCGGAGCTCAGCTGTGTTTGGCAGGAGCTCCACTCGGGTGCATCCTAGCTGAATGTAACCTCTGGCCTTAATACACTCTGGCATCAATACACTGATAAAAACAGAAGAAAAATTTGAGCTGAAGTGAGACTACAGACAAACCCGAGATAAATCCAGGTTCAAACACCATCCAGACAAGTCTGAGGTGACAGAAAAAAAACATCTTGGGTAAAATCGCGAGTACTGTGTAGCTCGGTACTTGAAAACTCAACATTATGTAGTGACTTTAATGATAGGTACAACTGCTCATTTATTTTGATTAAAGTTTTGTCAATGTTCTATAAAGCTTGTGCCATCTCGTCACAGTTATTACAAAATCATGCATTTGTGAGTGGAGCATGGCTGATGAAATGATAGATAATTGCAGTTAATTTGCTCTGTAACATAAATCAGGATGCTTCCCCACATAGCTAATTCCTATCTTTTTATTTTTACTGTCTACAATTGTTTAATCTCTCCCGGTGGCATATCTGAAACCGAGTGGTCGATAATGAATTGGGAGTAATTAGTCATGGTGTGTGTTAGTGCATGCTCCAGCCTTGTTTTACATGCTGTGATAATGTGTAAACATCGGCAGAGGCTTGAGTTAGCGCATGTTCAGCTTTAATGCTGGCAGCATGTTTCCCTCGCCTACTGCTTCAGCTGCGTTGCTGCAGTAAAGCTAGACATTAGCATTGCTTACAGTAGCTCTCCCCACCCCCTCACTTTCACCCTCTGTACCTTTCTCAACCTATCCCTCCCTCAATCGCTCCCTCCCTCCTTCCCCTCTTCTCTCACCCCACACATTTTCTCTCTTCTTCTTGCTCTGCATTTCTTTGTCGTCCTACTCTAAACACAAACCTAGTATACTATACATATGAATTCCATTTACTTCTGAAAAAGAGGGCTTTTAAAAGTCTGAAAGCTCGCTGTTTCAGTTCCCATCCCATCTCTCTCTCTCTCTCTCTCTCTCTCTCTGTCTACTTCTCCCTTTCCTCAAATCTGATCTGACGAAAGTGTGTGTGATTAATGCTTTCACTGTGTGTAGGCAATCACTTTTCAGCAGTGCTGTCTCTCTGGTTGGGTCTGACCGCCGTAGTCCAGACGCTGCTGTAGCGATGAATCCCGCTCAATAAAGATGATTTTAAACAGGGGCTGCTTCAGCGCTGCCACCATGATAAAACTCCAGACTGCCTTGAGCCACTGGTCTGTGCAGCTGCACACATACACACGCACACACTCTGTCTTTCTGTCTTTTTTTTTGCTCTCAATCTCTCTCATTCTCCCTCTGTGTCTCATTGAATCTCGCTCTGTCCTTCTGTGTCTCTCTCCCTCTATATCTGTCTTCTCCCTCCACCTCATTTTAACAACCCTCCTGTCCCCCCACCTATATATATACTTCCTTTCTAAATTGGGTTTCTTCTGACTTTCTCTTCATTTTGTATCTTCAAGCTCTCTGCTGCTCTCAACAAGCCATGGTCAGCCATGACTGGAATATAAACACAATACGTCTCAATTCTGTCCCTTTATCTGTCTGCTTTTACTCTGATAAGATGAGGCTTCCTCTCCTCCTGATTTTTTTTTTTTTTACTTGGCTTTGACTTCTTCTTAGTCCTTCTCCATCCTTCTCTCTCTCTCTGTATGTACTCTCAACTCACAAAGACATACTGAGTGGAGACTGGTGAGAAAAGGAGACTATCATGAGTAGCTGTTGAAGGATAAGCACTGAATCATTTCACAGTAAATATTTGACAGTCAGACTCAACAGCGTGTCAACTAGAAAGATGTCAGGGTTGGGTTTGGGTTGAATTCATACCGTATTGTTATGCCTGATCAGTTTTGCTGTTTTTTTAAAAACCTTTAGACAGTCTGCATATTTTCTCTAACCCAGCTCCCAGCATGCCTGTATCACACAAAACCCCATGCTCCAAATGGAATTCTCACATTTTCATCAATGAGAGAAGCCAGCCAAAGGGCATGGCCAAATCTGTGCCGCTTCTCAATCAGTATGTATCGAAAAGAGGAGAGTTCATTTCCATTGCTGTATTTGTTTCTGTTTTGATATGGGTGGGATATATTTAAACTTTCAGTTCCTAGAACTGAAGGACAGCTGGTAAGAGGCACACTGCACATCCTACACTGTCTGGCCAGAGAAGAATCTGAATGAAGTTGCTTGGCCTTCTCCAGCCCAGAAATGGAATGGTGAGGTAGAATAAATCATCGCTATTTCTCTTCAGTCTAATGAATATTTTCTTTCTATAGAACCCCTGTGTTTGTACTTCTTTTGAAGCTGTTTTGCACTTCTATGGGAAGCACTTCTATGGGAAACAACATTCGTGCCCTCCCTCTGACATGTTTTAGAGGAGGGATACTTATTCTTGGATTATTTACATATAGTAAACAGTTGTTTCTTGATTGTTTCAAGTTTCATTAGCATCTTTAATAACAACATTTTCAACTGATTAATTGTCTTGATTAGTGTTCCCCAATCTTAGTCATGGAGCAGCCCCTGCTAGTGTTTTCTGTGCCCCTAACACACCTGATCCAAATAATCTAATTAAACTAATTAAAAAGCCTTTTTTCTGTGTTGAAGTGGGTGTGTAAGAGCAGGAAAAATACAAGAACCCTGTTGAAACTTGATTGTTTTTTGCATAGTAAATATCAGAATGATCTGGATAGGACTGATCCATATGAAAACTTGAGTATAAACACATTCAATACATATTTAAATCATATTTAAATCTGATTGCTCAAACCATCTCAGGATATGGTCTGTAATGCATTTCAGCCTGATGTTATAAAGGTGTAATGTCTCACCAAGCCACATTTGACAACCCAAACCCCTCCCAATTCAATAATGTTGCCTCCTCCTGCTGTTCTGCTTATGGGTAAGATATCGCCTTACAGACTACCTCCGCTTTATGTGGGCTGTGTTGCTCTCTGGTTCATCTTCTGATGTGAGTTTAATTTGATATGCTACTTTGATTAAACTTTTTATCTTATATAAAGCACCAGCATAGTTAGACTTTACCTCACCTTTTTTATCCACTATCTTGCTACAGTACTCTGGATTTTAGCACATCTGGTTCATGATGCTGGAGGCTCATTAACAGCTGTGTTCTTTTAAACATTTGCTGCTGGTATAAGGAAATGGTTCAGACTGTGCAAGATTGTACTTCACTTTTGAATAGAACAGAAAAATGAGAACAAACACAGGCAATTAGTTATTGTATGTGAGCTGATTTCCATACCACTCAGCACATATTAATTGGACTTCAATCTGACTAGTGATGTCAGAGTAGCATGTGTAAATTGTAAATGCATGCAGTGAAATGCATGCAGGATTCAGTCCAGACACAAGTCACATGGAATGACCAGGTACAAACAGGGACAAAGATGGGCAGGACAGGGGGGCCTCCATGACCGAGGCTGGAAGCCACTGTTCTAGGTGATCATGTCTAGATTAATTATAATTTAATCTAGATGAAAAAGAATTTAAGATAATGTAATAATTGCTGTTGGTACAAAGCCTCCAAAAATGTAACTTTTCAGGAGAAGGACAAACTATACATTTTTACACAATGGAAATGACACCTAATATTTATCTGTGTAAAAAAATCGATTTTGCACTTTCAAAAACAAAGGTTCAAAAATATATACATTCAGTGCACAATTGTATTATTATAAAAATAAAATCTATTATTTTTCTTCACACATTGAAAGATTATAGAGAGTAAAGAGTAAGATAAAGGCATGTGATATCACAATGGCTTTTTTGTTGTCATTCAACCTGGCTAGTTTGGATGAACTACAGAGTCCAGAGATGGCAGAGAGTTTTAAAGGCCAATGTTTCTTTCTCATTCTTATGTAGTTTCTCTAATCAAAGATTGCTACATTTTTAATATAATTAAATTATATAGTCATCAGTTTGTAAAGCGTAGCCAACCTTGCAACAAATTGCTCGGATTGTTCTTTATTAAAATAAACCAAAAGAGGTTCTTCTATGGCTTCCTTCAAACAACCCTTTCAGGAGAAGTCTGAAAACAATGCTCTAAGACAGCTTTTTTTTTTCTATGCATTGCTTCACATCAAGCATTCTACCCCACCCCCATGTCTCTATTACAGCTGTTTTTGTCCAGTCTCCTCAATTTGTGGCCGCGGACCAAAATTGTCCACTTGATGCATGTCATGAGGCACCATTGATCCACTCTAAAGGGTCTTAACGTAGTGACATTCACCAAGGGAGAGGAGAGACAAACAGCATGAAAGGCTCCCATTTAGCCATTTATCGGCAAAGAGGGATGCAGGGGTATTTTTTCTGCACTTGCTATGAAGTTTGAATTTGGCTTGAATTTAAAGTTCATCCATGGCATCCAGTATTAGAAAAATGACGAAGGTGCTTCTGTGATGCGTCACATGTTTTACAACCTTTGTATTCAATTTGATTTCAAGAGAAAAAATCCTTGTACATTGAGAAAATGTACTGTTCATTAGCATTTATATTTATACATATATATTAAAACTAAGTTGCAAAAGATGCTCATTTTGAGTCCATTTGATGTCAGAAAAGTCAACACATGCACTTATGTTGGCATATCCAATCATTCATTTATTCTGTACTGCTCTGAATAAGCTCCTATATGGAAGGCCTATAAGAGCAAATGTCATTAACATATCAGTCTTAAAGACCTAAACTGAAGCAGCTTGTTACATTCGATTAAAAAAAGAGAGACATTAGAAATGTATAACTGGCACAACATCTACAACACTGACAAAAAGAGAATGGAAGGATTATATATCTAATATGTGCAATCCAATTACATGTATTACATGTGTATTACTAAGCTATAATTCATAGAATTAGATTCAGTTCTGGCATTAGAACGAACGGAAAAGGAACACATTCTTTTTTCAAGAGAAGCCAAATAACTTGAAAATAACAAAGTAAACAGAATATTTTACAAAGATATTGCAGTTGTTTGAATTATAATAACTAGTAGTGGACGGTATACTTATTCATTTGGTATATCGTAGGACCCTAAAGTTACCTTAATACCACAAATAAGCATAGAACTCACACTGAACCACAACACTGAAGTGTGCTGTTGAAAACCTCACTAACACTTAGCTTTAATGTGTTGCCAGTGACAGTAGGCTAGCACACACACACCCACACGAGCACAGCGAGAGTTAAACTGCAGGAAAGCTACATGAAAGCCAGTGTGAAAAACTGATTCAGAGGGAAGAAAGTGAGAAAGTTGATGACGAGGTAGAATTGTGTCAAAAAGAAGAGTTTTGTTTGTTGTTTAAAATGGTTTGAGTTTGAGGGTTTAAAGGTCTTTGGGTGGTTTTGTAACAAAATAACATTCATTGCAAAGATTGCCAAGTTGTGGCAGGTGGTGGAAGCACTGGCGATCTATACCATTACCTCAAAATAAAATGTGATCCAAGATCACGACTGCTTGAAATAATGGACATCAGAGAAATATTCAACCAGCGGTGTCTGTGAGACACAGGGCTAATAACTAAGCCCTCACCAGTATTAGCAAATTCACAAGGCTCTGCGTTTTTACAGCAAATTAAGGTCCAAAGAAATAAATACATTTACTGTTTATGCAAGGATCTATCTTGTAATGATGAAGTGGTTTCTATTCAGTCTAGTAGTTTAGCACACTTTGGTCTTTAAATCAGTGTTTGTAAGTGGTATTTGAAAGATGTTCTTAAAAAAGCAATAAGGAAAAGTTGATCTATTTATTATTCAATACAAATATTTTATATGCTTCCGTTGTAGTGAAACAACCCACTGTTTACCTACAAAAATAGGCTTTTTGTTTAGGTTGCTATTGGAAAAAATATTATATAAACTACCTGTGATGGTTTAGGTACTGAAACTGTCAGAAAATCTTATTATACCGTGATATGAATTTTTGCTCATGCTGCCCATTACTATTATACAAAATTTGCTCTTTTTGAAATGCATTAACTTGTATATAATACAAACTTCTAAAGAGGTTTCCTATCCTCAAAACATTCACACCGAAAAGACAGGAAACCATGATATGTGCTTCCTCATTCACCATTATTACATTAATTTTTGATTGGGCTCCGCCTTACTGTGTCATTAGTAGATATGAAGATCCAGTAAAGGGGCAGCATCATGGCCACAGCACTCTGCACTGTACACAAGCCTTTGGCTTCCCTTGTACATCAGCATGATTGTGGAAATCAATTCACATTTGTGCTCTTCTTGGCTTCAGCTCAGAGCACGATTTTTCTGTGCACTAAAAATAATGCTGCATGTTTACCAAACCTGCAGAGGTGCTTTGCAATCTGTGTGATGTGCTTTGGTGTTTTCCTTGGTATCTACTAAATTGATTGTGCTTTGTTCGATGTGTTTAGGAGGAACAGGGACACACGATGCAGTTCACTGCATTAGCCTGTAGGTACACTACCCAGCAGAGCTGCTAGGGGGCAGCACAGCACTTTCAAACGCTCTTCAAGGCCAAATGAAAAATCCAAAAAGAAAATCTTTGCTTCCCCCTTAGATGCCAGCATCTCATTTGTATTAGCCACCATGTTCAGTTAATGCGCTCACCCTTTCGGGGTAAAGCTCATACTGAGCACAGGTATTGGTCTCTTTAAGCTTGAACTCCAAGGAAAAAATTAGAAAATTAAAGACTTTAATGGCCTTCCTCTCAACTGGAGATTCAGTTTCCATTGGCCAACTTATGCAGTACGTAATGGGTTTGTACACACTATGTCTTGCAAGAGGTGGAATGTACATAATTGTCCATCTTTGGTAACTGTATGTGCTTTATAATTTTCTACAAAACCCTCAAACCCTCAAACCCTCAAGCACAAAGTATAGCACATCTCATCCTACTCCAAACCCAGCAAGAGTTCTAATCAGCAAAATCAGCTTACATTAATGGATGAGAGCAAATGTGCACTCAGTCCTCTGAACTTTAGGTACACTGTGTTTCTGGAGAAATGATGTCCAGCTTGCCCTTTCATTTTTGTGGTGAAGATGAGCATTCCATGGGGGATTAACAGCCCTGGAGCCATGCCCTTCCCGAGCCAACTCTTTATTATTTGTAGGGAAACTTAATCAAAGGTGACGGACCATAAATCATAGTGCTTGCATTGACTGACTGACTGTTCTGGCCTGCCAGTTTGATTCCAACCAACCAACCCTATTTAAGCCATGCCCCCAAATAGAAAGCCATGAGCATGATTTCCATGATCAGTTCAGATGCCTTGCAATCTTCTGAAAGCAAGAGGTACTCTTTTTTAGTCATATCATGGCTAAATAAAAGTTGGATGACAAATGAGAAAGTAATGATGAAATATAGGCATTACATGGCAAGGAGTTTACATCAGTTCAAGAGAGAGAGAGAGAGAGAGAGAGAGAGAGAGAGAGAGAGAGAGAGGGAGAGAGAGAGAGAGCACCCTTGGTGTGTTCAAGAGAAACATCCATGACTAGCTCTGGCAGTGAACTCAAACCTATGCTGTTTGAGCCAGTGCTGAATCTTCTCCATTTGTTCCGCCTTTGACCATGTGCTTAACTTCTCTGATGTATTGAGACCTTGATTGCAGAAAGTAGTTCCAGCCAGCAGCTCGTTTCAGATGTCCAAAACAAAAGCTCTGTCTGGACAGTGTTCCTATCTGCTTTCCAGAGAGCTGATAATCAATGAAAGGCTGCAGCTGCCAGCTCCTGAGTGTGCTGGAGAGATGAATTGAGTGCTCCCTGGAGCAGCTGTATGAGATCTAGTGCTGTTGATCCTAACTTGTCAACTTACCATCTCTCTCTCTACCTCTCTCTAATTCTCTCTCTCTCTCTCTCTCTTTCTCTCCTCCTGTCTCTCTCTCGACACCTTACAAGGGAACCCCATGCTTTGTTGTATAACATAAATTTCTGTGCCACCATTATATTCAGTTACATTTGTTACTGTGTCAGTGTTCCAGATTAAATGACAGACAGTTCTTATGAGTTTAATAATTTAGATTGAGTTTTGTGTTTATTCTTTTCAAAAATGAATTAGATTTTTATTCTTGCAGATGAAAATAACTGCAAAGCAATGGATTATCACAAGGTGTTAATAAGCTGTTGGGTTATGACAAAGCAACTTCCTGACTGCTTTTGCAAAAGGTTTCTCCAGAATGTCTTATGAACTTTAAGGAATATTCATGAATTTTCTGTCCAGCTACAGGCTTCAGAGTCCTGATGGCTCTGATGAGTCATAGATAGTAGATATAGATAGTAGATAGATAGACACATACAGTTCTACATAAAACATAATCTAAAAGTAATTAATAAATAATCTTAAGTAATAAATATAATACAGCAATGTAATACAGTCAAAATGGTTGTAAAGTGGCAGCATGCTAATTTGGTACAAATTAAACAACTAAACAGTAGGATACAGTTACATTATTAATGTAATGTAACCCAAGTATAGAATAAACAACAGGAATTTAGAAGCATTCCAAAAGAACAGTGGAGTTCATCACAGCACACAGTGTGAAGGGCACAACATTCTTTCTCTGCATTTAACCCATTCACCAAGTTTCTATGCTGTGGTGTGTTGGGGTGGCAGCTTGAAAGTGGCTGATGCTAAGAGACTGAACAAACTGATCAGGAAGGCAGGCTCTGTGGTAGGTGG